>SJYO01018169.1:33807461-34208415 GCA_006410555.1 Capra ibex | reverse complement strand
GACCGTGGGTCTCGACCCTTTACACTGTAAAGACTAAGACGTAAAACTTGTGTAGATAGACCTTTCGGAGGAGGAGTTAGGAATGACTTTATATCTTTTAATAAGACTACTACTCACGACATTGTTAGTACTTTTAAGACTCTTAGTCTTACTTATGTAATTATGAAATTTTGTCCGGTTCTTTAGTAGAAAAAATACGTCTTATGACTCGCGATGACTTAAGGACGAGTATTAAATCCTTTATAAGGTCGAAAGGTAGTAGAATCTTTTACTATTCGTTCTNCGACATTGTTAGTACTTTTAAGACTCTTAGTCGTACTTATGTAATTATGAAATTTTGTCCGGTTCTTTAGTAGAAAAAATACGTCTTATGACTCGCGATGACTTAAGGACGAGTATTAAATCCTTTATAAGGTCGAAAGGTAGTAGAATCTTTTACTATTCGTTCTCGAATATAATACTATCTCTCTCTTTGTTTCTGTACAGTCCACCCTTATTACCACTAACTTATATATACTCACGAAAATATCGATTGACAAACCCAATATAATCCTGTACATTCCTTACCCCACTCAGTGATGAATGAACCACCAAGAGAATGAGTGACGGTCCCTTTGCATCCCTTCCGTCACCCCTCGACTGACCCATACGTATCCGGGTCAACTGTCTAGACCAATTGTTAGGGATAAAGGTTCCATCTACTAAGTATAGGTATTACAATACAAGTCAAGTCAAGTCAAGTCAGCGAGTCAGCACAGTCTGAGAAACGTTGAGGTTATTGGAGTCGTACGGTCCGGAGGGACAGGTAGTAGTTATGTCCTCAAGTGGGTTTAAGTAGAGGTAACTCAGTCACTACGGTAGGTTGGTAGAGTAGGAGACAACAGGGGAAGAGGAGGATGGGAGTTAGAAAGGGTCGTAGTTCCAGAAAAGTTTACTCAGTCGACAAGTGTAGTCCACCGTTTCATAACCTTAAAGTCGAAGTTGTAGTCAGGAAGGGTACTTGTGGGTCCTGACCAGAGGAAATCCTACCTGACCAACCTAGAGGAACGTCAGGTTCCCTGAGAGTTCTCATAAGAGGTTTCGGTGAAGTTTTCGTAGTTAAGAAACCACAAGTCGAAAGAAATCTCAGGTTGAGAGTGTAGATATGTACTGATGACCTTTTTGGTATCAATATTCTTTTTTTAACGTCTTCGGTCTTAAACGTAAGGAAGTGAGTAAAGAAGTAATTCATCAAATAGGTTATTTAAAGTCGACTATTCGATTATGTTTAAACGACAGGTAAAATTTTAAATGTTTGAAATTCTTTGTTTTAAGTGATTTTTTTTCTCCTGTTAAGTCAAGTCAAGTCAGTGAGTCAGCACAGGCTGAGAAACGCTGGGGTACTTAGTGTCGTGCGGTCCGGAGGGACAGGTAGTGGTTGAGGGTCTCAAGTGAGTTTGAGTATAGGTAGCTCAGCCACTACGGTATGTCGGTAAAGTAGGAGACAGCAGGGGAAAGGGAGGACGGGGGTTAGGGAGGGTCGTAGTCTCAGAAAAGGTTTCTCAGTTGAGAAGCGCACTCCACCGGTTTCATGACCTCAAAGTCGAAATCGTAGTAAGAAAAGTTTCTTGTGGGTCCCGACTAGAGGAAATCTTACCTGACCAACCTAGAGGAACATCAGGTTCCCTGAGAGTTCTCAGAAGAGGTTGTGGTGTCAAGTTTTCGTAGTTAAGAAGTCCCGAGTCGGAAGAAGTGGTAGGTTGAGAGCATAGGTATGTACTGATGACCTTTTTGGTATCGAAACTGATCTGCCTGGAAACAACCGTTTCATTACAGAGACGAAAAGTTATACGATACATCCAACCAGTATTGAAAAGAAGGTTCCTCATTCGCAGAAAATTAAAGGACGGACGTCAGTGGTAGACGTCACTAAAACCTCGGGGTTTTCTATTGCAGACTGTGACAAAGGTGAGAAAGGGGTAAATAAACGGTACTTCACTACCTGGTCTACGGTACTAGAATCAAAAGACTTACAACTCAAAATTCGGTTGAAAAAGTGAGAGGAGAAAGTGAAAGTAGTTCTCCGAAAAATCAAGGAGAAGTGAAAGACGGTATTCCCACCACGGTAGACGTATAGACTCCAATGACTATAAAGAGGGTCGTTAGAACTAAGGTCGAACACGAAGAAGGTCGGGTCGCAAAGAGTACTACATAAGACGTATCTTCAATTTATTCGTCCCACTGTTATATGTCGGAACTGCATGAGGAAAAGGATAAACCTTGGTCAGACAACAAGGTACAAGCCAAGATTGACAACGAAGGACTGGACGTATATCCAAAGAGTTCTCCGTCCAGTCCACCAGACCATAAGGGTAGAGAAAGTCTTGAAAGGTGTCAAATAACACTAGGTGTGTCAGTTTGCGAAACCGTATCAGTTATTTCGTCTTCATCTACAAAAAGACCTTGAGAGAACGAAAAAGTTACTAGGTCACCTACAACCGTTAAACTAGAGACCAAGGAGACGGAAAAGATTTTGGTCGAACTTGTAGCTCTTCAAGTGTCAAGTGCATAACGACTTCGGACCCAACCTCTTAAAACTCGTAATGAAATGATCGTACACTCTATTCACGTTAACACGTCATCAAACTCGTAAGAAACCGTAACCTGTCTATACTGCTTTTTAGATACCTTCGAAAAACATCATTTGTAGATTCCTCGTGACGACAGTTACGATGACGACGATTCAGTGAAGTCAGCACAGACTGAGAAACGTTGGGGTATCTGCCGTCGGGTGGTCCGAGGCGACAGGGACCCTAAGAGGTCCGTTCTTGTGACCTCACCCAACGGTAAAGGAAAAGGTTACTTACTTTGACTTTTCACTTTTACTTCAGTGAGTCAGCACAGGCTGAGAATCACTGGGGTGCCTGACGTCGGATGGTCCGAGGAGGCAGGTACCATAAAAGGTCCGTTCTCATGACCTCACCCCACGGTAACGGAAGAGGACGATATTTAAAGGTCTATTCCTATTCCCACATCTTAAAACTCCACGTAGGACCTCTTTCATTTTGTCCTTAATCTTTTATGACCCCATCGTTTTCCTTCTCTCGTACACTAATACGTTCGTAAACGAATTTTGAGGAAGTTCCAAAGGGTACCACTTGGGTCCCGAGGTAATCCTTCATCTACGAAAGTACTGAACTAGATTTAGAATCACTTCTTCGTTCTTAAACGTTACATATTTGTCTCTCGTAAAATTCATCTTTTTTATGTTTATGTAATATGAAGTAGTTGAATATAATTTTATACTTTAAAGCTAAACTCTCTGTTAACGTATTTTCTCTGAGGCTCAATAAATACTATGTCTCTTCTTGTTTTCTAGTCCTTGACTTGAGGTCCCTTACCGTCAACTTCGAACTCTCTATCTTTTATTAGATCTTTTTTAATTTAAATTACAGTTCACGTCGTTCTAGTAGTCTCCTCTTACTCTTGACTCCTCAAAACCATTGAGTACTCTTAAACCCACTACCGTCTCTTGTGCAAAGGGGAACTCACCACTCGTCCTTACGGTTAACTAACGGAGAGTCTTCACTTAACTAATACTTACTTTTCTTAGTCCCCGAAGGGACCACAGAGTCACCATTTCTTAGACGGACGTTACGTCCTCGGCGTCCTGTACACCCAAGTTAGGGACCAAGTCTTTCTAAGGGGGTTCTTCCCGTACCGTTAACTGAGGTCACGAGAATGGACCTTTTAGGATATCTGTCTCCTCCGACCGTCCGATGTCAGGTGTCTTAGTGTTTCTTATCCTGCGTTGACTTCGTTGAATCGTGTGTGTTTGTTTATCTTACGTGTTCGTACGTACACTAGTCAAAATCATGATTTTTCCTCACTATTCTTTCTTCCCTACCATTCTGACATAATGATTAAGTCGTAAATAACTTGTCACCCCGAAGGGTCCACCATGATCACTATTTCTTAAGTGGACGGTTACGTCCTTTACGTTCTCTACACCCGAGTTAGGGACCCATCTCTTCTACGGGACCTCATCCTTTACCGTTGGGAGAGGTCATAAGAACGGACCTTTTAAGGTACCTGTCTCCTCGACCACCCGATGTCAAGTACCCCCGACGTTTCTGAGCTTGTTGACTAGTTGATTCGTGTCTCATGTCTTCCACTTCAAGACTCTCGACTTCTATGTCGACCATTTGTTCAATAACTTTCGGAAACTACGCTACCACGAAATTAACCAACTTTCAGGAGGTAAAGTACTTTTGTCCCTTTGATAAGAACCATCTTGAGTACCTCTTTGATTATTTTTCCCCTTCTCAATTATAGAACTTATTCCGGACTGGTCATCCTATCTCAAGGTCTCTGTCAGTGACCTCCTTCTCACTCCCTCGGTGGGAGGTCCCCTAATCAGGATTATTCTTATTCCCAGTAAAGAAGAACATATATTTGGATTCAGATCAGGGGAAAGAAACATTATAAAGGGTTTTATATAATATGAATTAAGATAAAGAACTCGTAACATCATGTAAATAAGGTTGATAACAATGACACATGTTAATAAGAAATTCCTTAACACATGTCCGTATAGAGTGAAAATAACACGTAATAACTTGAAACGTATGTAACGTGAAAGATGTTTAACTTTCATACACCGTTGGGATATGGTTTTCATTCATTCGGATCGGGACGTTCATTCAGATAGTCGTGGTATAAAGGTCGTCGTAAACGAGTGAAACACAGAGGACAGTTTGGGACCATTAAGAACGTAAAGAAGTTTAAAAAGTGATAATAACATAAACAATACCATAGAGACACTAATCATCAGAAGTTATAATGACAACGTTTTTCTAATCCTGAGTGACTTCTGAGTCTACTATAAATTGTCAAAAATCGTTATTTCACAAAAAATTAATTCCGTTACCGTGGGGTGAGGTCATGAGAACGGACCCTTTAGGGTGGCTGTCTCCTCCGACCGTCCGATGTCAGGTACCCCAACGTTCTCAGCCTGTGCTGAATTACTGATTTGGTTTGGTAAATTAGTTACATGTACAACTCCTATTTTTCAGAAGTATAATTCAAAGATCTTATTAAACTGAATAGATCTAATCAAAGAGGGTGTACTAAGACAATTAAATTAAAAAGTACTACTTGAGAACCATCTGATGTATATCGTCTAATACTACGAATTTAAAGTTCCATTTTTCAAATAGACCTACACCTGAGATAAAAAATAATTCAAAAGTAAACCGAATGATGTATAAACATCTCAATGTGTATGTATATAGAAATCCCAACATGAATTAAAAATTCAGAATTTATTATGTCCTCGAGTAAGACAACCACAAAGAGTAGTCTGATAAAAGGTAACTTGATAATTAACAGGTTTCAGAAAGAATAATAAAAAGATACACAGTAAAGTTGAAAAATACCAAAGTAGAAAAAAAAAGAAAACCACCGAGTCTCCAATTTCGTAGGCGGACGTTACGCCCTCTGGACCCAAGTTAGGGACCCAGCCCTTCCAAGGGGACCTCTTCCTTTACCGTTGGGTGAGGTCCTAAGAACGGACCTCTTAGGGTACCTGTCTCCTCGGACCACCCGATGTCAGGTGCCCCAGCGTTTCTCAGCCTGTGCTGACTCGCTGAAGTGAAAGTGAAAAGTTTCAACTCAGTCAAATCTATTTTGCGTATTCCTACATGAAATAATAACCTCTTAAAGATAAAAAAATCTTTACAACGGTTTACCGTGAAACAGTACGATTTTTGGTCGTACCCTTGACTATCGAAAGTTTCTGTCTGAGTCCTTGTAGATACTTACTGTTATTTTATATCAGTTTGTAATTAATATTGAATAATATTGGATAATAAATAAAATTTCAACTTACGTCTTAAAATATCCTACATGGATATTGGTAATAAAAGGACCCAATATAATCTGGATTTTCCTATTAATATTACAAAGTTTTTTAAATAATATATTTTCGAAAGAAGACAGGTTGACTGCACGACGACGATGACGACGATTCAGTGAAGTCAGCACAGACTGAGATACGCTGGGGTCTCTGCCGTCGGGTGGTCCGAGGGGGTAGGGACCTTAAGAGGTCCGTTCTTGTGACCTCACCAAACGGTAAAGGAAGAGGTTACGTACTTTCACTTTTCACTTTCACTTCAGCGAGTCAGTACAGACTGAGAATCACTGGGGTACCTGACGTCGGATGGTCCGAGGAGTCAGGTACCCTAAAAGGTCCGTTCTCATGACCTCACCCCACGGTAACAGAAGAGACTTTCAACTATATTCTGTTAAGTAAAACCTAAGGTATATATTCTTCTCGGACATCAGAAGGTCCACCTGGAATAGAAAGGATGAAAAGGTAACATCAATACCATGTGTTACACTTTGTTTTTTATAATTTATCTAAATAAAATTAATTTTTACCGTATCATCCAATTTTCATATAATTTTACTTAATGTTCAAAGGATAAGTTAGAAGTGTGTGATATTGAACTTCATTGTTGAAGATTTTTCTCTTCCGTTTACTTGTCGTAAGGAAAGTCGTCTAACGATCAAAAAGGGGTTTCAAAGAATGGAGGAAAAGGGTATTAATGGTTTAATGTCAGTTTTATAGAAGTTCAGAGGAAACTTCCACACCGGTACACTGATTTAGAAACTGTTATTTTATCCTTTCTTTTACTATAGATGTTAAAAGTGTAACAAACGAATTTTTCTTTACTGAAAAGAACCTCGAGGTAAAAACAGGGGAAGAAGAGTGACCCGTTTATCCATAGCAGTCTGTATTATATTACCTTTTTTGAACTCAGGACTTACTGGAACACCTTGTCTCGACGAAGTCTTTGACTCTCCGGTTTGAAATGTAGACTCCTTTTTCTAGGGGTGAAACAATTAGACAATAAGAAACCCTAGTGAAATATCGTTGACATGGAACTGGTTGTCATGGTACCTAAAAAAGAAAAAAATTAAACTCATATCAACGTAATGTTACGACACAACCAAAGACGACATGTTGTTTCACATAGTCGATATACATGTGTATATAGGGAAGGGAGAACTCGGAAGGATGGTGGAAAGAGGTAGGGTCAGGAGATCCATTAGTGTCTCGTGGGTCGACTCGAGGGACACTATATGTCGTCAAGGATGATCGATCGATAAAATGTGTACTTCTACTTTCACAATCAGTCAGTCGGAACAGGTTGAGAAACACTGGGGTAACCAGCCATCGGACTGTTCAAGCGAGACAGGTACCTTAAAAGGTCCGTTCTTATGACCTCACTCAACGGTAAAGGAAGAGGTCCTCTAGAAGGGTTGGGATCCTAACTTGGGTCCAGAGGACGTAACGTCTGGGTAGAAAATGGTTGACTTGGTGGTCTCTTTGGGTCAAAATGTGTACCATCACATATATACAGTTAAGGTGAAAGGGTTAAGTAAGGTGGAGGGAACGGGTGTAACACATCTTACGATACAAGACGTTTTATTAAAGTAGAGACAAAGAAAGAGACATAGTTTTTGTCATTAGATTTGACTAAGTTCTAATATTAACCATTAAATATTCGTGAGTTTTATAATTAAATTCCAATATATTAGATTTTAAAGTATAAATAAAAAAGTAATATTAAATAATATGTTATTATATACCATATAATATATAAATAATATTATATTAGTATTTTGACGGTAATGACAGTAGTGTTTTATTAATATAATACTTTTATCAGATATCAACGTACTTTGTACCTCCTTTTGTTTGGTGTTTCTGAAATTTATCTGAAGAGACTTGTCAGTAAAATAGACGAAGTTCATCATGGGGGAGGGGTAAGGAGTTAAGACGTTATAGTAAATATGGGAAATCAACCTCATGACTCCTTGATTTTAATTTTAACATGTGAGGAAAGACATTAGATTCAGTTTTTGAGACTTCTTACTAAACGAAGTATTACTAATTGAGAGAAGGATAGATGTGTGTTAATAAACGGGAACAAAAGTTACTTTGAAAAATAGAAAAGACTTAATTTTCTGAGAAAGGATCTGTCTGTCGTAAAAGTCTTCAGACTTGTGATCTATAGATCATATATGTTTTATTAAAGGATCAGGAGTTCCTCGATTGTTATATGTGTCGGATATTTGAAGGCGGTATCCGGTTAACTAAGGATTTCAAGGAAGAAGTTCTCCTATAAGATTAATCCACTAGACGACACAAGTCCCGTCATTCCGGTATCTATTCTTGGATAAGATTAATCTACTTCAATAAAGTTTCAACATGTAGATGTAAGTCATACTAATTTTTGTCACAGATTATTAAACTATCATGTCATATCCGTTTCATGATCTGTTTAATCTTTTTTTTCTTCCTTTTCTTGTTTTCTTTGATCCAGTCCTAAAGGACTTTCGTCACCCCAGATTTTGTTCCTCTTTGTATTCTTTCGTTAAGAAGTATCCTTTTAATCGTACCTGAAATTCTTTTTATAAAAGTTTTAATTGTCTTTTTATTGTACTTGAGTCTTGTATTAAATTTTGACCTTACATATTCTGATTAAAATAAAAAATAAAAAAAATAAAAATAAATAAAAAAAAATTAAAAATAAAAATGAAATAAAATGAAATGTTATGACATAACCAAAACGGTATGTAACTGTACTTAGATGATACCCACATATACGCTAGGGTTTCTGATTAAAATCTTTTGTGAACTGAAGGGACCACCGAGTCTGGGATTTCACAGACAGATGTTACACTCTCTGGACCCAAACTAGGGACCCAACCCTTCTAAGGGACCTCTTCTTTTACCGTTGGGTGAGGTCATGAGAACGGAACTTTTAGGGTACCTGTCTCCTCGAATCACGTCCGATGACAGGTACCCCAGCGTTTCTCAGCCCGTGCTGACTCACTGAAGTGAAGTGTTGTTTAAGGTTTTGTATGGAGGCACCATTTGTAGATTTGATAAGGTTATGTCTGTATTTCATTTAGAAACTTATACTTAAAAATTTTAAGTCTAATATATTAGGGTTAGTCATTATTCTTTAGTAGTAACTAATTCTGACTGTTATTTTGAAACTCAACATATATATTATATGTTCGACAGTAGTTAAAAATGATGCTCTTACAATTTAGTGAGTCTTATAAAGTTTCGTCTAAAAAAAATGTATACCATATGGTAAACGTTATTTGTCTGACTATGTGTCTTAAAATGACTACCAGATACACACTTTTACTAAAGTCACAATATCTTGAGGATTTAATAAAAAGATCTCTCCTTCGAGTTATTTTCTTTGTCCGTTTAATCGTCTTCGGATGTACAAGTCTGGTTATTCTTTGGATCGAAACCTGTTTTTCCTAAAATTCGTTTTAAAGTTCAGTGTTAGCATTAAGAACAAAGAGACAAAGAAGGTAGATTCAATTGTGTGCCATCAGTGTTTGTCTAAACTCCAATAAAAGTCTCGGAAGTAAAGAATAAGACTGATAAGAAATGAAAGACTGATGATAGGAAAAGAGTCTTTTTACACGAGAATATTAGTCTAGTACTCTTAAAACACTAGTAGTATGTTTTAATTTTAGACTTATGATCTTAATATCATATTTCGATCCTAAGGTCCGAAATTTTGGTTAAAGTCCAAAATTTACGTTCTAAAACAATAATTTCAAAAACACAGTTTGAATTTCAAATCTAGTCGAATTTTTTTAATTATATAGATCTTGGACCCTGGATAACTATTTATGAACGAACAGTTACTAAGAATATAACTGTAAAGTTCCCCGAAGAACCCTATGAAGATTCTATTCTTAGAAACTTAAAATCTTATTCTTCTGGGTTCAAAGTCGGAACCAAGGTCATGATCGACACCAAAAAGTATGTGGGATGTTCAAGTACACGTTAATAGGTTTTGGAGTTGTCGTTTACCTCCATTTTGGTGGAAAACAATAAACATTCTTTTTGGTAAACATTTCGTTTGTCTTATTCTATTAACGATTTTGATCCTGTGTTATTTATAATCGATAGGAACGGTAAAAGTCTCTTTATAAACACAAAAAGAAATAACGAATGAAGGATTTAATCTCATAAAACCGTAACATAACGGGTTTAAAGACCAACTTTAAGTACCCAAATTAAAAAATTTGATGAAAATAAATAAGTGTGTGTCTATTATTTTGAGTTGTGTGTGTGTTTGTATAAGGTAGATGAAAGTCATAGTGAAATCTTGTAATCACTGTGTGTCGAAAAGGGTATAAACTTTCATGTCACAAGGGTACTTTGGAAATCACTTGGTTTTCTCTTATCTCGTTTCTTCAGTAATGGAATCCTATGCAGAACGATTCCCATGTCTTTTTGACTCTATTTCCCCTACGAGTGTTTGCGTCCAGTCTCATACCGTCCGACCACGACTGTCCGACTCACATCAAGGGCCTCTTCCTCGAACCCCAGCGGTGAGAGTGAGTCTCACGCGTTTCGGAGGCATTACCGAGGGTCGTTTTCTTTCTGATAAAAGCGGAAAAAAGTCTTTTTTTTTTTTTTCTGTTTTTAGGAGAAACCTAAAGAAAACCAATTGTTTTGTCTATGATTATATCTAGAAAGTATTTTCGTTTTAACGAATTTTATTTGAAAGTTTTTTCGTCTCCTATGAACATAAGGTTACTGTGACTATAAACGTTTCTTGAACCTTTTAAGAGTAAACCTTAAAGGAAGTGTCATGAAGTTTTTTTTTTACAGGACACCACAATTTATACATGTAAAATACCCACCCCTAAAAAAAATTTTTCGTTCTTTATCGGTCTCCAGTAAATCTAATTTTCCTCTCTTGACTAATTTTTTTTTTTTTTCGTATGATTAAAACAATATGCATAGATTTTATTATTTCAACTCGGTTTACCTGATATTTAAATGAAGTGAATGATTGATGTAATTACCAAGAAAAATTTTTAGTACGCTCTACATAAACGAGAATGTTTTACTGTTTAAGTTACAGTACTTTAAATAAAGTGTTTAGCATATCAATGGAATCTTTGTACGTTCCTATACAAGTTATATATGATTATTCTCCCTACATTTATTAGACTCGTGGGGAAGACAGGGGACTTATGGGGAATTAAAACTCGTATACAGAGACATCATTGTCACCAGTATCGGTTCATTTTTGTTTACTAGCTTCTCCATTTCACGTCAACAACCCTGGTATAACCCCTTTTAAGGGACATATTTGCATTCCCCCCTAATAGACGTCAGGTGAAGTTGCTCATAAATACCTCGTAGACGAGTCACAAGTCTTGACACGATAAACCGTGGTAAAGAAAAAGATTTGAACCTATAAGGTCAAGTTTGAGAAATTGACAGTTGCCCTTTATAAATCAGCAAGGAACCCTCACAGTTCTGAAGCGGTTTAGCGAACTTTACCATAAACTTCAAATTCTGTCAAAGGGAAGATGAGTCAAACTCATTTGGGGATAAAATTTTTGGTCGAGTAATAGTTCAAAATTTTCGAGAAAGATACGATGAGTATTTTGTAATTCGATATCGTTTATTTAGTATCCGTAAAGATATTAAACTACACATTGTGTAAGTCACCCTACTAAAAAATCTACAAATTAATTTATAAAAAATATAAAATTCCTGTCTCTGAAGTAGACTGATCACGTACGGGGTACGGAACTCATTATAGACCATGTATTTACTTCCGTAAAGTATTTATGAAGAACTTTTCTAGACTTGAATGACAGTTAAGTCTTACTCAAATTTTATTTACTATTGAGATTCTTTTCGTTTACGATATAAGATCCATTCATAAAATTCAGATCCTCTGTCTTCCTCACTCTTAGTGGTTAGCTTAGATCCTATGACACACACACTACCTTTTCCAACACACAGGTGTGTTTCTTCTTCTATCGAAATAAATGGTAAAACGATATCCTCAGGAAGTTCTTTTCGGAAAGGAGAGGTAGACTGACACAGAATTGTTTTTATCAATAGTATAGGCACACACGAGTCACTGTAGACTGAGCAACATTGAGGTACCTGACATCGGGTGGTCCAAGGAGACAGGTACCTTAAAAGGTCCGTTTTATGACCTCGACCAACGGTAAAGGATGAGGTCTCCTAGAAAGGCTGGGTACCTAGCTTAGGTCCAGAGAACTCAGAGGACGTGAACACCGTTCTAAGAAGTGGTGACATGGTGGACTCTTCGGTACTATAGGTCTCCAAATTTTTTTTTTTTTTAGTTCGATAGAGGTTTTTTATAGTACCAATATAGGTCTCCCGAACCTCTTAACACTAAAAAAATTCCCCCTCTATCGAACCAAACGAAGAATACCTTGTGAAGAGGTTTGACACGAAAATTCTCTACTTTTTTTTTTTTTTTTCTCTTTTTCTCAGTGTATCTACGATAAAACTCTTTTTAGTTCACTTTTAGACTTGTCTGGATATATTAAGATAACTACATAAGTTATTAAACATCGTTCCTTTATTTAACGTTTTAAATATAACTATGAGTTCCATTCTTTTCCTATAATAGTATGACCGGTCGTTTAGTGATCTAGATCATTTCTTGTGATTTAAATTCCCTATGAGTTTCTTACTGATTCAGAATTTACATTTCTCTTTTGGTTGTGTGTCAACCGGTGATAAACCGGAGAGAACAGGTTCCCCTTTCCTGATGGAAAATTCGTACACGATGTCTAACTAAATGTATCTCTAATTTGGAAGAATACTCTAGTAGAAAAGAGATCCCCTAAATTAGTGTGAGCTGTACTCCCCGTAAAACAGAGTAATGGACTTTTACTTCCCTCGGGGACAATATAGACACGGTATGTCACCTTTTATTCTAATTTAATGTGTTCTGGTTGTTCAGTTTATAATAAAGTCGGAAACTTTTCTACGTAATATTTCGTGGTAGTACGATAAAGAATAGGTCCTTGTAAGATGTAAAGCTAATCCTGTGTTGAATTTTATCGATCTAGACTTAAATCTTTCTAACCACTTGTGACACTTTGACTTGAGAACACAAGTCATATAACTAAGGAAGTTCTAAGTTAGAGAAACTTTTCGTGAGTACTCATCACTTAAAGGATGACGTTATGTTCCTCGTTTATATTCGGTTAGTCACGAGGTTCTCAAATTATTGTGAGTTTTATAAAACCGGTCGTGATCTTATTAATCAATGGTGATAATCATTCGTTGACAGTTACGTTAACTATATCATTGTCAACATCATACTAATCCTGTACGACACCTATAATGGTGTAAGATAAAGAGAGACAACGAGTAAGAGAATTAGAGCTCTTACCTGTAAACTTACTTTCATTGTCACTGTAATAAAATCTCCTTCGAAATTCAACAAAGACTTATCATGAAAGTTCATAAGATTGAAGATAATTACTGTATAATAAACACGGACAAACTGTAGTGTCTACTATGTCTGTCCGTTCTTGTCATATGGTATTTCCCTTTCAATTTTCAGTTACGTAAAGTCAGACTTTATAACAAGCGATCTATCGTTGACAGTAATGTTGTTTAACGTATCTCGACCCTACGGTGTAATACAAATACTTTTAATCGATCAGAACGAGATTCGTCAAAACTAATAACGGGACACTTTGTGACCAGTTGAAAAGATAATTATATTCCTTCTTTTAAGACGTGTTATAATCAGGTATAATCAGATTTTCGGGTTTTGACGAAGAATTTAATAAAATTCGATTTTCTTCGACTAAATTGTGTAAACCAGAAAGAATAGTTTATAGTAAAGTTTATAACTCTAAAGGTCACTGTAATATAGTCAATTATATCCTAGATCTGACTAATAGAAACCTACATCTTTCTACATACTGGAAACAAAATAAACGGTACGAAAAGATCTAAAAGATTCAAAAGATGTTTTTTTTATCTTTATAAGTAATAACTTTTGTAAGATTTTATCTTAATATATACATGTAAGTGGATGTATATATGTATGTATAAATACAATACATATAAATATATGTATTTATATGTACATATATATATCCAATACGTAACAATAACAAATCAACGAGTCAGTACATACTGAGAAAGACTGGGATGCCTGACGTTGGGCGGTCCGAGGAGACAGGTACCATAAAGGGTCTGTTCTTATGACGTCACCTAACAGTAAGAGAAGAGGTCCCCTAAGAGGGGTGGGTCCCTAACTTTGGTGCAGAGAATACAGAGGACGTAACCGTCTGTCCAAGAAATAGTGATCGTGATGAACTCTTCGGACACACATATATATGTATTCAACATTAGTTTACTTTGTAATTTGTTCCGGTAAAAATTTTATAACTTCTCTTTATGATAGACAACTTACGACTAGTGATCTGAAGGTAAATAAGTTGACTATTCTTATTTAAAAAAAGGAGGAACCTATAACTACGATAACTATAATCACTTTGATAACTTGTGTCACTTAATAGTATCCGATTTCTGGTCCTCTTTATAGTTATTGGAGTCTATACGTCTACTGTGGTGGGGATACCGTCTTTCACTTCTCCTTGATTTTTCGGAGAACTACTTTCACTTTCACCTCTCACTTTTTCAACCGAATTTTGAGTTATAAGTCTTTTACTTCTAGTACCTTAGGACAGGGTAGTGAAGTACCCTTTATCTACTCCTTTATCACCTTTGTCACAGTCTGAAATAAAACCCCCCCGAGGTTTTAGTGACGTCTACCACTAACGTCGGTACTTTAATTTTCTGTGAGGAACCTTCTTTTAAATACTGGTTGGATCTATCGTATAACTTTTCGTCTCTGTAATGAAACGGCTGATTCCAGACAGATCAGTTCCGATACGAAAAAGGTCACCAGTACATGCCTACACTCTCAACCTGACACTTCTTCCGACTCCCGACTTTTTAACTACGAAAACTTGACATCACAACCTCTTCTGACAATTCTCAGGGAACCGATGTTCCTCTAGGTTAGTTAGGTAGACTTCCTCTAGTCGGGACCCTAAAGAAACCTTCCTTACTACGATTTCGACTTTGAGGTCATGAAACCGGTGGAGTACACTTCTCAACTGAGTAACCTTTTCTGTGACCTTCCCTAACCCCCGTCCTCCTCTTCCCCTGTTGTCTCCTACTCAACCGACCTACCGTAGTGACTGAGCTACCTGTACTCAGACTCACTTGAGGCCCTCAACCACTACCTGTCCCTCTGGACCACACGACGTTAAGTACCCCAGCGTTCCTCAGCCTGTGTTGACTCGCTGACTTGACTTGACTTTCTGGTCCTTTTAGATTTATCGTTAGTATAAAAGATATAGATCGTACTTTCTCATGTTAAATAAACAAGAACTTTATCACGTTATAACCCCTATCATTGTTAAATACTATGAAACCCATATTATTCTTAAGTTCTTGATTTATTGACTATCAAAAGTGTTCTGACAAATTTTTAGTCTTCCGTACTCAAGACTTTCGTCTTCATGTATTTTCTACTTGAACTGGTTTATTGTGTGAATAAAATTAGACTCTTTAATAAGAACATCACATTGAACAATTCTTGGTACGAGAAAAGACGAACTATCTGACGTGTGTCATTTTGGTGTGAACGAACTTATTTAAAAAATAGATTTCCGAATTTCGTATTATTAATCTGATTCCGTGTGATGTAAAAGGTGGTAACATGAAGTATCCATAACGACTAAGGTCAACCGTAAGTAATCCGTCCCTCTTTTAATACCGTTAATAACTTTTAATAACCCAAATTTGTGTCACATGAGTTGATAGAGGAGAGTGGGAGGGGTTGGTGTACGTTTAAGAAAAAATAATCCTTTTATCGTTTAATACGACGAAGTCGTGGTTCCTTCGATCTAAAACCTTTTATTACTAAATATATATATATATATATATATATATATTTTGTTTCTTATATCTTTATGTCCGCATTTCCAAAAAAGGTGTTAGACTGAGTATCTAAAGTGAAATATAGGTAAGGGGATACAAATGGTATAAGGTATAAACTGATAGGAAAGTTTATAATATAGTCAAGAAGTCGAGAGTCAACTTGACATTATAACCTCTTCTGACAACTCTCAGGGAACCTGACAGTCTTCCAGTTTGGTCAGTTAGGATTTCCTTTAGTTAGGACTTATAAGTAACCTTCCTGACTACGACTTCGACTTCGAGGTCATGAAACCGGTGGCCTTTACTTCTCAACTGAGTAACCTTTTCTGGGACTACGACCCTTTCTGACTTCTGTCCTCCTCTTCCCCTACTGTCTCCTACTCTACCAACCTACCGTAGTGGTTGAGTTACTTGTACTCAAACTCGTTCAGGTCCTCTATCACTTCCTGTCCCTTCGGACCACACGACGTCAGGTACCCCAACGTTTCTGAACCTGTACTGACTCGTCGACTTGTTGTTGAGTATAGGATAGAGGAGGTTCTTCAAAAAGACTAAAGGGATATTATCGAAGTATAAAAAGAGGTAGGGTAAAATGTCATAGATAACGCCAAGGTAGTTCGGGACTGTAAGACGGACAATTATGTCAGCACACATCCATTCATTCACAGGAAGGAATCATACTTACGTACCACCCTGACTCCATTCAAGTAGAGACAGGGGTCGTTGTGAGTGAAGTTATTAAATGTGTACTATCTCTAAGTGACTTTTCTGTTTCTAGACCCTTCGGGTGGAATTCGAACTACCACCAAATCAGCGATTCAGTACAGACTAAGAACGTTGGTGTGCCTGACATCGGACGGTCTGAGGAAACAGGGACCGTTTCTTATAACCGTTCTTATAACCTCACCCAACGGTAAAGGAAAAAGTCCCCAAGAAGGACTGGGTGCCTATCTTAGGTCCAGAGGACGTAACGTCCGTTTAAGAAATGGTTGAAATTTCACCCTTCATGAAATTCGAATTAATTTATTCGTGGAATTAATTAATTAATTCGAATTAATTAACTCGTGGAATTTTTACGGAAGGAGAGGAATTATTATGGTGTTTTTTCTCAAACAGAATAAACCCACTCTCTGTTTCTATATACTAATCTACTCATTTTTATAATGTAACTTTCTTATAATTTGTTAATACGTCAACATTTACTTGAAAAAAGTATAAAAGATCCCGTTTAATAGAAAGCTTTACTGAACGTTGTAGTAAAGTTTTTTTTAGATAAGATTCACTTAAGATAGATGACTTAAATTGATTAGTATTAGCATACGATAAACTTTATACTAGGTTACATGAATATTGTCATTTTATCAGAAGACCCACTTTAATCTAAAATTTTCAGAATTCATTTAATTTTCGTCTTTTTATTCGGACACAACGTGGTCTAAGTTTCAACCAAAAAGTATTTCTTTACAGTACAAATATTATTTCTAATGATTAAAGTCTCTTATATAAAAAGTCAAATAAAATGACTGACACTTTACTCATTAATGTATGTAGTAGTAACTATTAAGTAGTTTCTAAAAGTAACGGTTACCGTTCGAAAATAGGTCCATATTATTAAATATTTTAGAAAATCTCTGAGGGACGACGATAGAACTTCATCTGCATTTCCTTTATACAAAAGAGATTCACTCGGGAACTTTAACTCGTTGGATTCTTCGTCTTTTGTAATTTTCTGGATTAAACACTTTGTTTCTGAACTTGAAGACAGATTTTCCCAAAGAAACATTTAATGAAGGACTACTAAGGCATTAATGGGTAGTGTAATCATTCTGTTAACGGACGAAACAGGACTCAGATACACCCAAGTCTTTATAATACTTTATCCGATTTGTACACACGAAGATCATAAAACTTATAAGTTTAATCCACAGATGGTACACCGCCCGGAACACGAATCGTACCTGAACTCAGTTATATTTGGTTAAATTATATTTGGTGTTTTCTGAACTTCGAACAGAAGTCCTTGTAGTGTCACGATCGATTATTGTACATTTAACTACAAAGTATTGATTTTAATCCAGATGATTCAATTAGTTAAAAGGGTACCATCTAAAAGACTCTTGATGTCTGAGAGTCAGTAATATTAGAGTATTCATTATCGAAGAGGTTCATCATTGTTACTCGTTTTCCCTTTCCGATCTTGGAATAAAACATAATCGATGTAATGATTTTCCCTCGACCATCTTAATCTCAAGTTAGATAAATGAATTACAGTCAACTTTGGATCTAGAAATGTTATTTTTATAAAGTTCGTTTGTATATATAATAACGTAACAAAGGTCTCTGAGATATAGGATTAATCTAAATTGTAGAAGACTTAGATGACGAAAATGTACCTTCTTTGAATTGTTCTTACTTATACGGTAAAACGTTTGTATATAGAGTTCGAATGATATTTTATAATGACTAGGATTAATCCAATCCATAAAATTCATTTCTGAGTACTTAGTCTTATAGTTAATTAAATTAAAGGTGAGTCAACTTCACTCGATAAGTGATCTATTAGACTTAGATCGAATTATTAAAAAAACAGAACGGTTTAACTTAACAAATAAAGACATAGACTCTTCACGAACTTAGGATTTCAGTTTATAAAGGATCCGTTCAACCCTACCCCGTTTTCATTTTCTGTGACAGTCTATATCCAACGTTTTAATGAGGAATCTCTTCGTATTCGGGGTAAAAGTAAACGGGTTGACCTCGTACTGTTCAATTACAACATTTCGTATTTCATTAAACGTTATCTGAAACCACTTTTCCTTATCACTTACATTTTATAAAGAAATTTTTACTTAAAAATTTTTAATAAAAACAGATTTTAAACTTTTTAGAGTGGAACACACCCATACACACATGTTTATAGGGTAGGTAGAGATGTTAAATTATATTTGGGGTTTACTTTCGTAATAATAATCCTAAAGTTTTGACGACAAGTTGACCGTATGTAATACCAAACAGATGTTGTTTGTTCGACCCCAATAATTCGGAACCACAATAAGACTTGGACACTTTCTAAACCCTACACTTAAGTCTTAACCCCAAGCTCAAGGTCTAATGACTGAAGATTTACGGGTCAGTCAGGTAAAATTTGAAACGTAAAGATATTAACTCGGCGACATACGTAAATATCCCCGAAGGGGTGACCGAGTCTCCATTTCTCAGACGGACGTCACGTCCTTGGTGTCCTCTGTCCTCAAGCTAGGGACCCACCATTTCTAGGGGACCTCCTCCCGTACCGTTGGGTCAGGTCATAAGAACAGACCTCTGAAAGGTACCTGTCTCCTCCGACCACCCGATGTCAGGTACCCCAGAGTTTCTCGACCTGGACTGACTTCCCTGAATCGTGTGTGCGTACGTAAATATCTGGGTTTGTTCCTAAAGAATGGTATATCTTTCATACTTAAAGAAAACTAATTCGGAGTTCTTCACGACCTAGTCTCGTAGGCGCACCAGAAAAGACAAATACGTCACCCTATTCCGAAACAGATAATATAAATTTATACCTTAGATCTTTTCACCATTACCCATTTGAATGGACGTCCCGTCCTTATCTCTGTGTCCGTACACCTGTGTCGTGTCTCCCTTTTCTCTCCCACCCTGTCTGACCCTCTGACCCTGACTGTATATATGTAATGTTACACACTCTGTCTGTCTATCACCCCTCGACGGTATGTCGTGTCCTTCGAGTCGAGACGGAGACACTATTGGATCCGTCCACCCTACGCTCACGCATCCTCCCTCCGAGTTCTCCCTCCCCTATGTAAGTATGTACATCGACTAAGTGAAGTGACGTGTCACCTTTGGTTGTGTCGAAATTAAAATTTGTGTGTTGTTGTCGAAAGTAACATTTCGAGGTTAAATTTTTTAATTGTTTTTTGGGAGTTTACTAAGTAAATTTACGGTAATGTCTCTTAGACATATAGTCAATTACTTTAGGTTGTAAGATGTCGTAAAAGGTGGAGATACAGAAACGAGATCGGAAAGGGAAATGGATCTTAACAGTGACATAAGGGTGTCAATAGTTGACTTCAGGGTTGGGGAAGATAATCCCACGATACTCATAAGTCTAGTCGTAACTAAGCTACGTTGTAGGACTTGAGAGTATCAATCTACGTAAGAGAAGACATACGTATCAAATTTGATGAGTCCTCCATCCTTGAAAGTAGTCTTATTAACATGATGAAGAAATCCTAGATTTAGGGCAGTCACGAACTTAACGTAGACTAGACTGAACTTTGGACGTTATACATCGGCTCACAGACCATATTTCATACTTGAGTTGTTTATATACGTTTATTTTATAATAAACTTTGGAAAGAAATTTTTGTTTGGTGTCGTTAGGCTTTCACTCAAAATGAGACCATTCTAAAAACAAAAGAAACAACGATCCATTACTTTTATGTTACACCTAATATTACGACGACGATTTAGCGTAGTCAGCACAGGCTGAGACACACTGGGGTATCTGCCGTCGGGTTGTCCGAGGAGACAGGGACCCTAAGAGGTCTGTTCTTGTAACCTCACCCAACGGTAAAGGAAGAGGTTACGTACTTTCACTTTTCACTTTCACTTCAGTGAGTCAGCACNGTTACGTACTTTCACTTTTCACTTTCACTTCAGTGAGTCAGCACAGGCTGAGAATCACTGGGGTACCTGACGTCGGATGGTCCGAGGAGGTAGGCACCCTAAAGGTCCGTTCTCATGACCTCACCCCACGGTAACGGAAGAGGTCACCTAATATTATCATCGTTAGTTATGATTCGTATAACGGATGTTTAGTGTTGACTCCCACAAACTTAGGAAACCCCTTTTTTTACTATTACGACTTTTATTCCGGTATTCGATAAATTATAGGTAATGGTCCTGTTACTATAAAAATTAAATCGTACACCAAATTCTTCAGACTGAGTGTAAACTAAATAAAAGTTTCATCTTTTGATCTCCATGAGTGTGACTAGGGAAACAATAAATTTTTACATTAGGAGTTCCAGACCGGCTCCGAGAAAATACATATATTTTATTTAGTACCATGTCTTTCAGAAAGTATAATTTCCGTCCCATTTTATACGTAGAGATATAAATTGATAACTTTGTCCTTTCTTCCTTTGTGTTATAGAATGACCCAATCTGGCAGTCTACACAGTTTTTCTTTTTATCATAAATTTTTACAGTAGTTATTTTTACCGTTGTTATTTTATACATTAAAAATAAAACATCATATTTGATAACTGTGAAATCTTCTGATTCTATTCATAAAAATAAAAAGTTTATAATTTTCTTATCGTACATTCTTTACCTTAAGAAACATTGCTTCAAAAATAAATGAAGACTAAATTGTACAGGACTAAACATTATGATGACGTCAATCAATGGTTGTCTCTTATCAAAACGAGTATATTACTTCTTACACTAAAAAAAAGGGGAAGTAAAATACCTTCTCATACAAAGAAAGATCAAACTTAAGTAGTGAGATTCTAATTAAAATTATCGAAAAATAAAAGATTGGTGACCCACCCCACTCCTCTCTAAGTATATGAACCGTCATAAAGATAGATAAGAATTAATACGATCAGTTAAGGACATAATAAATTATATTAAAATAGTAGTGTTATACTAACTCTATATTGATTTTAGTGTCAAATAAGTTTCTTAAGATCATGTAAGACTAATTTACCCAGTAAATATTATTTAAAATCGTCGTTCATGTCCTTTACAAGTTCTGTTTATTAAGTTTTCTTAACAAGACCCATCTCTTCTCCAGTACTATTTTGTCTTTAGAAGTCCCTACGTTTAATAGGTTATTCTATTTTTAAATAATAACTAAATAAGACTGAAAAATAACATTTCTATCCTTTTTTAGTCATGGAGGAATAGAAACTTTAGTCTTAAATTCCTACCTACAAACTTAAGGTAGACATCTTATCTGAGTTTTCAATCTTCAGGTTTCCCCTGATCTTTCCTTTGTAGTTCTTCAAGATCAATAATAACGCTTTCCCTTAAGCAATTCAAACTAGTACCTGTTTCTGGTATTCTTGATATATTTAGTCAGATGTATTGAAAACGTTGAAGGTTCGATAATAATAACTATCAACGGAAAGTTTTCTTTTCCTACATACCTGTAAGAAACACTCTGTTTACCTATGACAGAATCATCCTTTTCTTATCTCATCTGTCTTCTTTACAATCTCCCTTCCTATTTTCGATCGACTCCGACGTTCTTTTCTGTTCTCTTCTACTCTTTCACCAGACTCGGAATCCTCTGTGGAGACCCGACGTATTATATCTGCACGGACACTAAGGGGTAGTTCTGTCACAGGACACCAAGATTGTTACCCGTGATGTACACTATTGACAGTTTAAATCAGAGGTAAAACTTCAGTAAATAAATAAGTACTTTATCCATTAATTACTCGGGATTGAGACTCAGTCTACGTCTCCGATATGTTAAGTACTCGTTTTGTCTATACTAGAAAAGAAAATACCAAGTAACTCTACTTCTCTGTTAATTTAGTTGTTAATATTACTACATACTTTTCGTAAAACTACCTTTTTTATTCCTCTCCCACGGGGTTGAAGGACCCAGTCTCTTTCGAGGGGTTATTATCATTTTAGATTTGGTCTTAACTTCTCCTCCTCAATCACTTGTTTTCGTGCCAGATACAATCTCTTTCTATTCGTCGGTCTTCACTTATCAGATTTATCTTTCTCCTTATGTACGTTTCTAGATTTCTCCTTTTTCTCTTACGGAGTAAGTTATTCGATTATCTTTAAGTCGTAAGTCTGTTTAACTCCATTCCCAGTCCCTGAACTTCCCAGAACACTTCTCAAAACCGAATCAGGACCTCCTGTACTATTCAGTAATTATCTGAAAAGTATTGGACTAACGTACAAAATATATTCTTTATATTCAATCGATAGATAACACACATTGTAGAGACGTTTGAACGACGACTTTTGTTTCGCGTAATAATAGAGTGTCAAAACACCGAGTCTTTAGGTCCATTCCGAATCTACCCCAGAGACGAATCCCAGAGTGGTCGGAAGTCCGTTCCACAGAGGGTTTAACCTGAAAGTAGTCTGCGGACCGACCCCTTTCTAGAAGAAGGTTCGAGAGGATTCAAAAACCGTCTTTACTAAAGAGACAACGATATCCTATGTACGGTTGAATAAAGAAGTTTCAGTCCTTACTTCACTCTCTCCCTTAACGCTCAGACTTTCTGTAAGAACATATTACGTTGCATTTCATTCACCCCTACGGGGTAGGAAAAACGGTATAAGAACAATAAGTATAATAAGTATAATTAATAAATGGGACAATAGTATTTCGTTTAGTGTCTAGGGTGGTTTGAACTCCATTCCCGACACTCGTGGTCCTCCATCTTTAGTGTTCCGTTGGAACCCAAAGTGGATAGTCTTAGAGTGAATTGACCTCCATCTTTTATAACCTCTGTACTTCAACTCTACCTAACAACTATGATTGGATGTGATTCTCTCCTCTCCATTTCTTTTGAAAATGACTAAGGTCTGTAAGATGGTACATCTTTACCTATTTTACATCACTACCTTAAACCCCTAACTGATTTTGTCTTCTTAGATCCCACTATGGGTCTAATATTTAGACCTGTTAATTCACCCTCCCCTAGTGGAGTCTATAGAGTAATAGACTCTATTACTCCGTTTTACACTCCTTCTCGAAAACTTCCAGATTTCAATACTGGTTGGATCTATCGTATAACTTTTCGTCTCTGTAATTAAACGGCTGATTTCAGGCAGATCAGTTCCGATACCAAAAAGGACACCAGTACATACCTACACTCTCAACCTGACACTTCTTTCGACTCGCGGCTTCTTAACTACGAAAACTTGACACCACAACCTCTTCTGAGAACTCTCAGGGAACCTGACGTTCCTCTAGGTTGGTCAGATAAGACTTTCTCTAGTCAGGACCCTAAAGACACCTCCCTTACTACGATTTCGACTTTGAGGTCATGAAACCCGTGGAGTACACTTCTCAACTGAGTAACCTTTTCTGAGACTACGACCCTCCCTAACCCCCGTCCTTCTCTTCCCCTGCTGGCTCCTACTTTACCGACCTACCGTAGTGACTGAGCTACCTGTACTTAGAATCACTTGAGACTCTCAACCACTACCTGTCCCTCCGGACCGCACGACTCTAAGTACCCCAGTGTTTCTCAACCTGTGCTGACTCGCTGACTTGACTTAACTTACTACTCAAGTCAAAAATTGTAAAACTTAAAATAAGAAATTTTGACAGTTAATCTCAACGTGGGCCCCGAAGGGTCCACCATGATCACCATTTCTTGGGTGGATGGTTACGTCCTCTACATTATCTAGGGGACCTCCTCCCGTACGGTTAGATGAGGTGATAAGAACGGACCTGTTAGGGTACATGTCTCTTCGTATCGTCAGTACCAGCTACCCCAGCGTTTCTCAACCTGTGCTGACTTCGTTGAATCGTATGTACGTATCCCGTAGGTTCTCTATTTCAGATGTCCGTCAACCTTCATACTTTTATTATCCATTTCTCTTTGTTAAATTATCAATATTTTGATTAGTAGCGGTATACACAAAAGATTTTACTACTGTTATTAAAATAGAAATTTTTTTATTAAGAAAAATGTCCGTTTTTACAACCAGACCAATAGTCAACTCTTACTCTTCCTGGTAATCCATATCGGTTCATCCACGATAAATCTACCGATTGTTATTATCCTTAAAACCTCAACAGACGACCCATGAATCCCGAAGGGATTCACCGAGTCTACCATTTCTTAAGTGGACGTTGCGCTCTCTGGACCCAAGACAGGAATCGAACCCTTCCAGGGGACCTCCTCCCGTACCGTTGGGTGAGGTCATAAGAACGGACCTCTTAGGGGTATCTGTCTCCTCAGACCACCCGACGTCAGGTACCCCCAGAGTTTCTCAGTTCGTGTTGACTCGTTGATTCCTGAGTTCGACCATACATCTTTTTCTTCGTTACGGGACCGTATCTTCTATTCCTTTTTCAGGTCTTTGTCATTTTAAGGTCGTTGTATCGACCCTCGATCTGAGGTACTATTTAAGGTATTCTTTTTCATGTAAATAACTTAGATATCACACAATGAGACATAAAATTAATTAAATAAAATGAAGTTTTGACAGTAATTTCAAAACAGAAAACATAATCAGAACCAAGTCACCACGAGACAAATTCTTTACCGTCTTTCCGAAATAGAAAGTACATGTCTCTCTTCTTTTATTGGAGTTTTGGGTGTTCGTTGGTCCACTGTTCTTCTTCAACATTGTCGTACTTAACTCGTCTTCTCACACAAGAGACTTCTGTCAAATATCGAAAAGTAGACCTTCCTTTTCCTCTGAAACCGTCGACATCACATTACATACCTTATCCTAAACGTTGTAAAAAAACAACAATTTCCTTTTCCACTAGTTATTTTCATATCTTGACTCCTCTTCGTTCATCGTCTGTGGAAGGGACTACCGAGTCTATAATTTCTTAGACAGACGTTAAACCCCTCTGGACCCAAGATGGAGACCCAACCCTTTTAGGGGACCTTCTCCCGTGCCGTTGGGTGAGGTCTTAGGATCGGACCTCTTAGGGGTACCTGTCTCCTCTGACCGTCTGATGTCAGGTACCCCAGAGTTTGTTAGCCTGTTCTGACTCCCTGATTTGTGTTAGTTATGGTTCACGTCGGGTGGACGAGTTATCAAAAAAGGGTGAAAATGACTCGAGATTAACTACATACTGAAGCACAAATTCTATGTGATTTACACGACTAAACCAGGAGTCTATAACATTCGACTAATGGTATCATCATAATGAATGATGGAGACATTGAAGTGTATTAATGGTGGAGAAAAGACACGTACCATTGTCGTAAATTCTCGATGAAAGAATCGTTAAAACTTTAAACATTATATTATAACAACTAATATTAATGATACGACATGTAAACTAGGGATCTTGAATAAGTAGAATATCGTCCTTCAAACATAGTTATGGAAACTGGTTGTAGAAGGGTAAAGAGGGTCGCTGATCGTGGACGTCGGTAGTTAGGTGAGAGATACTCAAGTCAAACAAACCTAGGTGTGTATTCAATGTACTGTGTCACAAGCAGAAAGGGACAAAAAGGGACAAAAGGGGTAGAAAGGGACAAATTAAGTGAATCGCACACACACACACACACACACACACAATCAACGAGTCAACACAGGTTGAGAAACGTTGGGTACCTGACATCGGGAGGACCGAGAAGACAGTTACCCTAAAAGGTCCGTTCTTATGACCTCACCCAACGGTACGGGAAGAGGACCCCTAGAAGGACTGGGTCCTACAACTTGGATCCAGAGGACTTAACGTCCGTCTAATAAATGGTAGACGTGGTGGTCCCTACGAGAGTGAATGTATTACGGGAGTTGAAAGTAGATGCAATAGTGTTGACCGTCCTAAGAGAAGAATGGTAACGACCTGTTGTAAGGTATACATATGTATGTGGTGTGGAAATAGGTTAGTAGATATCTAACCACGAATCTAGTAAACATAGAACTGGTAACACTTATTGTAACGTTATTTATACCTTCACGTGTAGGGAAGTTTTAGAACTAAAGTACAAAATCCTTATATGGGTGTCCTCCCTAACGACTTAGTATACCAGAAAGATAAAAATTAACGACTCCTTTGAGGTACGACAAAAGGTATTGTCGACATGTTCAAACGTAAGGGTGGTTCCCACGTCTTTTACCAAGAGAAAAGAGACGTAGTAGTGGTTGTGAACCATATAAGATAAAAAAACTATTATCGGTAAGAATCTTTACCCTCCACTATAGAGTAACACCCGAACTAAACGTAAAGGGACTACCAATCACTTCGGCTTGTAGAAAAGTACACAGACAACCGGTAGACAAATGGAGAAAACCTTTTTCGTAGATAAGCCAAGGAGACGGGTAAAAAATAAACCTAACAAAAAACTACAACTCAACGTACTCAAGTCAAGTCAAGTCAAGTCAAGTCAGCGAGTCAGCACAGGCTGAGAAACGCTGGGGTACTTAGCGTCGTGCGGTCCGGAGGGACAGGTAGTGGTTGAGGGCCTCAAGTGAGTCTGAGGGCAGGTAGGTCAGTCACTACGGTAGGTCGGTAGAGTAGGAGCCAGCAGGGGAAAAGGAGGACGGGAGTTAGGGAGGGTCATAGTTTCAGAAAAGGTTACTCAGTTGAGAACCGTACTCCACCGGTTTCATAACCTCAAAGTCGAAATCATAGTAAAGAAGGTTAACGTACTCAATCAAGGAAGATATCAAACCCATAATCGGAGATTAGTCTTTATACTAAACTTCTATAAAGGATGGTACGACATCCAAAGGAAAGGTAAAACAACTAACAAGGAAAACGACACGTTTTCGTGAAAGTAAACTACATCAAAGTGAACAAAAACAACGAACAAGAAACCTACTTAAAGAAATAAAATAGAGGACAAAGATACTTTTTTATTACACTCTTAAAACTGTCCCTAACATAAGTTAGACATCTTTCGAAACACGTCACACCTGTAAAATAGTTATAATTAATAAGACTCGGTAATTGTATCCTAAAAACAGAAGAAGCTAAAGAAAGTAGTTTCAGAATACCAAAAGATACATGTTTAGAAAGTGATGGAACCAATTTAAAGATATATAATTATAAAATAACAAAATCTCCGATAATTTACCATAACAAAAGAAATAAAAAGTCTATCGAACAACAATTACATATCTTTGTGTTTACTAAAGACAAACAATTAAAACGTAATACGTTGTAAAGACTTAAATAAATAATAAATATTGTCTAAAAGTCACTTCAAAAATCCCAAAAGATATATATTCTAATATGGTAGATGTTTGTTTCTGCTAACATGAAGAAGGAAAGACTAAACTTACGGAAAAGAAAGAAAAAAGAACGAATTAATGAGATTGGTCCTGAAGGTCTTGATACAACTTATCCCTTTAACTTTCCCCCGTGGTAACAAAATAAGGAATTGAAAGTCCTTTTCAGATTGAAAAGTCGTAACTTACACTACCATCGGTACCCGAATGTATATCGAAAATAATATAACTCTACATAAGGAAGAGATGGGTCAAACACCTCTCAAAAACAGTATTTTATCGATATAAAACAGTTTACTGAAAATACGTAGATAATAGACGTAGTATACTAAAAAAATTAGAAAATAATTAACTACGAAAACTTGACACCACAACCTCTTCTGAGGACTCTCAGGGAACCTGACGTTCCTCTAGAATTTCCTCAGAATTTCCTTTAGTCAGGACTTATAAGTAACCTTCCTACGACTTCGAGGTTATGAAACCGGTGGACTACGCTTCTTGACTGAGTGACCTTTTTGGGACTACGACCCGTTCTAACTTCCGTCCTCTTCTTCCCCTACTGTCTCCTACTCTACCGACCTTCCGTAGTGACTGAGTTACCTGTACTCAAACTCAGGTAGTGAACTGAGTTACCTGTTCGAGACCCTCAACCACTTCCTGTCCCTTCGGAACACACGACGTCAGGTACCCTAACGTTTTGCAGTCTGTGATGACTCGATGACTTGACTTGACTTGACTAAATAGTCATAATGACACTATATAGTGTAAAAAACTAAACGTATCCAACATGGTACGAATGTAGGTCCCTATTTCGAAAGAACTAACTAACACCATATACTAGGAAAGTTATACGACAACTAAATCAAACGATTATAAAACAACTCTTTAAAATGTAGACATCAATAGTCCCTATAACGGACACCAAAATAAAAGAATATTACAAGAATAGACCCAAATAATATCCCTATTACGACTGTGACATTTTACTCAAACCCTCCCAAGGGAAGAGAAGTTAAAAGACCTCCTCAAACTCTTCCCAACCATAAGCAATAAAAAATTTATAAACCATCTTAAGTGGTCCCTGGAGAGAAAACCCCCCGTTCAAAACTAATCACTACGTTAGAGGAATGGGTAATAACTCAACAAGTCTAAAAGTTAAAGAAGTACTTAGCGAGAACCGTCCAACATACAAAGATCCTTAAATCGGTAAAGACTAGTTATCATTAACTATTCTATAGGACTATAGTCTTTAACCCCACACCCCTCTTATACGAAATCTTAATCACGTTATCATTTATCATTAGATGTATGATGACCTTTCTCATTTTCTCTACTGTCGACCGACCGTAAGTACAGAGATCAGGTGGGAAAACATGTCGGGGGTGGTAAGAGTCGAAATAGACCTAAGAAACCCATCCCCGTTACGTCGACGACACACGAGTCGACCCAGACTTAGACACTGGGAGACCTGACATCGGAAGGTCCGAGAAGACAGGTACCCTAAAAGGTCCGTTCTTATGACCTCGTCCAACGATAAAGGAAGAGGTCCCTTAGAAGGACTGGATCCCTAGTTTGAGTGCAGAAACGTAGAGGACGTGATCGTCTGTCTAAGAAATGGTGACACGGTGGACCCTTCGAGTATTTTACTCCTTTGGTCGTTATGTGAATTGTAGTACACTTCTATACGATGTCCTGGTAACCCTCACAGGACCACGTAGAAGAGGTTTTGATTAAATATTTTTAAGTTTCCGGGAGATTAATTTACCTGAAGAACGGGAAAAACAGTATTAGTCTCCTTTAAAATGTATTTACTAACGAGATTAGATCCTCATTGACTTCCATCTTTCCGGTGAATCCTCTAGATGTAAAATTAATTATAACGTAACTTGAAAACGATATATTAAAACCATCAAAGTAATTTATGTCATACTTAAAGTTTCGAGTTTCAAAAGATTTTTCCTATCGTTTGATCTTGTTCTCACTGAGATTTATCAGGGAATGGAGACAGGTCGAAATCTCATTTATTCTTCCCACTTGACCTCAGTCATTCACCAAAAAGAACGAGAAATCACACCAGGTCAGTGAGTCAGTACAGGCTGAGAAACCTTGGGGTACCTGACGTCGTACGGTCCGAAAGGAGAGGAAGTGATAAAGGGTCTCAAACGAGTGTGAGTACAGGTAACTCGCCCACTACGGTAGGTCGGTAGAACAGGAGACAGTAGGGGGAGAGGAGGATAGGAAGGGAGAAAATCAGTTTAGGATTAGTGATATCATAGGTTCATATCTTTGGTGTACCGTGTTAATCTTTAATAATTTCGAATAGGACACATACTAGAGTTAAAACCGATAAGGTTTAACGATAGGTATTTTTGTGTAGTTCGACCATATTAACGTTCTTACTTACATCGGAATCGGATTCGTTAGTCTTCATATTTGTCTACGTGTACTACACGAAATTTAAATTCTTCCTCTTTTTTTCTTTTACCAAGATTTACTTACTTAAAGGCCGAGTGAATTTTCATATGCGACTGTACATCATTGACTTTTTTACGGGGGAAAGTGGTAGAAAGGTCTCACATAAGGTTGATAGAGAGGTAGAATTTAATTATCGAAAATTTCTTTTTTTCTGTTCAAATTATTTAACTAGCTTCGTTCTGTTTATTGAAACATTTATCCTTCTCCTTATCTTTACGTATAATTATTTGTCCCGACCTCACGATACGACCCATCCTCTGTATTCTGTCTTCGTAGTCTACAAGTCACCGGAATCTCATTCACCTGATTCCTTCCATGGGTCTCCGTCCCTGACCTTCGTACGAGTGGCGGACTTAAATCTCTGACCCGTGTTCGGGGGAGAATACTTTTCTATGCTTGTTAACGGTACTACGACAGGAAATCTTGTTCAGGTCACAGGTCTTTCCACCCTCTAGTTTTTGTTTCGGGAAGAGGGTCCTTTACTCGTTCGGTGGACAATCTGAGTTACTGATGAACACACTGCCGAGGTCTTAGTAGGTCCTGTCTTCAGAGTCACGACGGAATCATGCTGAACTGGGAGTCTTTGACAAAATTTCACACATAACAATCCTAGAAGAGACTCGGTTTACTTTCTTCTTGCAGATTTTTTACTCGTTATTCTATCTTTGTTTTGGTTCACCTTTAAAAAGTTTTCTTCGTCTATAATATAATTTTGTCATTTAATCTTTAGGACCGTTTCTTTTCTACATGAGTAACTTTATTTTCCTGTGTAACTTTTAATATTTGTAATTCATCCTTGATAATCAAACATAATTAAAAGATAACGACACATTGGTTAATGGTATTTTAACCTTCGACTTTTACTGTATGTAAATAATAGAGTGAGAAAGTCACCTAGTCCAGGACCCGTTGTGACTCTGTCAAAAGGACGAGTCTTGAGGATTCCAACGATTATTTTATAACCGACTCGATACAGGAGGGAACTAAAGTTCTCAACAGAAGTTTCGAGCATACCAACGACCGTCTTATAAAACGTCGATATCCTGGCTCCAGGAGTTTAGGACCTTCTATGGGTGTTAAGGAATGGTATACCAGGAGAGGTATCTGAGAGGTATCGTACCGTCAAATGAAGAAGTTCCAGTGGTCCTCTCAGAAGGTACAAGTAGACGATTTTGTCTCAAATCTATTATGTTGGAGCAGTGAAAACGGTATAAGTAAACCAATTCTCGTTCAATATCTAAGTCAGACATGAATGTCTTCACTAAGTATGTTCCTGTATTGGGTGACCCCTATGGAATCTAACACAGGTGGTATATAATTATAATTTTAAATTACTTAATCTTGTATAATGGAACTCTAAATCGAAGAGAGTATCGAGTTAACCATTTCTTAGGTGGACGTTACGTCCTCTGGGGTCTAGTTAAGGACTCAGTCCTTCTAGCGACCTCTTCCCTATCCGATGGGTGAGGTCATAAGAACCCGAAGGGAACGCCTATTCGACCATTTCTTAGGTGGTCGTTACACCCTCTGGACCCAAGTTAGGGACCCAACCCTTCAAGGGGACCTCTTCCCTTTCCGATGGACGAGGTCATAAGACCGGACCTCTTAAGGTACCTGACATATTAGGTACCCCAGCGTTTCTTAGCCTGTACTGACTCGTTGGAAGTGAAAGTGAAGTGAAGTGAAGTGGGACCCTAAAATGGTCATTCGTCCCTCCTTTTTCGATCTTGGACAATTCTTTGTCTTTCTTATATTCTATTTTTTTTAGAGGTTGTACAAAGATTCAAGTTCTACTTCTGTCATCTTTACTGTCTTTCTCGTAAAGAATTTTCATCGTCTTTTAAATTTATTCCGTTACATCATTTTTCATCAAGAACTAGACTTTCATGTCTCGTGTCACTTTGTTTTCAGGACAGAAATGTGTTGTGTCTCAAGACCTCTTACGGTCCTCTTTTCCTTTTAAAAGTTACGTTGGTTACTCTTTTCTTTATAACAGAAGTCTGACTATCATCGATTGTAGAATCATCAATTGTTGTCTAATATATTCCGTAACCCGATTTTAATTGTTACATATTGTTCCCTTTTTTTACTGATTAGATCCCAGTATATTTGTCAATTCGATAGGAATTTGTTACACTCCGTTCTTTAAAAGTTTGTGGTATATTCGAGGTAGATTTTTTTAACGAATTTTATATATCAAACCCATTTACTTATAATTTTATGTATTCTGTTTTGACTCATATCTTTAACTCTTTATATACAACCACTTAAAGTAATGATAGTTGTCACTTTGTCTTTTATTCATATGTGCAATTATGTTTCTCACTTAGTATCGTACAAAGACGTAAGTATTACAATTTGAAAGACAAAGGAAAGACTTATAAAGAGGTAAAGGACGATAGTAAAGTGTGAAAGAGAGAGGGTAAGAAGAAAGGAAGGAAAAGTTGAGAATATTTTGAATGACGAAGATCATCCTTCACTTGGAACTAAAGAAAACCGTCAGTTCTGTACTTACATTTCGGACCCTATAGACTAAAGGAGACGAGATTCTGAATTATGAGTATGAATGTAAAAACTGAGTTCTCTCGTTTTAAAAGGGATTCATATTCATTACTCTGTGATAGTTTTCTCCAATTCTAACTCTCGTTTCTGGTGACACAAGACCGGTGTTGTCCACTTAGAAGGGAACACATTGGTTAAATTTGTTTCAAATTAATGGTACGAAGTATCTTGGAACCTATTGATCTTATACGAAAGGTCTGTTCTTCTAAAAATGGAATGCATAAAAAGTATTAATACAACATTATACGTCAAAAACAAAATCCGAAACGAGATAAAAGTTTTTTATTACTCCTTTATATTCGATTTTATACCATAGAAATATTGATCATGAATTGACTACTAGTAGTTGATAAAGTCAGGTATGTTCTGAATTGAGTCGTAGTAGGCTTGAATGAGTGAACAAATGTAGGGTTTAATCCTGTATTCTAATACTTCGTTTAAAAGTTTGAGAAACAAGGTTCAACCTTAAGTAATTATTGACCTTAAGTAATCGAGGTCTAAGTTTAGTCACCAGAAGATCTGATTACAGTCAGAATAGAAGAAAAAGGATCATAGTTACTATTCTTTCGATCATATAACGGTGTAGAACATTCGACGTTATTTATTTACACGTCAATTGGATTTTATGTTATATTACTGAGTTTCCGGTTAACAACTTGTTTTGGACCCTTACTGTTCGTCTAATTATTGGTCGGACAACACGACCATGATTTTATGATTACAGTTCTCTAGAAAGATTGACAGTCTTTCTTATTTTTATACGAATTTTTCCTCTAAGTCCAATGTACATTAAACTTATTGTAATGATAATACTCGTCATTTTACTTTTTCGATTCTTACATGGTCGTATCACTCCAAAACGTACACCAAACGGTTGTAGGCGACCTAGTACCTTTTTCGTTCTCTCAAGGTCTTTTTTTAGATAAAGACGAAATAACTGATACGGTTTCGGAAACAAACACACCTAGTGTTATTTGACACCTTTTAAGACTCTCTCTACCCTTATGGGGTGGTGGACTGGACGGAGAACTCTTTAGACATACGTCCAGTCCTTCGTTGTCAATCTTGACCTGTACCTTGTTGTCTGACCAAGTTTTAACCTTTTCTTTATGTAGTTCCGACATATGACAGTGGGACGAATAAATTGAATATACGTCTTATGTAGTACTCTTTGCGACCCGACCTGCTTCGTGTTCGACCTTAGTTCTAACGGTCCTCTTTATAGTTATTGGAGTCTATACGTCTACTGTGGTGGGAATACCGTCTTTTACTTCTTGATTTTTCGGAGAACTACTTTCACTTTCTCCTCTCACTTTATCAACCGAATTTCGAGTTGTAAGTCTTTTGCTTCTAGTACCGTAGACGAGGGTAGTGAAGTACCGTTTATCTACCCCTTTCTCACCTTTGTCACAGTCTGAAATAAACCCCCCCCGAGGTTTTAGTGACGTCTACCACTGACGTCCTTCCTTTAATTTTCTACGAATGAGGAACCTTCCTTTCAATACTGGTTGGATCTATCGTATAAGTTTTCGTGTCTGTAATGAAACGGTTGTTTCCAGGCAGATCGGTTCCCGATACCAAAAAGGTCACCAGTACATACCTACACTCTCAACCTGACACTTCTTTCGACTCGTGATTTCTTAACTACGAAAACTTGACATCACAACCTCTTCTGAGAACTCTCAGGGAACCTGACGTTCCTCTAGGTTGGTCAGGTAAGACTTCCTCTAGTCAGGACCCTAAAGAAACCTTCCTTACTACGATTTCGACTTTGAGGTCATGAAACCGGTGGAGTACTCTTCCCAACTGAGTAACCTTTTCTGAGACTACGACCCTCCCTAACTCCCGTCCTCCTCTTCCCCTGCTGGCTCCTACTCTACCGACCTACCGTAGTGACTGAGTTACCCGCACTCAGACCCACTTGAGGCCCTCTACCACTGCCTGTCCCTGCGGACCGCACGACCCTAAGTACCCCAGCGTTTCTCAGCCTGTGCTGTCTCACTGACTTGACTTGACTTGACTTGACTTGACTACCGAGGTACTCTCTTTCCAAACATAGATAAGTCAATGTTACTCGTCAAATACTGAAATAGTCTCTTGTACATGTTTGTGGAGTCTTTAATTTCGAAACATAGTAAAGGTTATAGGAAAGTCTCCTAAAGTAAATGTTCAATATACCAACTAAACAAGAGAGAATATTATAAATGAATTATTTCGTTTAAAATAAAGGAAATAACAGAGAAGTTAAAGGAAAAGAGAAATTATAGTCAGTACTCAATAGAATGTCTGTCTCCATATTTATAAAATATTATAAATCAATTACCCGATCAATGTTTAGATGAGTTTTGGATAACAGGTAAGTAACTTTATCCTGTGGTTCTCATTGAATTTCCTTTTATTTATATTTATTTTCCTCAAGTTTATATGTTGACTCTTTATGTTACCTTCAGTTTAACGCTTCTGATCATTGTGTCTCTTTACAATCACAGGTTTTAAGTAAGAATTTTCTAGTGGAGAGGTTTTTCGTAGACTGTGTAGGAAGTGTACCGTGGTTTATTGTTAGAGTATATCTTTTATTTTATTTTTTAATTGTTACGAGATACACGAGTTTCTCAATCTACTTACCACATTAAAAATCGTTTCGAACACTCGATACTTTTTCTTTTTCCTGTGTTTATACAGAAAGAAATACACGTGCACGAAAATTTCCCAAGATTTGGTCAGTGTCGTATTAAGTAGAAAGGGGTTCTCCTCCTTTCAAGGGGTTTAGGAGTTCACATCTTATATTCTCATAGTTATCTAGAATGTAGTACATATTGTACTTTATGTGCAATCACTTTGACCAAATAATATCCGTAAGTCTTTATCTAATAACGTCAATGGTTTTATCATTACTTTATCCGGGTCGAAAACCCTTGTTGTTATTAGCTTCAAATTTTTTTTTTTTTGCCATGTGTAAATTTTCTCCGGTAGTTTGTCGTACAGGTGGTCCCTAAACTCGAGGGAACCGAGAGCAATGTTCTCTAGAGTTAGAATTTTGGCCCTAAAGTCCTGAATTAACATATGTGACTCTTCAGACTGACTTACATGTATATTCCTTTCACTTCGTTTGAAGTAGCGACCCGTAAAAGAAAGGGTGTCAGAGCCTCATCAAACAACAAAACGAGGTAAAAGAGGTAAACAATACACTAAAATTCTCCCACCTACCTGTGTGTGGACGTAGGTTAAACTCATTGTGCTTGTGTACCGAAGTGACCGTCTTCTTCGTTCTCCGTGACCTTATGCGTCTCCCAAAAAGAGAAGAGTGATTACGGTCAACCGAGAAAAAAAGAAAACGACGACAGAGGAGAAAAAACCCTGATTTCTTGTGAATTCTAAAGTCTCGTTTCGTTTTCTCTGTTCTAAAAAAAAAAAAAAAACGTTCAGGTTGATTTGGGACTTTTATCGGTACTATTATTACTAAATATAAATATATTGACAGTAGGTCGGAGGATTTAGAAATTTACAATTTAATTTACTGAGTCCAAAATTTTATCAGAATGTACCATCCATGTATGGTCGAGAACAAAATATTATCCGTCCGATTAAATGACATATATATGTATATACCACGACGACGATCCAACGAATCAGTAGAGACTGAGAGGCGCTGGTTGGGGTACCTGATATTGGGTGGTCCGAGGAGACAAGTACTTTAAGAAGTCCGTTCTAATGTCCTCAACCAACACTAAAGGAGGAGGTCCTACATGTGTGTATGGATATATATATATACATATATGTATGTGTATGGACAGTAGTCAAGTCAGTAAGTCAGTACAGGTTGAGACGTTGGCGTACCTGACGTCGTGCGGTCCGGAGGGACAGGTAGTGGTTGAAGGTCTCAAATGGGTCTGAGCACAGGTAACTCAGCCACTACGGTAGGTTGGTAGAATAGGAGACAGCAGAGAAAGAGGAACACGGAAGTTAGAAAGGGTCGTAGTCTCAGAAAAGTCTACTCAGTCGAGAAGCGTAGTCCACCGGTTTCATAATCTCAAAGTCGAAGTTGTAAGTAACCTTCCTGAGAAGGTTACTTATAAGTCCTGACTAAAGGAGATCCTGCCTGACCAACCTAGAGGAACGTCAGGTTCCCTGACGTTTATCAGAAAAGGTTATGGCGTCAAGTTTTCGTAACTAAGAAACTACGAGTCGAAAGAAATATCAGGTTGAGAGTGTAGGTATGTACCGATGACCTTTTTCGTATCGGAACTAATCTGTCTAGAAACAACCGTTTCATTACAGAGACGAAAAATTACACGACAGATCCAACCAGTATTGAAAGGAAGGTTCCTCATTCACAGAAAATTAAAGTACCGACGTCAGTGATAGACGTCACTATTTGTAAATGATTTTTAATAGTGAAGAGTTGTAAAGTTTTTAGTTGTCCTTATCGATTCTAAATTCCTGACAACTTACGACCTACATAGAAAAAGTTTCTTTGTTTTGTTTTTCGAAGACCAAGTGGTACTTACATTTAACTATAAGCCTTTTACATACGGACATTAAACTTTCTACTCTTACTCTATCTACAACACTTTATACCATTATTGTATTAATAGACAATAACTAGTCTCAAGTGTAAATTGAATTAATTTGTTCAAAATTCTCGCAGTTAGAGACTAAGAGTATAACCTATATCGGTCACACTCGGTATCTATCTACTTGTCTATCTTATATATAGATATATATACAAAGAGGGAAGGTAAGAGTACATCGTTTACACTCAAAAGTTCTTCATTAATATATCTTTTGAAGTCTTAAAGTTCGTTCACCTTTCTAAAACACTGAATATGTACTAACATGAAACCTCTTAAAAATTGTCGATTCTGGAATACAGAAAGTTCCAGGCTGACATGTTAACCGTATACAGACACTAATATTGTAAAAAGAATTCTGTAATATTTTACTTCAACAGATACTTAAAAAACGTAGATTGAAAGAGTAACCAAATCATCTTTAATTGGTTTTAATAGTAGATGAATTTAATAGTTCTATTTTTAGTAATAGTACATAAAACTATTTTCTCTGTTATGACTACATCGGATCATTATCAAAGTATTATATCTCTGTCATTTTCGGTAACCATTACACGACTACTCTTGTATTACCTCAATCAGACCAAATCTAAAGAAAGTCTAAAATCGTGTATCATCCGTTTAAGCGATTCGGACAAAGGAAGTGTTATTTTCTCTGTGTTCGTGAAGTGGTCCTATTGATACTTCTGATTAACTGTCTTGTATATGCCTCGTAAAATCTTGTGAAAGAACCTACATATCTTTACATATCCCTCTTATATATATACTTATATATTTGTATTCATATATCTCTTACATAGATCCGTATATCCTATATATTATATAACGTATAGATTTATATAAACACATATTATATTTACACATGTATTTTATACATGTACACATATAGAGATATAGATATACGTCTATACATCGATAAAGAGAGGAGGTAAGAGTTTACGTAAGAAGTCTGAGGACGTTTTAGTGAAATGGACAGGTTTAGGTCATTCTTGAGTACTTCACGGGTGACTATAGGAAGGTCTGTAGTATTCCTATCTTTCTTTTGGAATAAATACAAGAGTCAAAAGGTCATAATAACTTCTTCGTTTCGTTTTACTTCATAAATTTCTCGTGGTAAATGTGGCAATTTTAACATTTTAAGTTCTCCATACCACTCCCTTGCATACTGATAGTCTTTCCCCCTTCTTTAGTCTTATTTGACCTACAAACGACCCTTTAAGATTCCGTTCTCTCGGATCTGTAACCTCTTTGTTGAAATAAAAAGTTATAGTAGACTGGTGTTCCGACTTAAGGAAGTGAAGATCTAATAATGTAATCATAATGAAAAGGGAACAGGACATTTAATGTAGTACTAGAGGTCTTTCGAATTCAAAGAAGGGTAGTGAAGAGACGAATTTTCAGACAAGAGGATTGATACACACACACACAGATTTAATGAAAAACGGTGATTTCGTTTTAGCTTGTCGTTTTTTGTTAAGACCTCGACCGGATTTGAATATTTTGATCGAGGTAGAGATTGTCACTACACCGTCAATGTCAGAACCGGAATAGTCACTACATACCATAGGTCATCCTAGTTTTATTTCTTCCTAATTATACTTCTTGACAGTGGGGTCATCCTGACCACTACTCGTTGATCGAATCGTGGTCAGAGGTCGACCTGTGTTATTTTACACGACTTCGCCGAGAGACAGTGTCAACATAACGTCGGAGTTCCGACTAGGTCATTTTCAAGGAAAAAATTACATGAAGACCAAAAATGTCTTATTTGACAAAGCTAATCTGTTTCTGTTTTTTACAAAGAATACTAGTTTTTAATCTGTCTTTAACTATATTTTAATCTTTTGTTCGTTTGTACATGATTATACTACACTTGACTATATTACCTGATTACATTATATTTTAGTAATATGACAGATATTCTACGGAACCAGTTGGGATTTCACTTTTCACTTTCAGCGAGTCAGTACAGGTTGAGAAACTCTGGGGTACCTATGTCAGGTACCTTAAGAGGTCCGGTCTTATGACCTCACCCATCGACAAGAGAAGAGGTTCCCTAGAAGGGTTGGGTCCCTAACTTGGGTCCAGAGGGTGTAACGTCCACCCAAGAAATGGTCGACTCGGTGGTCCCTTCGGGTTCTTATTATCTCATCCATCGGATTGGGAAGAGCTTCCCTAGAAGTACTGGGTCCTTAATTTGGTCCCAGAGGACGTAACGTCACCTAACATGACTCGATGTTCCCTTCGATCTCTTTTATGTTTCGACTCATTGTGAGTTTAGAGACAGGTGAAACGTCATTCCTCAGTGATAACAGTTTTATATCGATGTTAAATTCGGTGTTATATTATTTATTTTATTTACTACCCGAAGGGACCATTTCTTGGGTAGACGGTTTCGTCCTCTCCGTCCAAACTAGGAACCTAACCCTTCTCGGGGACCTCTTCTTTTGCCGTTGTATGAGATCATAAGAACGGATCTTTTAGGGTACCTGTCTCCTCGAACCACCCGACGTCAGGTGTTCAGTGTTTCTCAACCTGTGGTGAATCGTTGACTCGTACTCGTTCTACTTTTTACCACGACCCCATATGGTTTACAATCCTTTTATCTTTTTGTGAGGAAGAACGAAATCCCTCTCACCTCTTCAGATACACAATTGACGGAGGAGAAATGGGACAACTACTATCTCCCTAAGGACGGGATTCCAGTACCTCTACTGGTTTGTGTGTTGTGGATTGGGACCTGTTTACTCTAGTTTTCGTCAAATAATCAGTGTATGTTAGTGTCGAACACCCTTCCCCCTCTGACGGGACGTGTCTCCCGGTGTACCCTCAACGTGAGTCCCTGCGTCATTTGTTGATCCCTAGCACCCTCCGTCCTGAATATCATAGTCCTCCCACTCTTCGTGGTACCAAGGACCCCCTCCTACAATGACAGAACAAACTCATACGGGTCCTCAAACGTCCCTTGACTTTGATGGATGACTCCCTATTTGTCCTTGACACGGACCAGGAGAACTATTCCTCCCAACAATTGACTCCCCTGGACTAGACACCCTCCTTCCACCCCTCTCTCTGAACGTCAACCCGAGGAACTCCCGGAGTCAAAGGGGTCTACAATTCCGTCGTGTATTTAGATCCGGTATTAATATCTGGAATGTGGTGTTAGTCTCTTAGTCTTAGTCTCTGCCGTCGTAAGTTCCCCAATGTAAGCTTAAGGATTCAACCTAGAAAAATAAAAAACAGACACGACCCAGTAGTGAGGACGGACCTGAAAAGAGATCAATACCGGTCGCCCCCGATGAGAGAGCGTGCCCGAAGAGAATAACTTCTCGCGTCCGAGATCCCGTGTACTCGAAGTCATCAACACCGAAGGCCCGGGGTCTCATGTGCGAGTTATCAACACCACGAGCCCAAAGTAACGAGGCGTCGTACACCCTAGAAGGGACTACTCCCTGACTTGCACACAGAGGACGTAACCGTCCACCTAAGAAATGGTGACTCCGTTGTCACTTCGGGAAATGGAGTCTATAATTACTTTCACTTTCACTTTCTGCGAACCAGCACAGGTTGAAAACGTTGGGGTACCTGGTATGTCAAGTACTTTAAGAGGTCCGGTCTTGTGACTTTACCCATCGGCAAGGGAAGAGGTCCCCTAGAAGGGTTGGGTCCCTAGTTTGGGTCCAGAGGGCGTAATGTCCGCCTAAGAAATGGTCTACTATACTTACCTATCATTAAATTATCCATGTCTACCCTCTTTCTCTCTTTAACACAATTAGTATATATAACTGTTTCCTTTCTCAATCTTCACAAGTTCTTTCAATTAAAAACCACTTATATGTAAAATAGGATCGTCTTTCCTGAGACTATTTTAAGACACATAAGAAGGTCAAAATTATCTACATGACGAAGATGTTTCTAGAAGAAAAGTACTTTATGTACATTCTGTCATTCTCTGTTTTAGTATATACTGAATTCCGGTTATAAACTCGATGTCAAGTTCGGGAATACTTACGTTTTATAACGTAAAATGAACTCTTCACGCTTTACTTTCGATTACGGATAATTTAAGTAAGTCGGTACTGACAGAGAAGGTTGACTCGGGGTTTAGAAATACTAATACCGTTCAAACACCTAATCTGGATTTTCATATTTTAGAATCGTGACCTCTGGTGTATACAAGGTTAGTAGGAGAATGGTTACCTAGAACTGAACGTTTAGTAAAGTCATATTCTCTTACGTCAAAACTCTCTGTTTAGTAAAGTAAAAATCCACGGATTAACAGAGAACATAACTTGATCTCACAAGGAAAAGTGATGAAACAGATAACTAAGTTTATGCGAAAGACTTCGTTGTATCGGACAGGATATGTACTGTCTCTTTTACTTGTTACCAAGACCGTCGACTGTAGATTCGAGGTTACAAGGGATTACTTGTATTTATACCAGGTGTCCTATACTTGTTGTATGTGTTACTCGTTCGTTCCGTACGATACTGACCTTCCCTCGTTCTGTCTCTTGGACGGAGAGTCACTGGTGCAGACTCTATTCTCTACTTCTGGAACGTCGGTGTTCAGAGTGCTTTGTATGGGAAGAAGAATGATTGGGTTCACGAAGGATGACGAAGTGGTTTCTGTTAAGATTGGGGTGAAGTCATGGAGGAGGAAGATCTATTTTCAATAGTTCTGTGGGGGTGAACGTGTCTCTCGCGGGTTGTGTCTGACTTGAGTCGAAATGAATTGGGACAAATCTTAGTCGTCGTATTGAGGTTTATGATATCATTTGGGGAAGGATAACGGAGTATCGTGCCGTAGGGTATCAGGGACGCCACACGGAAGAGAGAATGAAGTCTTTGAAAGAACTACTGTCCACATAAGGACCACCAGAAACTGGTCGCCCAAAATTGTAATGTAATGTGTAGACCAGGACCATGTCTACTCGGATAAAAGTCCCGTGTTTATCTCTGTGCCTACATCTTTTACCTGAATACTTGTGTCTCTCCCTTCCCCCCCTCCGACCCGACTTAGACTTCTAATCCTAAATGTACATGAGTGATGGTACACATTTTATCTGTCCCCCTTCGACGAGACGTCGCGTCCCTCGAGTCGAGTCCCGAGACACTACTGGATCTTCTCAACCCGTCTCCCTCCCTTCAGGTTCTCCTTCCCCTATAATACATATGAACATCGACTAAGTGAAGTAACATGTCGTCTTCGAATGCCATAAATTTCGTTAACATGAGGTTATATTTTGATGTAATACGATAAGCTGAGGTATTTTGTCCTCTCTTACACATTTCTGAATGTCACCATAACTGTGTAAAGCTCCTCAGTTTTTCTGGATCCAAGATCGGGTCAATCTGTCTATGTAACCCATCCCAGTAATTTGGAGAGATGTGGAGTCACAAATGTTCGTGTTTTACTCTCTTAATCCATTCTAACTACTGAAGACTGGAAACTCCAGACTTAGTGTCCCTGGTACCCAATGATGTTTCCTAATAATTCAAATATACCTGTCACCCAAAGACATTAGTCACGTTAGTCCCACATAATTTTTATGCTGATGAGAATGTACCCCTGTAAATTTTCCAAATCTGATAAACCGAAGTTAGACATGTTGTTCGAGATCCAAGTAGGTGGAGTGATTTTGACTGAGTTTAAGCAAGAATAACATATACGTATTATGTAGAAGAAATAGGTAAGTAGACATCTACCTGTAGACCCAACGAAGGTACAGGATCGATAACATTTGTCTATCGACCACTCTTCGACGATATATATATATATTGTCCCTCAGGTCGAACCGTGAGACACTACTCGATCTCCCCACCCTATCCCCCTCCCCTCCCTCCGAGTCTCCTCCCCTATATACATATTAACACCGACTAAACGTAGCAACATACCGTCTTTAGTTGTGTCGTATCATTTCGTTAAAAGAAAGTTAATTTTTTACGTAAAAATTTTTAATACCTTTTTTAATAAATCTGAAATTTTTATTTAGAATTATAAACCATAGTCTTTAGCGACCTCAGGATTTTCAAGTATATTAACATTGGGAGGGTCGCTTGTGAAATCGTGACTATTTTAGTAGTTTTAAAAAGACATAGTGGAACCTTTCATTTCTGACACACTTTTTTGGATGTTCGCAAGGTAATCGCCTCACTTTCCACTTCACAGTGATCCCATACTCACATGGATAATGTTTCGTATTTCGTTGAACTCTTTTTTATTACTGTGTCACAGGTATGGGACTTATCTTGAAGGGAACAAAGGGTCAATACGAACCCCTACTCTTGATGACTCTGATTACCCGCTTACTCAACACACCAATTTGGGTTCTAAGATCGGACCTAATACTCGTTCCCGTTCAGAGGGAGTCTCTTCAATTAAGTCTTGTCATCACTCAACATGATGAAAAAAGACTAACCCCTGGACACATATGTAGTAATTCTAAATTTAAGATCTTTAGGGGGAAAATCTGAACTGAATTTGAAGAGTATGTTATAAGAATAAAAAGGTAAGTCTAAGGATTCGAAAGTCGTCAGTGAAAAATACGTGATGTAACACTTGGGGGTTTAACAGAGGACTTAGGTCATAAACACGATACAAATCGTCTTCGTACGAAGGACAAGAGGGAGATATCTATAAGGAGTTATTCACGTCAGAAATTAGTGACTGTGATACTTATCAGAAAAAGTTTGTGTCGTAGTCCTTTTCGAAGAAGAAGACAAACCCCGTGTACCTTTAAATAAACTAAATACACTTATACAATTTTTCTTGAACTGATATACATAGACAGAAAGTCTGTCAATATTCAAATGGGATTAGTAACGATTAGTAAATACACGAAAACGTTACCTTAGATACGACCGGTATTGAAGTCAAACTAATTTATGTTTCATCGGTGTTAAATTTGATAAAGTTATATTTATATAATACGAACTCCAAATTTTGTTATGTAAGTAAGTGACCAAAGTGTTTATAAGTTCTTTATTCGGACTCCCATTCGGATAAAGATATGACCTTTTTAATAATAATTATTATTATTTAATAAAAAGTTCTTTTATGACTTTAATTACTTAACTATAAATATTTTGTAAAACTTATAAGTCCTTTTTATAATTTATTTGTTAAATTAAATTATACATTTTCGATTTAATAATTTAATCGAATCATCTAACTCATAGTTTACATCTATGTACATATGATATATACACATTATAGTATATATACATATGTATAGACAAATACATATATAATTATAATGTAACTTCTACGTGACTTAACGTTAGACGTTAGGTAATATATGTGTATTTAAACAAAATAAGAATAGACTCTGATACGAGTTGTAAAAAGAATCTTAAATAATCGTCTTTTTATATACTTACTAATTTACTGGGGAGAATAGTATAGAGAAAGAAGTTGAAGTGTAACTTCTTTTCAAGTATTCGTCATTTACAGAAGATTCTTGAGATACATGTAAAATGAAGATTGTGACAAACCTTCAAGTGACATATGTAAAGGTGAATGGTCTAAGTTTTAAAAAACAGTGATGAGAGATACGACATAAAGACCCTATCGACCTAATTAAATAGTAATATAAGAAAAAAAATACAACGAATTAAAGTAAAATAAAAATAAATAAATAAATAAAAATGAAATGTTACAACATAACCAAAACGGTATGAAGTTGTACTTAGACGGTACCCACGATATAGGACAGGAAGTTTGGTACTGTTGACAAGAGTGTAGGAGAATATTTTCGATATCGGAAAATTTAAAAAAGAGACAAAGGACAGCAGACCTACATCGTAAAAGAGTGACTATACAAGAACAAAGGAGGTGAAAAACAGAAAAAAGGGTAAATTACCCGTGGACGGTATTTGAGTGTGAGATTATTGAAGTTTAGATAAACTTCTAAACTTCGTTACTAGAGACGTCGTTAATAGAGAGAAACCTTAAAAACAGTTATAGGGTGACGAACAGGTAGGGTAGTAAACATACTAAAGGGTCATAGAGTTTAAAATAAATAGCAGAAACAGGATTTTGAATAATGAACGTTGAATGTATATAAACAATTATCGTGATGTTCACCGTATTAGTGTGAGTTTGGATTTGTGATCTTACAATCTGAAATTTTGATGTAGAGATAGGATGATAAATATACATCCGAGCACCGTGTTATAAATTGTACCAGATAATGTTAATACGGAATGTCAATCCTCTTTAGAAGGACGACATGTTGGGATTAACCGAACGGTTGGTGAGGTTTTGCAAGTCATTAAATGTAACGGTGACTTATTATTTACTTAAGGAAACAGTAGGAACTGTACCAAAAGAAAACAACAACAACAACAACAACTTTAAAGGTCACAACAAATGTTAAAGAAAGTTTATGGATTGTGTTGTTGAATTACTCTGATGAACCACCTGAGTTTTATACGAGTTGCGAAAAGAAAGAGACATGTAAAAATGTACACCTTAATTTAATGACATATATTTTGATTTTTATCTTCTTTACTGAAAACATACAAAATTCGTCTCTAAGATTTTATATATATTTTATCAACTTAGATGTGTTACATAGATTATTAAACAGAGATATAATTTGATTATTTTACGTATAACATAATAAAACGTAATTTTACGTACAACACACTGTTTAGTGGTGTTTAAATAATCGTATTTCCTCGTGTTTAAATAATAGAGTGTCAAAGATATCCAGTCTCAGATTATGTGGTACTTGCTAAGAGACGGGTCTTAGAGTGGTCTGACTTTAATTCCACAACCAACTTCAAGGTCCAAGAGGAGGTTCGAGTGACACAAACCCGTCATAAGTAAAGGAACACCAACATCTTGACTCCAAGGATAAAAGGCACATCGACAACTGGCACCTGTAAGAGAAGAGGATCTAGAAAGGACGTCAAAGAGCGGTACATCGACAGTGTCGGGTAGTGTTACACTTACTAATGAAAGAAGGTCCAGTTTATTTTACACAGAGACTGAAAGTAATTACGTTGGTAGATCTCTTTTGAGATATGAAAATTTCTGGGTGTAACTATTAGAGGGGTATTATTTTAGTCGACTAAACCCTGGAATTAATATAGAAATTTTAGTTAAGTGTCTTTTATTGTTGTTGTTGTTTTTCGGGGGTTTTGTTTTTGTTTTAGTTGAGTATCGTCATGGACGGGTCGCAAATTAACTTACCCTCTTTCATACATTTGTAATCCCCGATCTTAAGAATCCCTCTTTAAATCTTAAACAGATGATATGTACGGATGATGAAAAAAGTCACGACTACATAAAGTAATCATATCCGGTTAGCAGGAAGTCTTCGTCAGTCTAGACAACTGGTAAACGACCGTTTTTCCTGTCGTTGTTTTTAACAACTAAAACCGAGGTATAAAAGGGTCAAAGGCCATATTTATGATTACAACTTAGGTCGTTAAGTTCAGTTTACACCTACATATATAAGGATAATTAAAACCAATTCTCGTAATGATACACTGTAATAAGTTTTCGTTTAACACAACCCTCGGTATGATTCCTACAAATTACTAACTTTACGGATTAACTGTTTTGGATGAAAATTTAAGGATCCGGTTGAAAGGAGAAAGTAAGACATACTTTGTCTGAAACCCTAGTTTTAGTTCTTAAGTTTCGTTAAAATAGAGGACACCTGTCAAGACCTGAGTGTCCGTATCAAAAGACACGTTTTAAACCTGTCGGGAGACTCAGATCCACTTTATATATAATCCAAACCAATTGTTTTTATCGTCTATATTTAATATAACGGAATAGAAATCAGTTTGAACATGTCTTGTAGTTGTAAAGTCTCGAACAGTCACTTCGGTCAAGGTTTAATCGACAGAACACTTAAGGACCTTATGTTCCTGGTCTAGATTTTATAGATTCAGAAATTACGAAATTGGTTAATATTATCATTTATTTACAAATTGACATTATAATATAAACTTATTCTTAAAGATTCTGGTACGAATTGAGAAATTTTGACCAAAATGGTTCTAATTTAGATATATCTGATCTTAACTTTTTCATGATATACTTCTTGTAAAGACGTAGAAGAGTTTGGACAAAACCTTATAGAACGGGTAATATAAATGACTACAGGAAATATAGTCATCGGTACGACATAGAAAGAGTTTATTTATATTGTATTTTCTATCGAAACCACTGTCAATTCAAGTCAAGTTGTTTATACAAAATTCTGGATTTTAAGTTCCATAAACCGGTCCGGTTTTACTATGTTTGTACCTTTTTATTTACCAAGGGACAGGATTTTGTGAAATTTCTACATATACATAAAGAAGAATACCCTTATAATTACTAGACTGAGTAACAAATAAAGAAATAAAAATGAAATTCTTTATATCACGATTTAAAATATAAGAGAAGGTCATTCATTGTTTAAAGTCCCCTTAAATACAAGTAAAGAAATTGATTTACCAGAGACTAAAACAAAAATTTCGAAAATTTATTACAAATGTGATAAAAAAACATTTGACGAAGTTAAAAAAAAGAAAAAAACGTTTATTCATTGTAAAATTTACATTGATTTACAAACAAGTCCACCCTTTGTTCGACGGACGTTACATCCTCTGGGTCCAAATTAGGGACCCAGTTCCTCTGAGGGACCTCTTCCCGGGTGTTGTCATAAGAATGGAACTCTTAAGGTACCTGTCTCTCCGGACCGACTAATGTCAGGTACCACAGTGTTTCTCGGTCCGTGCTGACTTGTTGATTTTGGTTTACAAACTTTATCAATTTTAAATATCATTATAAAAGAAAAGTGTAACAATTAGTTTAATAGAAATCCGTAAACTTTCTAAGTCTATACAATGGTATTTCTTATGTCCCAGAAACATTTATTTTATAATTAACATTTATTTTATTTTTAAATTTATTTTCAAATTAAAATATCAGAAAAAGTTCTTTAAAATCACTTTTTTTCACGAAAGTTTATTTCATCTTTGTCTAATCACAGAGATAAATAGGATATACTATGTTAATCCTGATAATTTTGAATATTTTTAATTTATTGACCGAGTCTTTATGTTTTGGGTTGAAGGGAACGTCCAGGTTAAGTCAAGTCAAGTCAGCAAGTAAGTACAGAGTGAGAGACGCTGGGGTACCTGACGTCGTACGGTCCGAAGGGAGAGGTAGTGGTTATGGGCCTTGAATGAGTTTGAGTACAGGTAACTCAGCTACTACGGTAGGTTGGTAGAGTTCGGAGACAGTAGGGGAAGAGGAGGGTGGAAGTTAGAAAGGGTCGTAGTCCCAGAAAAGGTCACTCAGTCGAGAAGCGTAGTCCACCTGTTTCATAACCTCAAAGTCAAAGTTGTAGTCAGGAAGGTTACTTATAAGTCCTGACTAAAGGAACCAACCTAGAGGAACGTCAGGGTTCCTGAGAGTTCTCGGAGGAGGTTGTGTGTCTCGTTTTCGTAGTTAACAAGTCGTGAGTCGAAAGAAACATCAGGTTGAGAGTGTAGGTATATACTGATGACTTTTTTGGTATCGGAACTGATCTACCTGGAAACAACCGTTTCATTACACAGACGAAAAATTATACGATAGATCCGACGAGTATTGAAAAGAAGGTTCCTCGTTCGTAGAAAATTAAAGTACCGACGTCAGTGGTAGACGTCACTAAAACCTCGGGGGGTTTTATTTCAGACAGTGACAAAGGTAACAAAGGGGTAGATAAACGGTACTTCACTACCCTGGTCTACGGTACTAGAAGCAAAAGACTTACAACTCGAAATCCGGTTTAAAAAGTGAGAGGAGAAAGTGAAAGTAGTTCTTCGAGAAATCAACAAGAAGAGAAAGATGGTATTCCCACCACAGTAGACGTATGGACTCCAATAACTATAAAGAGGACCGTTAGACCTAATGTCAAACACGAAGTAGGTCGGGTCGTAAAAAGTACTACATGAGACATATATTCAATTTATTCGTCCCATTGTTATATGTCGGAACTACATGAGGAAAGGGATAATCCTTGGTCAGACAACAAGATACAGGTCAAGATTGACAACGAAGGACTGGACGTGTGTCTAAAGAGTCCTCCGTCCAATCCACCAGACCATAAGGGTAGAGAAATTCTTAAAAGGTGTCAAATAACACTAGGTGTGTCAGTCTCCGAGACCGTATCAGTTATTTCGTCTTCACGTAACGAAAAGAAACCTTAATCTTACTTTTGACTGGAAAGGGTCAGGACACCGGTGACGACTCAAAAGGTTTAAACGACCGTATAACTCACGTCGTGAAAGTGTCGTAGGGAACGTCCATTCCATACCCTTTCACTTCTGTGAGTACAACCATTCTGTATTTGCCTTCACTAAACCCTCCGTAGACATTTTTCTAAAAGGAGAAACCACTTTCTCTCTCTATGATCTAACACGTGGTAAACGAAGAAGGATTGAAACGACACCGACACACTCCTGAGTTAATAAAAAATTTCACTTCGAAGGTATGACACTGATATTGCGTTTTTGGGTCTGACCGGCTCTGTACGTCGGCGGTAAGACTCGACGATCCGTTTGTGCCATGTAATACTCTTTTTCTAGGGATTGCAATAACAGAGACTACGATCAGCTGCATTACCTCTGATCTACCATCTAACTTTCATAAACGCAATCCCATCAGAGTCCCAAGAGGTCTCTTTGTCTCGGTTAACGTTCATATGTATGTCTTCCCGAAGGGGTCACCGAGTCACAATTTCTTAAGTGGAGATTACGTTCTCTACGTTAAAGTCAGGGACCCGGCATTTCTCGCGGACCTCCTCCTTTATCGTTGAGTAAGGTCATAACGGACCTCTTAAGTATCCCAGTGTTTCTCAGGCTGGGTTGACTTCACTGACGCGTAGGTACGCATATATGTCTTTCTCCAAATAAAATTCTTTAACTGTCTACATTAACTCTTCAGAACTACTTTGTTTCATCACACCCCATCCAGCCGTCCGACCTCTGAGTCCTCTCTCAACTTCGAGTTCAGGTTTCAGTGGGACGACATCTTGGTCCCTCCCAGCTATAACGACTCCTTCAGGTTCCCGCCAGTCGACCTCCTAAGTCCGGAAAGTGTGACTAACCTACTTCAGGTGGGTGTAACACCTACCATTAGACGAAATGAGTTTCAGATGGTTAAATATACATTTATTTGAGTAGGTTTTGTGGGAGTACCTAAAGGGACCACCACGTCACCTGTTCTTAGGTGGACGGTTGTGTCCCCTGTACCCGAATTAGGGACCAGGTCCTTTTCAGGTGTACGTCACCTTGTCGATTCGGGTGCGTGGTGGTGTTGACTCGGAGACGGGATCTCGGGTGTTCTCGTCGATGATTTCGGACCAGAAGATTTCTGACACGAGGTGTTGTCCTCTTTCTTTCTTTCACTTCAGCGAGCCAGCACAGGCCGAGAAACGCTGGCATATCAGACGTCGGATGGTCAAAGGAGGCTGAGAAACGCTGGGGTATCTGACATCGGGTGGTCCGAGGAGGCAGGTACCCCAAAAGGTCCGTTGTCATGACCTCACCCCACGGTAACGGAAGAGGTCTCCTAGAAGGACTGGGTCCCCAGCTTGGGCCCACAGGACGTAACATCCGTCTACAAAATGGCAGACTCGGTGGTCCCTTTGGCATTGTTCTCTTCGGTGGCGTTACTTCTCATCGGGGGCGAGTATCGTTGATCTGTTTCGGTCGTATGTCGTCACTTCTGGGTTGTGTCGGGTTTTCATTAAATAATTAATTTTTTTGGAAAATTTCAATTTTATTTTGGGAGTGTTTTTGTAGGTCTTGCAGACTGGTTTACCCTCATAGTAAAAGGTCTATGTAACTATGTTTTTTTAGTAGTGTCGTCGGATTGTTGATGTCTTTTGATTTACGCATAACACAAAATAGGACAATTATTCATGGCTGACGTACACTTTTATTTTAAGTCGAAACTGTTTTAATCGACAGTAAGTAAATCACGATCAAAACACGGTTTGTAAAAGTGCTTTTACAAATAGTGAAATAAATTAGGCGTATGTTGGGGAGTTCCCCAATTTTTTATAAAATAATAAATAAGTTGTTGTTAAATCGTGAATGTCGTACGGTCCGTACCAAATCCTCCAAAACGTGTTTGTTCTGTCATTTGTTCTGTTTCAAGGACGGGAGTACCTTTACTATGAGATCACTCTATCCTGTCCATTATCACACACCTACGACTCAGTGAGTCAATACAGGTTCACATCTGGTACCTGACATCGGGTAGTTCGAGGAGACAGGTTCCCGAAAGGGTCTGTTCTTACGACCTCACCCATCGGTAAGGGAAGAGGACTCCTAGAAGAATTATATTCCTAGTTTGGGTCCAGAGGACGAAACGTACCTCTAGGAAATGAGAGACTCGGTGGTCCTTTCGGGTCTCGTCTGTTTTTTGGTTATCTGATTATACACTATGTTACAATCAATCACTATTTACGATTCTACTATGATTTATTCTGTTGCTCTATTTCCCACTTCCGTCTCCGACACATAAAGCCCCTTTACCGTAAAATGGTCTATGTCTTTACCACACTCTCACATAAATTCGTTTATAGACCCTCTTTTACCACGTCCCTCTCGGTTCTGATTCACGGGGCTTCATTCTTGCTCAAGGTCCTCTACTTCCTTGTACTTCTTCCGATGTCTAATAAGCCTATCTTACTCAAACCCGTTCTCTCGATCCTCTACTACCGTCTGTGTTGGGTTTGATTTAATATGCACTTATGTGGGCAACCTTTCAAAGTCTGTCCTTTGACTTCACTAGACTGAGTATAAAATCTCTCTCGTGAGACAGGGGATTCACCTCGGTCTGGTCTTCCCCCGTTCCCACCTTCACCCATACGATAGTCGGTAATCACGTCACTATGCCCTCCTTCTACGACCTCCGTCCCCGCACTCACCATGTCCCCGTACACCTTGTTATTAACAATAACTGGGGTAAAGTACATACTCCTTTGACCCGAACCCTTCGTACTCTTTTAATATGCTCCATTGTACCGAATATTCACCTTAACCATATGAGTCTTTGTTTGGTAGGACTTGAACTTGTGAGTACAATAAATGAACATAAAAGAAAAGAACGAAATTTTATACATTGATCATTTTAGAAACAACATGTTCTAATTACTATAAACCCCCTCGTAATGTGAACTCCTTTTGTACTGACCTTTTTTTAACCGTTTTCTTTTCAATTTCTCTTCTTTTTATCGGATTGTTATTCGTAGAGAAAAGTTCCGTTTTACCTATCCTCTGACTATAAAAGTGTAAAGGGATGTTGTGCTAACCATCCTCTTATCATTACAAAACAAAGAAGAACCGATTCTAGTGACTTTACTGTAGTAAACTCCTTCTCAAATTTAGATCCACCTCTTCCATATCAACCAAGTGTAAATTTGAGAGTACTACACATTTATCTTGTAAAACTAGTGGAACATTTTTGTTTGTGTCATTCGAACTAGAAGTGGGAAAAGGAGAAAGATAGAAATACCATCTCGAGTTTGAAAAGACTTATAATGAGTGTTGCTCTTTATGGAAAGTACAATACTGGGTCATTCGTTTGTGTCCGTGTGTGTGTACGTAAGAATTCTTTGTTCGTAAAGTTTTTTTTTTTTTTTCGCAAAAGAAATGACAATTATGAATGTTACTTGAGACCTTACAAACTAAGATAAATTAAAAACTTTCGATCCACTTTTAGTGATTTACCTAGATTTAACCGACCAGTTACAGGGTCTCAAAACTTTTGGGACCCCAGTCGTTTGTCTGGTTTCCCTTTGACATTTATAAATCGAAGACAAGGGTAAGTACAAAAAGGGTTGGATCAACGTTCTAACAATGTCAATACGACTCCGGTTGGATATCAGGCTCTCGTTGACCCAGGTATCAGGACTTTTGTCTGTGACATAGACTCTTGGGGACGAGGTAGAAAGACTGGAGAATGTTGTATGGTAAAACGTTGTGTACCCGAAGTCTCATACCGTCTCAATCCCCAGAGACTGACTTTAGTTACTGTCTACATCTTCGTCTCCGAGAAGAAGACCGATACCCCTGGGGTCGAAGGGGGTCCGACCGTTTCCCGGGTGACCAATTGACAATTCTCGTACCCAAGACCAGGGTCTACAGTTGTGGTCGGGACGAAATTGTGACACATTAACAGTTTCGTTATCCTTCATAATCAGTGAGTCAGTACAGACTGAGAACCACTGAGGTACCTGACATCGGGTGGTCCGAGGAGACAGGTACCTTAAGAGGTCTGTTCTCATGACCTCACCTAACGGTCAAGGAAGTTGGGTCCCTAACTTGGATCCAGGGGTGTAACGTCCGTCTAAGAAATGACAGACTCGGTGGTCCCTTCGAGGTTTCACTACGAATTGAAGCACAAAGTCAAATGCACCCAGACTTTATCATGATCGTCCGAAATTGAGTCTCCTGTCGATCCTACCTTTTAACCACTTGTTTTCCGAATCGAGTCTTAAACCGTGTTTGACTCGTAGGTTACTATTAACAATAATAACAATAATAATGACCGTCTCGTTCCGTACTTTAGCCTCCTTTTACCTTTTCTTATTTCACTGACTTTGTATAAAAGAATGAGAAATGAGGGTCGAATTTAATAGATAGTCTTGGTTGATTGACACTCCCTCTGATCTCAACTTTATTCAGAATCTTAACTAGTAAGGCTTGGGAATGACCTTTTATTGGGTCTCTCCAAGTCACTGAAGGGTTTAGTGTTACGACCAGACTCCGTCTCAAGTCTAACGTAAAGTCAAAATACTTAGATTTCAGTATGAGAAACGGAAAGTACCGGAACAGTAAAGACCGTTTCCAAGTGTTCGGTAAGGACCGTTTCTAAGTTTCCAAGTATTTCTGAGTGTTTAAAAAATTAAAGTTTTTTACGAAGGGGTAATTACAAAATAATGTTTCTTCACTTCTACTTGACGATCATTTATAAAATTTTATAATTTTCTGTGACCAAAAAGTCCATATATTTACTAAATCATATAAATACTCTCAAAGTATATAAAATTATTAAATATTTATGATAAATAATTATGTTTGATAGTATATAGGAATCTAAGTGTATACACTGTCGTGGACGTAGATAAACACGAATAATCATTTAAGGAAAAATCTTAAGACATAGAAAAATCAATTTCATATTAAATTTATGTTACGACATGATCAAAGTCCACGTATTGTATCACTCAGTTATAAACATATATAGTGTTTTACTAGTGGTGGGAGGTGGAGACCGATTATGGTTAGACAAGAGACATAGACCCTCGGACACTAAAAAAAAAAAAGTGTAGGGGTATATTCACTCTAGTATATCATAAACAGAAAGAGACTGAAGAAAGTGAATCGAAATACGGGAATTCCAAGTACGTACAACAGTGGTCAAAGTTCTAAGGTAAGAAAAAATACCAACTTGTTATATACATCTGAATAAAGTGTAAAAGAACTAGGTCAGAAGGTAACTATTTGTAAATGAAACAAAGTATACATCTGACCCGAAGGGACCATCGAGTCGATCATTTTTTAGACGGATATTACGTCCTCTTGGACCAAGTCAAGGACCCAGTCTTCTAGGGGACCTCTTCCCTCTCCACTGGGTACGGTCATTAAAACCAGAAGGCCGAGTCCGCCATTTCTTAGACGGACGTTAAGCCCTCTGGACCCAAACTAGAGACCCAACTCTCCTAGGGCACATCCTTCCGTACCGTTGGGTGAGGTCATAAGAACGGACCTCTTAGGGTACCTGTCTCCTGACCGTCCGATGTCGGGAATCCCAGCGTTTCTCAACCTGTACTGACTCACTGATTCGTGTCGTTGTGTATAGAACCGACAACATCTATTACAACGTTATTTGTCCTACACATACATAGAAATACTCAATCACAAAGACAAAAGAAGACTATTGTCGTCTTAAGGACTTACCCTAAAGACCTAGTATACCATGAATGTAAAAGTTTAGAAACTGGTCGAAGGTATGACGAAAGGTATCACTGACGTGGTCAAATGTAAAAGTAATTGGCACGTGTTCCCAAGGAAAAAGAGACGTAGGAGTGGTCGTATACAATAGAGTAGAGAAACTTTTGTCGGTAAGGTTATCCACACTCTAGTATAGAGTCACACCAAAAGGAAACGTAAAGGACTGTTAACCATTGCAATTCGTATAAAAGTACATGGACAACCGGTAGACATACGGGAGAACCCTTTTTATAGATAAGTCTAGGAGATGGATAAAAAATTTAACCCAGTAAGTAAAAAAACAATAACTCAACATACTCAAGAAATTTATAAAACCCAGAATTAGGGAATAGTATATGTACTAAACTTTTATAAAAGAAAGTAAGCATCTAGTAGAAATTAAAGTAACTACCAAAGGAAACGACAAGTCTTCGAAAAATCAAACTATATTAGGGTCAACAAATAGAAAATTATTCACTTACATCTTCTACTGAAAGGTTACAATAAATCCATTAGTAGAGATCATCTTTCCAGGTTCTTCTTTTGTGTATACATGTTTGTGTACGTGTACCCTTCTTTAGGTTATCGTAGACCCTAATTTAACAAACAATAAAAAATGTATTCTTTTTCAACCTCTTGACCAAGATGCATAGGGTGATTGGTACAAGTAGTATAGTCGTCGACCATTCCATTACATTGCCACTGTGACTAAAGGTCTCTCTAGAAATTAGAATTGCGAGTTGATCATATCAGTTCAGTAGGTAGTTTAGTAATCATCTAACGTACAAAAAGATTTAACGTGACAACATCTATTGATATATTTATGTGTGTATAAGTCTCTCTCTCTTTCTTCTTTTCAGTCACGTCCTTATAAAATTTTTAAAACTATACCCAATATGTAACTCAATTATCATTATTCGTAGTAAATTTACAATGACTCTATTATCTATAAAAACGAATATCACAATCGATAATGATTGTTCCCTGCTCATAAGATTTTGCTATTCGGAAAAATTTAAATCGGGTTTATATTACCAAATAAATAATTACATAAAGGATTCAATTTATTAGGTTTTTAATTAAAGGTATATGTATCCGTATATCTAATTACTTTGATGAACTATTACATATAAAACTTATGTCTATATTTGTTGTCTTGTTGTTTTGAAAATTCTTACATCTCCGGTGACATCGGTAAAACAATTTTATAGTGGAGAAATATTTTTTAGAAGAGAACTGAGACTCGGTCTTCGTAAACTGGCTAAGATTCAAATTTCTCTTTGATTGTGAAGTGCTGTTTAAGTTTCCCATTCTACTGAAGTAGTTAAGTGATATTAGATCACTTCATCTTTCTGATCACATCTGTTTGATTAAAATTTTGGTTGATTAAATTTTTGATATTCTTTTTAAAGTGGTTTTAAGATTGTCTTAAATCTCGTTATCCTAAACTGAGATAAAATTAAATATACAAGTATATATCCTCAATCTGTAAATTTAGATCTGTAGAAAGAAGTGTGCGGTGAACAAATCAAATTACGAGACAGAATAGAGAACTACGACACGACAATTACGCACGCACGAACGAATGATTCAGTGAAGTAAGCACAGACTAAAAAACTCTGGAGGTACCTGACATCGGGTGGTCCGAAGAGACAGGTACACCTAAAAGGTCGGTTCTTATAACCTCACCCAACGGTACGGGAAGAGGTCCCCTAGAAGGGATGGGTCCCTAGTTTGGGCACTGAGAATACAGAGGACGTGACCGTTTGTCCCACAAATGGAGATCGTGTGGACCCTTCCGGGACACAACAATTACCCGACGACGTAAAACACTTGTAATACTTTCGTATGGGGGACCCTACCCTGACTTCACGGGTGTCTTTCCTTGTAGAAAAACAACGAGTAGATGGGTGTTCTCGTGAAAGACATTAAGTAACTTTTCCAGACATGAACGATGGCCACGAGGATTAATACAGTACACTGATAACCAGATTTCTTATGTCGACTTATGTGCGTGAGTGTGTGTACACACACTACCCCTCATCTTCTGTCCTTAATGTCTCATTAAAGTCAGACAAAACGACCCAGGACGTTTAACCTGTGGAGTATTCGAGGAAGTGTAGGACTTCTACATAGAGAATAAGGTCGGGAACGACGTCGTTGGTCCAGGTACTTTTATGGCTATTCGAAGTTTCTCGAAGAAAGTTTTACCTTGTTTGAGAACGAAAGGAGAGACTCACAGAGTCTATGGAGTCGTATTCTCACTTATACATCTGGGTCTTTCTAGAAGGAGAAACAGAAAGAAATTTACGGAATAATGTGTTTTGTATGGTTATTCGTGTTCCGATGTTTCATTAGTTACAAGAGAAAAAATCATAATTTTGAAGGTACAAAATTACGTGTTTAGGTAAACGATTCCGTTCCTGCATTTCATCTTTGACAAAAGATTAACAAAAACTTGTTGACTTTTTTAGTAATTGAAGGGTTCTATAAATCATAAGATTATGACTGATTATATATGATTATGTCATAGATTATGATTATGATATCATATCATAAGATTACGAAAAGATTATGATAACATAGATCTTTTATAAGACCTTATAAAAGACCGTCGTATCAAGGAGAAATAGTAAATTGTGAAAAAAAAAAAAAAACTCAACGGATAAAAAGTTAACAATAAGAGTCGCAATGTCGAAGGTGCCACTGAGTCTACCATTGTTTAAGTGGACGCTAAGTCCTCTGGGCCCAAGTTAGGGACCCAGTCCTTCTAGGGGACCTCTTCCCTTACCGTTAGGTTAGGTCATAAGAACGGACCTCTTAAGGTACCTGTCCCTTCGGACCGCCCGATGTCAGATACCCCAACATTCTCAGTCTGTACTGACTCGTTGATTTGTGACATTATAGATATTGTACATTATGGATATTGAATAAGATTCATGACGTCTAGATTATTCGGTCAGAGGTAGAGATAGCTCACATATTATATTCCTCTTTTTGTTTATATTTGTTTTATGATAATTCACATGTCCCCTGATTCTACTCGTCACACGATTCTCCCATGTCCTACATCGGATAAGGCCCCAGTTCTTTGTCTTTGGACCTCAACATTGTATAAAGCAAATTAGTTTAAGAACCCATAAGTGTAACAAACGTTTCGAATTGACAATAAACTTTTCGACTTAGGTCGTATTTAGGAATCTCAACTTATAAACGTATTTAAATACTATTTTGACTAAATCTTATTTAAGAATCTTCTCCTTAACTCCTCAGTTTTGTACACGTGGTAAAATTCGGAAGAGTAAACATGATATATAGGAGACATTTCAAATATTGGTTCATTGTGTAGTGTCTAGTCGTTAGTACGACCACGAACTCTTTCAAAGGGAAGTGAGAGGATTATGACTCATATAGGGTTAAGAGAGACAGAGGGAGGAGGTGAGTAGGTATATTTGTCTACGGTCGACAAATTTTGTGTTGTGTCTCAAAATTCAAGTAAACAGGTCCCAAACAATTTGAACTGATTTTATTCTTAGTAATCCCTCCCCGAATATTTTACGGTTCAGAAACTCGTAGATTTTTTTTATCGAAATAAGTCTTCCCGTACACTTTGAAAATAAAAATTCTTGACGGTTCCAAAAGGAAAATACTTCGTCTTTTCCTTTTTCTGTTTAAATAGGTACCTTTATAGACAATTTTACAAATTTCTGATCGTTCCGTTCCCACCACGTGAGGTGACTATAGTTTCTTTGGTTGTTATTATAAATATACGACAGAATTCGTATAGCCACTTCGTTCAAATGACAAGACGTCTTCTACATTCCAAAGGATCCAGATTATGAGTTATTGAAACGTTTTGACAACGAAGTTCCTGGACGAAACAGATTTGAAAAACGTCAAATTAAATAATGTTTCAAGTTCTTTTTCGTCGAGTTTGATCATAGTCATAAAGGAAATAAAATGAAAGTAACTGTGTTTAATTACCAACTCTCTTGTAGTCTAAATTTATAAATTTAGTCACCTTGTTAATTATCTTAAGTAAGAACGGTATACGTATAAACTCGTCCTTCATCGACATGAAACTTTCCATTAAAAATAAGTTGTAAATACTTTGTACATAGTCTAAAGATCTCACATGGTCTAAGATTCGGTGAGACTTTTATTTCTCAAATCAAATGTCAAAGGACGTTGTCTCTTAAGTTGATCCATTAGATCCTCGTCTAAATAAATTCTTTTAATATGACTGTTCTACTGTCATGTGACGTCACCTTTGTCTACACCTCATGGCATCCTATTGACTTTCTCAGGTCTAGTCCCTTCTGGTTTACTAACGTGACTCTTTTAACAAGTTCTGTTTTTTTTTTAACATAAATCAAATCTTTAGATCTACGTGTTAAATCTTTATCACTAAACGTTTAATTAACGGATAGTCGTATAAAGTATCCTAAAAATTTCTTTTGATATTTTAGTCTTCCGGCTTCAACACTAAAGGGAATACGTCTTTTTGTTGAGCGGTAGTCTCTCTACCATAGAGAATCGTTGTGAACCAAGACTGGTTCAACGATAACAAGTCAGGGATTCAGTACGGACACTGAGGTATCTGACGTGGTGGAGTCCGAAGAGACGAGAGGTGGTAGAGGGTCTCAAACGAGTTTGAGTACAGGAAACTCAGCTACTACGGTAGGTTGGTAGAGTAGAAGACAGTGGGGAAAGGGGAGACCGGGAGTTAGAAAGGTCATAGACGGATAAAAGGTTACTCAACCGAGAAGTGTAGTCCACCGGTTTCATAACCTCGAAGTCGAAATCGTTGTCAGGAAGATCACTTATAAGTCTTAACTAAAGGAAATCCTATCTGACCAAACTAGAGGAACGACAGGTTCCCTGAGAGTTTTCAGAAGAGACCGCTAATTACTTTCGTAGTCAAAAGATCGTGTGTCGGAAGAGACACCAGGTCGAGAGTGTGGGTATGTACTGATGACCCTTTTGGTATTGGAACTGATATGCTTGGAGACAGTCGTTTTATTACAGAGACGAAAAATTATACGAACAGATCCAAACAGCATTCAAAGGAAGATTCCTTGTTCACAGAAAATTGAAGTACCGTAGTCGATGGTAGGTGTCACTAAAACCTCGGGTCCTTTTATTTTAGACAGTGAAGAAGGTAAAAAAGAAGAAGTGGGACGTAGTTCTCCGAGAACTCAAGGAGAAGAAAGACGGTAGTCTCACCAACAACAAATCAACGATTCAGTACAGACTGAAAAACGTTGAAACACCTGATATCAGGTGTCTAATATCAGGTGATCCGAGGAGACAGGTATCCTAAAGGGTTTTTTCTCTTGACCTCACCCAACGGTAAAGGAAGAGGTCCCCTAGAAGGACTGGGTATAGTCCCAGCTTGGATACAGAAGACGTAACCGTCTACCTAAGAAATGGTGACTCGGTGGACCCTTCGGCGTAAGTTTACTATAGTAGATGTATAGATTCCAACAACTATAAAGAGGTCGTTAGAACTAAGGTCGAACACTAAGTAGACTGGTTAATCGTTAGTAATTTGATGAACAAAACAACTGTCAAATTGTCTTTATCGTGGTCTTACTTGTTACGTATGTACCACTTGTTATCCACCTGTTATATATTAAATTATGAACATCTATATATATTCATACGAGTGACGACAAATTTTTGATACACATAGAAATTACTTCAACCTGTACTAGAAGACAGGAGTCTCATCTTTAAAGGAATCAGACATTTAGAGGGTACGTGACTACGATGAATGATTGGATTCATTGAGTACGTCAAGTAGTTATACTTAATATGAAAATCAACTGCATATCGTATGAATTTTGAACAGATCGTATAATTGGGTCTTGTACTTTAATTTTACGATATATTTTGTGTAACAAGAAAGGAGGTGTATTATATAAGAATAGACGTCGTACGGATACTTATAACTGAAACGTTATTACCATCCATTAACGTAAACTTCATTATCAAAGAATTGATTTTATACTAGGAGATAAGTAAGTTCAAAAAGTTTATAAAAGTGTAGAGACAGTATCCAAGGGTTCGTCGATTTAAAACAGAAAAAAATTTTTAATAAGATGTGTAAAGGTTCATCGGAAATAGTCAGTGTTGAAGTCCTTTAAAAGTCTTATTCTAAGGTTCTTGATTAATTTTTTTTTTTTTTTGTCGACACGTACAGTCACATAAAGTTTCTATTTAAACACTTCTTTGCTTGCGAAATCTTACCCATTCGAAAGAAGACAAACATGTTGAGGGTTACACAACCGATTAGAACAAAATTGTCACTGGTCATTACCACGAAAGTGACAAGGGCCAACCTTTGTTCCGGTCTAGATATGGCGGGAGGTTTGATTTACCAAAACATTTATCTGTGACTCAACCTTTAATATACTTTCTAAGTTCGGTCTCCTAAACCCCCGAGGTACATTTATAAACTGATGTTCTTATAAGGTTTACTTCGCTTGTGAACCCGTTCGGAGGTGAAACGACCTTGGTTTAGACCGTTTCCAACGGAAACAAGACCGTTTACCTCACATCAGTTTGCCCTGATCTGAGTAGGTTTATGAACATGTCTTCGGATAGTGTCGATCCTTATGTCGCGGTTTGTGTCTAAAAACCTTTATGAATGTATTGATGTTGATGTGTTTTCAAAAATAGTCGTAAAGGTTATCTTTCGGTACTTTTCGGGTACTCTTAAGGATCGACTATCCCTCCCAATTTCCTCTTTCTCCACCCCGTCCTTCTCTACCACCCTTGAAACCCTGTGTTCCCTCTATTGATAATTTATAAAAGTACCCGGGTAACGGTTTAATAAACCCTTAATAATGACGTGATTTTTTTAGAAAACCTTTTAAAACTGCAAAACTTTAAATATAAGTAAAGACTTAAGACACCAACTCGACTGTCCCTTTCTATATTGACTTTTTAACTAAATAGTCTATAAGTGGGATAAATATTTTCTGAAGTGTCATTATAAGATTCACTACCTATGTCTTTAAAAATATTATGTATTTGACTAGTCAACTTAAGTTCCTTTTCTACTTTGAAAAGGACATAATATAAATAGAGTAGTTTAATAATAATAATAATTATTTTCATTATTGGAAAATAAAGTTTATTAATTTCTTAAGTCGTATAGAGATCTTACACGTAAGATATAAAAACTTCCAACATAACAGATAGGTTACGATTTTCTCTTGTAAAAAACTGTAACATCAACCGTTATATCATGAACGATGCAAAAAGTTAGGTCCATTAATCTTAATCATTCTACTTTACTTTTAAGGTTCCCTAACCTCGGACACGAGTGTTTTAAGAGTTTTCTAATTTTTAAAAAGAAACTTTAGTTTTCAGTGAGGTACTTTTACTTTGAAAGGAAGTCAAAATGAGGGAAGGAAGATTGGAAGGGGACAGAAGAAACTATTGTATAGGGTTCCTTCGGAATACGTAAAGGGAGGTAACAAAAAAAAACGAAGGTATACTCGACAGTATAATTCATTTTAAAGAAGAGGGTGGAAATTTTGTAAAGGACGCATTAAATAAAGTAAAACTAGACATGATTTACAATCTACTAAACCGTAAAAGACGGTAGATACTTTCGCACCAGATGAAAGGAGTCAGCAAAGTAAGCACAGGACGAAAAACACTAGGATACCTGAGATCGGGCGGTCCGAGAAGACAGGTACCCTAAGAGGTCCGTTCTTATGAACTCACCCAAGGGGACGGGAGGAGGTCCATCAGATGAAATTATCTACAGTTTTTGTTTCTATTCCTTTCCTGTATATTAATGTTCTTTCTTATTCGATTCACGTATACTTTCGGAATTTATACCGTCTTAAAGGGGTTTTCTCTATTATACGTTAAACCAATCCTTGACCTGATTCTTTTCGGAAACACCTATTTTACTCTGAACTCGACCGAAATATATATCTAGTCAAGTCAAGTCAGCGAGTCAGCACAGGTTGAGAAACTCTGGGGTACTTAGCGTTGTGCGGTCCGGAGGGACAGGTAATGGTTAAGGGCCTCAAGTGAGTCTGAGTTGCAGGTAGCTCAGGCACTACGGTAGGTCGGTAGAGTAGGAGACAGTAGAGGAAGAGGAGGACGGGAGTTAGGGAGGCTCGCAATCTCAGAAAAGGTGACACAGTTGAGAAGGGTACTCCACCGGTTTCATAACCTCAAAGTCGAAATCTTAGTCTGGAAGGTTTCTTTAGGGTCCCGACTTGAAGTCTTACCTAACCGACCTAGAGAAACGGCAGGTTCCCTGAGAGTTCTCAGAAGAGGTTGTGGTGTGAAGTTTTCGTAGTTAAGAAGCCGCGAGTCGGAAGAAGTGTCAGGTTGAGAGTGTAGGTATGTACTGGTGACCTTTTTGGTATTGGAACTGATCTGTCTGGAATCAGTCGTTTCATTACAGAGACCAAGACTTGTGCGATAGATCCAACCAGTATTGAAAGGAAGGTTCCTCATTCGCAGAAAATTAAAGTACCGACGTTAGTGGTAGACGTCACTAAAACCTCGGGGGGTTTTATTCCAGACGGTGACAAGGGTGACAAAGGGGTAGATAAAGGGTACTTCACTACCCTGGCCTACGGTACTAGAAGTAAAAGACTTACAACTCGAACTTCGGTTGAAAAAGTGAATGGTGAAAGTGAAAGTAGTTCTCCGAAAACTCAAGGAGAAATGAAAGATGGTATTCTCACCACAGTAGACGTATAGACTCCAATAACTATAAAGAGGGCCGTTAGAACTAAGGTCGAACACAAAGAAGGTCAGGTCGCAAAGAGTACTACATGAGACGTATCTTCAATTTATTCGTCCCACTGTTATATGTCGGAACTGCATGAGGAAAAGGATAAACCTTGGTCAGACAACAAGGTACAGGTCAAGATTGACAACGAAGGACTGGACGTATGTCTAAAGAGTTCTCCGTCCAGTCCACCAGACCATAAGGGTAGAGAAAGTCTTAAAAGGTGTCAAATAACACTAGGCTAAGGGGATTTAAAATCTCTGTTTTTCCAAATTTTATGTTCCTTCCTAGGATAGTGAGACATCAACTTGTAGGAGGGGTAGTGGAAGTCTTAGGGTACGTCTGTATCTTTGCGTCTTATAGCTCAGGACGTAGTATATGTCACACAGACGGGGAGACAGGTAAGTAGGGTGTCGAAGTGAAACTCCAGATATGGGAACAGTATGTGGACGAGACACGTTGGGGTTCCTCTTCCGTTCACGAAAACCGAAGTCTAGTAACTTGGACGTCGAAGATGACGAGTTTTATACGAGTTCAGGAGAAGAAAGATCATTCTAAAGGGAGAGATGGTAGAACGAACCAGTTCAGGATGTGTCGGAATGTTTTGGGTAAAATTCGAAGTGAAGGAAACCCTTCGGGAAGTACTGTAAGATAAATAAATATATAAGTTGAGACACGAATACGGGTGAGGTACGGTGCAATAGGAGTACCCAGGTTTGTTCCAAGGGGAGAACGACATCTATAAATGAATAATGGAAACCCGGGGAGTAGGTGAGGACAGGGATGGAGATAGTGTACGTTGATGACGTTAATAAGTAATGTAAATTATTCTTAATAAATAAACATCTAAAGTGTCTGACATATCTTTGTGTGCACGAAAGTTTACATACATTTACACGACATAATTTCGAGAGTAACAAAGACAAAAAATGATTTATGACACATAAATACTAGGTCGATACAAAAAGAATGAGGTTCTTTAGAAACATAGATTAACAACAGATATTAGGTACCACACAAGTAAGAGTCACGACCGGTGAACCCAATGGATCTGTTCGAAAGGTAGTGTATGTGTCCGCGTGTGTATATGCTAGTATGTTTAAGTATGAGTACATGTATGTGAACGTACGTGTGTGGTGTGCATATGTGTGAGTATGTGTGAGTGACGTGTGTAGGTACTCACAACGTTACTGGTAAGGGGTTTTCGGGGTAATATTTGTACATTTCTGTAAAAACCATGTACCTAGGACTTCTTCTTGACGACTCACTATTCGGTACAAAAATTGATTTATAAAGGTTTATCACGGTCCGACAAGAGGTCTTACCGACTCCCAAGGGTGTCAGGACGTAGGGTCGACCGTGAACTGTAATAAGTCGACAGATTACACAGACCAGATTGTCACACACTCTTCGGAAATGAGTTTGTCGAAGAGTTGTGAATTGACTTAAGACAGAGAAGCACACACATCGGACAACAAGTCAGAGATTCGGTACGGACGGCAAAACGTAGGGACGCCTGACGTCGCGTGGTCCGAAGGGACAGGAAGTGACGGAAGGTCTCAAGTGAGTTCGAGTACGGGTGACTCGGCCGCTACGATAGGTTGGTAGAGTAGGAGACGGCGGGGGAAGAGGTGGATGGGAGTTAGAAAGGGTCGTAGTCCCAGAAAAGGTTACTCAGCCGAGAAATGTAGTCCACCGGTATCATGACCTCGAAGATCTGACATGATCGGATAATTTTATTACCGGTAATTTTGAGTTTCTGGAATTTTGTACAAATTTCCTACTTCTAGAGTTCTTTCGTTCTGATTTCCACCCCTTTTTTTCTGTTATAATGGGTTTAAGTAATTTGATCCTTAACCGACTCCACTGCATTTACAGTGAGTTAATGTTAAGATACAAGTAAAGACGTATAGTCTTTTGTTAGATAAGTATGGAGTACAGTTCTTAGTAATATGTACAAATCGGTAAAACAAAATAAAATTAAAAAATAAAATATAACCTAATTGTTACGACACTATCAAAGTCCACCTGTCGTTTCTTTGAGTCGATATATGTACATAGGTAAGAGGGTGTTTTAGGGGAGGGTATAAAAACCACTGTCATTATCAGTTAGCGAGGTTCAGGAAATCTATAGAGTGATTAAGATTGTGGAGGGACTTTATATCTCAAAATGAAAAGTGTTATAGTATTCACTCGTTGTTTCCAGTCCCATCCGTCAATTCGTCGACGACAAAGTAGTCAGTCTACTCGGAGGGTCATACTTCAAAGTCGGAATCGTTGAGGTAGACCGAGTCACCCAAGAGTGGCGGACGAGACCAGGAGGGTCGAAGTACTAGGTCCCCGATTTGTAGTCGGGTCGGACGATTAAATACAGACAACTTTGACGGGCTCCTTAAGAAACAACCGAAACAAAACTGGAAAAGTCTCAGAAGTAATTAAATATGTAAGTTTTTCATAAGAAACTTCATAAAACATTATTTATTAAATTAGGTAAACAGTAACTAAATAGAACAAGTAAGGTTTTCCTTAAAATTCACCGTTTCACAACTAGTGAACTAAAGTCACTGTCGATCAAAATACGAGAAAACGATACTCGACCTGTTAATAAAAGAAGGGTAATTTCGAAAAACGAGGAAAAGTGTCATTTTTCTTCGTCAAGTGGAGGGTTGTCCAGTGGCACTCCGTCGGGTAGTGTAAGAACCCCCATCGGGAATACAAGGTGTGTGTCTAGTCGAAAGGGATCTCGAGAAACTGAAATAAGAAATATCTCGATATATATTGGAAAGAATATGAAGTCGGGAGACATCGTCTCTTAAAGATTTAGACACTTCGAATTAATCTTTTTTTCGTCCGTGTGTACACCGACTGTCTGAATTTTTAGTCTTCGAAACCTAAACTCGATAAGAGGGTACTTGAGGTAAGTTCCTAAATCTCGTGAATGATTTCTAAGAAGTTAAGGAAACAGATTTTAAATAGTATTATGTAAGCACAAAAATATACTTACAAGTAATAATAAATAACTTGTTTATTCGAATGTAGTGATTGATACCGTTCGATAGTTATGATAAGAATCATAGAATGGATGTATTTCAAGAACCGGAAGTCATTTGAGACAAGACGTCTGTGATCGTAATAGAGACGAAATGTTCATTTCTTTACTCTAGGTCTCCCATTGATTGAACAAGTTCAGATATATCGAACAATTACAGCTCCTGTCCTAAGATTGAAACCGTCAGATCGATGTGTCAGTTACCGGGACTGTACAAAGATTGATTTCCAGGGTTTTGTTGTACTAGAATTATCAAAAGTCCGTTTACTGCATCCTGATAATGATAACACATACATTGTCCTTTGCGAACGAGACACTTTTCCTTCTCTCTATGATAAAGTATTTTAGGTCTAGTATACGACACCGAAAGAAATGAAAGGATTAATTCTTCAGAACGAGGTTTTTAAAGGGTTTACACAAGATATCTAATATCACGATGTTCTCTTTAACGGGGTTCGGGACATCAAGAGTAAAGGGACGAACAACATATCAGTGGATTAGGGAAACTTGGTTTTTATAGTGCTATACTTTTGTTTTATAGAATAGTAGTTGATTTTCGTAGAGAAAATTAAAGTAGGTTCCCTTTTCAGACTAAGTATAAATTGTTACTACCTCGGTTTCGAACAGTAAATCAATAAACCATGTCTTTGGATTTTTAGCAGAAAAGTGTTAGTTATACAACATAAAATGAATTTTTCTATTAGTTTGTTATAAAAGGAAAAATTCACGGTTATTTTGAAAAGTTTTGTGAGTCGTTCACAGTTAATGGTACGATCCCAAACCTTTACGAGTTTATCTATTCTGTTGTGAATCGTAGACTTTTATATATTTGTCTTTTATCTTTTTAATTTTGGACTACATCTATGATGTTTGTTCCATTTGTTTTCCCCCCCGCAAACAAACAAAATCCCAAATAACATAACTTTCTTAGTCTCTGTCTCGAATTAAATAAAAAAATTTATTATTTTCCTGGTATTGTTAAATGAAATTAATTTGTATATAGTGTAACTATTATTATATATGTGTAATAAAATCCAGAACATGTTTACTTTTATTTTGCTGAATGTCTAAATTTCACGAATGGTCTCAGTAAAACATTTTTGTTGCAGTGATTGGTTCATTTGTGTAAACTTGACAAGTAAGTTGACTTTTAAAATACCCTTTAGTAGGTTAAAATCTGGATCTTTTATACAACCTTTATTACGTAAAAGACCTACAAAGACTATCTAAATACAAAACTAAACTCCGGATAAATTTGAGGGTATGGTAAGGAGTCACATTGTTGTAGAGATTTTGTCTTGATTACATCACTACAGTACCATTCTCGATCTTTCCGAAAGGTTTGTCTCTATTGTTTGTACAATAAGACAGATTGGTATGTAAGCGTCTATATCTCAGTTTGGTTTACCTCCTTTTAGAAACAATTGGACCACTGGAGTCAGACGTCACGAGTGTCGACCAATAATCAGTAAGAAGTCTAGGTCGGATTTGTAGAGAAACGTCTTCGAAAGGGATTAGTGGGTTAGATTATGTCCGGGACCTATAAAAAAGTTTATTTTGACATCAAAAGAACATATCGTTTATGACAAAATCAATCGAATCTGACGGTACTGTTTTATGGTATCTATCTTCGGAATTTGTTATCTTTAAATAAAAGAGGGTCAGGACCTCCGACTTTCAGACTTTAGTCTCACGGTCTCACTACAGTGACACCACTCTGGAAAGAAGGACCGAGTCTCTACTGACAGAAAAGTGGACGACTTCCTTCTCAAGACCACAGAGAAAGAGAAGAATCTTCCCGTAGTGAAGATAGTCCAGTCCCGAGGTGGGAAGACTAGAGTAAATTGGAATTAGTGGTGGAGTTTGAGATAAAGGTTATCTCAACCTCCTTCCCAACCCGAAGTTGTATACTTCTACCTAATTTCGAAATCTTATCTTACCCTCCCTTTACTGGTGATGGTACAGAACAATTCGGTCCTGACCTATATTCATTACAGTATTTAGGGAGAGAAGTCTACGAGGAATCTTGTTAAGAAACGAGACTACAATTTCTATTAATCTCCAAAATAAAAAGAACTTTGTAATTAGTCACTTCAATTAAAAACTATAAGAAGGAGAAATTCCTAGAAAAACTTTTTAAAATTCGTTCTCAAAAACAGGTAGATAGTTTCTATTTAATATAGTCGATGATAAAGAGACAGATGAAATCTTGTAGAGGGTATACTTTTTGTAAATTCAACCGGTCATTATTCCTACCGTAATATTTTGTTATGGAGTTTCAGTGATGACACTTAATAGTTGACTGTAATAAAACGTGAATAACAAAAATTTCAAAATTTACTCCTTCTAATTACATACGTATCTCCAGACACATCCGAAAGGATCACCGAGTCACCATTTCTTAGACATATGGTTACGTCCTCTTCGTCCAAGTTGTGAACCCAGTCCTTCTAGGAGACGTCCTCCTTTACCGTTGGATAAAGTCATAAGAAAGGACCCTTTAAGGTACCTGTCTCTTCGGACCACCTATTTCAGGTCTCCCAGCGTTTCTCAGTCTGTACTGAATTACTGATTTGTTATTGTTGTCTCCAGACACACTTTGTCTTCAGGAGTTCGAAAACTTCTCTTAGGAAGGGTAATTGGTAACGTAAGGCCTATAAAGATACACTCCTACGTCTAGTACTAGTGTCATTAAACAAGTAAGTTCTAAGTTGGTTTCGCATAACATTAGTACTCTCCGATACCACTCACAGTCTGTAAGTCACCAGGAGTTCCGTTGACCCAGCGACTAGGAATATCGAACATTGACTCAACTCCTCCTTAGGTAGTTTTTTCGTTTGTTCAATGATTCACCATTTAGTAGCACCATCTATGAACGATATCAAATCGGGGAGGAGGGAGAGAGAAAACCATCACTCGTACGATCTTTCAGACGAAGAATATAACCCGAGAGGGTCCCCGTCCGAGGTACTGACTACCTCCTCCAGATGAGGTCAAGCTCTGACGATTACTGTCCTTCGAACCATCGGTCGTAGGTTATTCCGGTGGTTAATCAAAAGAACGGAACCACACCAGAGGAAGGTGGGACTGTGGTCGACGGAACATTTTTAGTTATTCTATTGGGTCTTTACTGTTACACACTGAAGACTCGGTTTCAGTATTTTGTTTAACACAGAAGATAGTACGAGAAAGAAGTTAAAGGGTGAAATAGCCTTTGAAAGGGGGAAAGGACGGTTGTAGTCCTTTGATAAGTTTATCAGGTCACCTTTCTTTGACTCCGGACAACGGTTATCGGCCGTAGTTGAATAGTCGCTATTCTGACTCGAGAGAACCTTAGTCTAGGTCAGTTCGCAAGCAGACACCGGGTTCGGTTGTAAAAACTGACGTTGGGGTATCCTCTGGGACTCGGTTATGTGGGTCGATTCGGTGAAGACTTAAGGAGTAGGAGTAGACATTTTGTACACTGTCTTTTTCATAAATATTGACAAATTCGAAGAGTCAGAACTCTATTAAAAATGTGTTGTTCTCCATTAGTTATTGTTTCTAATTCACAGGAAGTCGGAATGTAGACAATAGTTTGTATCTGATATAAGAAGTTATAGTCGAACTTTGTTGTCGAACTTTAAAATGGAAGGTTTACGACTTAGAAAACGGAAAAAAACAGTAATGAAGTCTTGATCTCGTCCCTCTAAACTGAGATCAATAGCTCGGGAAAGTCTGTAGAATTTATAATAAGTAACGTAAAAATATTAAATAAGTAGGTAAGTTGTTCGTAAGACAACTTGTCAGAGGATTTAAGGTTCGTGACACGTTTTCAAGACTTACAGTTTTCTTAACCTTGACCTTACTCTTACGAGTGATGTAAACTTCAGAGGTATCAGAGTGCCCCCAGCCGTCCCCCTTCTCCGTCTTGGTTGATGTTTGATGTTTTATCATAGTGTCTCAGTTTAAAGTCAATTGAGTAGTTACCTCATCCTCTCGTCTCTCATAAAGTCGTTCCTATTTTGACTAAACTATATAAATTAGTCTTAACGGAGGGTATACATCTATCGTATACATTCAAGTCGGGGTACACGATGGAATAACTACTATTAGGAAGAACCTTTTGTTTCGCGTCACTAACTGTCGAGTTAGAGATCTCGGTCTGACAGAGGAAAAGACAGAACCGAAACGGAAAACCCTGGACACGCTAGAACCCGATGAATAAATTTGAACGACACGGATAAGATAGTTGACAGTTTCCCATAATAATCTCCTAGTTTACTCAATTACAATTCGTATCTTCCCACGGGTCAAGTCTCACAGCATAATACACTACAATAATAGTCCTAAATGTTTTAGCAAATTAATACAACTGTTGCTAATAAGTTTTGAATACGTTTGAGACTGAGCACGTGTATTCTCAGTTCAGTGTGTAATTACAATAAAAGTGGTCCATCAAACGGCTTTCTATACAATCCCTACAATAGATTGTAAGGTTCTCACTCTTCCCTCTTCAAACAAGAAAGGTGTCGTTCGATTGAGTCTACGACCTTAAAGAACGGGAGTAATAAAACTTGTTTTGTTGGTCTTAATGGAAGAACGTCAGTAGGATACTTTTTCTTACATACTAAAAAAAAAAATGGAAAAACTTGACAAATATTTTGATCTATGTTAACGTCTTCTTTATTTAACAAATAGAAACGGTTCATTTGTTAATTAGTTATGAAATCAGTATCAAATTAAGTTCAATAAGTCATCAGGGAAGAAGAAAATTAACAAGATTTAATAACGAACAAAATAAGTTCCATTTCGTGATTTATAAAATAATTTAGTTTGTAAATTTAATAACTCGATATATAGATAACACGTTTTCTCTGACCGAAAGTGTGAGGTAGTCAAGTCAAATCAAGTCAAAGAGTCAGTACAGGTTGAGAAACGCTGGGGTACTTAGCGTCGTGCGGTCCGGAGGGACAGGTAGTGGTCGAGGGCCTCAAGTGAGTCTGAGTGCAAGTAGCTCAGTCACTACGGTAGGTCGATAGAGTAGGAGACAGCGGGGGAAGAGGAGGACGGGGGTTAGGGAGGGTCGTAGTCTCAGAAAAGGTGACTCAGTTGAGAAGAGTACTCCACCGGTTTCATGACCTCAAAGTCGAAATCGTAGTAAGGAAGGTTTCTTTAGGGTCCCGACTAGAGGAAGTCTTACCTGACCAACCTAGAGGCACGTTAGGTTCCCTGAGAGTTCTCAGAAGAGGTTGTGGTGTCAAGTTTTCGTCGTTAAGAAGCCGTGAGTCGGAAGAAGTGTCAGGTATACTCCACGTTATACTGTAGAAAACGAGAAATATTAGGTTTTATTATCTTCGAAAATTTCCTCTAAAATGACTAAATACTCTAAAACTACATCATACACTTTAGATCAAGTAGAGAGGGATTTATTAGTTCTCAGACACTTATCCTCTAAAGATTGGTCTAGAGATGGAGGAAGGGATGTTTTTGGTGGCTAAAACTGTTAGTGGGGGTTTCTTCTCCCGAAGGGACTATCGAGTCAACCATTTCTTAGATGGACGTTACGTCCTCTGGGGTCAAGTTTTCTAGACAACTTCTTCCCCATCCGATGGGTGTGGTCATAAGAACCCGAAGGGAACACCGAGTCGTTCATTTCTTAGGCGGACGTTACACCCTCTGGACCCAAGTTAGGGACCCAACCCTTCTAGGGAACCTCTTCCCTTTCCGATGGGTGAGGTTATAAGACCGGACCTCTTAAGGTACCTGACCCATCACGTACCCCATCGTTTCTCAGTCCGTGTTGACTCGTTGAAAGTGAAGTGAAGTGTTTCTTATGTAATATCCTCAGATATGTAGGTCGATTCTTCAAGATCGTGTGATACTCTCGTTTTCTCTCTTTTTCTCTGGACCTCGACCTGGGTAATTTTTCCCATTTCCTTCTTAAAGTTAAATGGGGATAGTAAAGAGGGGGTTCCTCCGTGTTGAGGAACGGATCTCTAGGTGACTGGAAGTCAGAGAGGACCTCCACTTTCCACTGTCACACACTTGAAGATCGAAGGGATCAACACATCCTACGACAGTTTCCCTGGGTCTTGTGACTCCCTTAGACGTACTGACTCCCTGTCTCTACCCCTTGTGGTGACATTATAGTGCATAGTAGTCCTTTTGAGCGTAGTTTCGGTATTATTCTGTAGTGGAGTCTGCACAATCCTACGATAGGAGTTTTTCTGTTCTCTATTGTTTACAACCACTCTTACATCTCTTTTCCGTTGGGAACACGTGACAACCACCCTGACATTTGACTCCGTTAGTGATGTCTTTTGTGCACGTCGTTACTTCTGAGTCACGTTGGTTTCCTTTTTTATTTTTCAATAGTTATTCTTTTAATTTTTATCTCGACGGAACACTAGGTCGTTAAGGTGAAGACCTATTCATAGATCGTCTTTACTTTAGTGATAGAGATTCTCTATAGACGTAAGGATACAAGTGATATCGTAATAATTGTTATGGGTTTTATATATTTGTCGGATTCAAGACAACTCTCTACTTCCTTATTTCTATTTTATCTATCTATCTCTATAATGAGTTGGAATTTTTCTTCCCTTAGAAAGGTAAATTCTGTTGTGATTACTTTATTATTAAGTCTCTTTCTATTTGTGATATCCTAGAATAAACACCTTAGAAAAAAATTTTTTACAGTTTGTGTATCTTTGTCTCTCATTTTTCCTACCAATGGTTCCCAAACCTCACCTCAGCAACTCTTCTACAACGAGTTTCCTATGTTTGACAGACATTATTCTATTCACAAATCGTACCACTGATATCAACTATTATGACATAACACATGAACTTTAAACGACTCTCATTTAGAATTCGTAAGAACGGTGTGTGTGTACTCCACTACCCGTATAATTAGACTAACACCATTAGTAAAGTGGAACATATAAACTATAGTTTAGTAGTGTAACAAGGAAAATTGACATATGTTACAATAAATGGTTAATATGGAGTTATTTGGACCCCTTTTATATCTTCCTATCTCACTATCCCGAAGGGACCACCGAGTCTACCATTTCTTAGGTGGGCGATACGTCTTCTGGACCTAAGCCAGGGATCCAGTCCTTCTAGGGGACCTCTTCCCTCGTCGATGGATGAGGTCATGAAGTACCAGTTGCCTCGGACCGCCCGATTCAGGTACCCCAGTGTTTCTCAGTCTGTGTTGACTCACTCTTTGTGAATTGTTTGGACCCCTTTTATATCTCCTCATCTTACTATCATTGGAGTTTTTTTCCTAGTACCATCTCCGTGTTTTTCAAGAGTATTTTTATGTCCTCTCTCATCTCTCCTAATCTCTTTTACACTATAAAACAGATGTTGAATTTATAAACTCTTGAACAACAACCTTTCTTATCTTTCTCTCTTCCGTCTCCCATAAAACCTTTTAATTTGTTGTTGATCTCGTTTTTCTCTTTTGTCAATTATTCCGTCAGGTCCTTCGTCATCTGATATCGGTCTAAACGACGATTCAGCGAAGTCCGTACAGACTGAGACACACTGGGGTATCTACCATCGGGTGGTCCGAGGGGGTAGGGACCCTAAGAGGTCCGTTCTTGTGACCTCACCCAACGGTAAAGGAAGAGGTTGCGCATTTTCACTTTTCACTTTGACTTGAGAGAGTCAGTACAGGCTGAGAACCCTCTCGGTAATTATCGTGCAACATACCTAATCAGAAATAGAATGTTTGATCACAACCATTTGAAAACGGGTACCTAGACTAAACTGAAAGGAAGACGAAATCACTCATTTCAGTATGACCTTTTGTCGATACAAGTAACCAAATTCGTAACAAGTACTGTCGATAGTTTGATACGTGCGTCTCACTCAGCAACGTTGTCCGTAGAGTATCCGACGTTTTAGATTTTATAATAGGTAGACCGAGAAGTGTCCTTCTCAAAAGACTGGGAACGATATCTGCTACCGTAGGTTTACTTTTGAAAACTTCTCATTAGTTCACCCGGAATCCTTTATAGTGATACTTGTTTTGATCACCTCCACTACCGTAAGGTCAACTCGATAAAGTTTAGGACTTTTTACTACGACACTTTCGCGACGTGAGTTATACAGTCGTTTAAATCTTTTGAGTCGTCACCGGTGTCCTGACCTTTTCCATTCAAAAGTAAGGTTAGGGTTTCTTTCCGTTACGGTTTCTCACGAGTTTGATGACGTGTTAACACGAGTAGTGTGTGTGATCGTTTTATTACGAGTTTTAAGAGGTTCTGTCCGAAGTTGTTATACATTTGTCACTTGAAGGTCTACAAGTTCGATCAAAATCTTTTCCGTCTCCTTGGTCTCTAGTTTAACTGGTCCAGGTGAACGATTAATTTTTTCGTTCTCTCAAAGTCTTTTTGTAGATAAAGACAAAATAACTGATACGGTCTCGAAACTGACACACCTAGTGTTATTTGACACCTTTTAAGACTTTCTCTACTCTTATGGTCTGGTGGACTGGATGGAGGACTCTTTGGATATACGTCTAGTCCTTCGTTGTCAATCTTGATCTGTACCTTGTTGTCTGACCAAGGTTTATCTTTTTCCTCATGTAGTTCCCATATATAACAGTGGGACGAATAAATTGAATATGTGTCTCATGTAGTACTCTTTGCGACCCGACCTCCTTCGTGTTCGACCTTAGTTCTAACGGTCCTCTTTATAGTTATTGGAGTCTATACGTCTACTGTGATGGTAATACCGTCTTTCACTTCTTCTTGATTTCCCGGAGAACTACTTTCACTTTCTCATCTCACTTTTACAAACGAAATTCAAGTTGTAAGTCTTTTGACTCTAGTACCGTAGGCCAGGGTAGTGAAGTACCCTTTATCTACCCCTTTGTCACCTTTGTCACAGTCTGAAATAAAGACCCCCGAGGTTTTAGTGACGTCTACCACTGACGTCGGTACTTTAATTTTCTGTGAATGAGGAACTTTCTTTTCAATACTGATTGGATCTGTCGTATAATTTTTCGTCTCTTTAGTGAAACGGTTGTTTCCAGGTAGATCAGTTCCGATACCAAAAAGGTCACCAGTACATATCTACACTCTCAACCTGATATTTCTTTCGACTCACGGTTTCTTAACTATGAAAACTTGACACCACAACCTCTTCTGAGAACTCAGGGAACCTGACGTTCCTCTAGGTTGGTCAGGTAGGATTTCCTCTAGTCAGTCAGAACTCACAAGTAACCTTCCTGACTACAACCTCGACTTTGAGGTCATGAAACCGGTGGACGACTCTTCTCGACTGAGTAACCTTTTCTGGGACTACGGCCTTTTCTAACTCCCGTCCTCCTCTTCGCCTACTGTCTCCTATTCTACCAACCTACCGAAGTGACTGAACTACCTGTACCCAAACCTACCTGAGGCCCTCAACCACTACCTGTCCTTCCGGATCCCACGACGCCAAGTACCCCAGTGCTTCTCAGCCTGTGCTGACTCGCCGACTTGACTTGACTTATTCATTTCATAAACTACTCCAAAAAATGATTTTTAATAAAAATCTTTCTATTAAGTATATTTATCTTTTTGTATAATTTGTAACACCAAAATATACATGATAAAATAAATTTTTGATATCTTTTATTTACAATTACATATTTAGGTAATAAAAAAGATGATGTAACGGAGTTATTTATACATACAATAGATCCCCCTTCCCCAACATCGTACGGGTAAACGTTATATATATACATATATATATATTAAAATGAAATCGTTTTTAATTAAGTGACTTCTCAACTTCTTCTATTAAGTAAAATCACCTTTTACTTGACCCCTCCACTGACCTATTCTCTAAATCTTTTATTTTTAATGAGAACCCCTTCTCGTCGAAGGTCACCTCAGGTCTTTCTACAGTTATCATACGTTTATCCGTCTCCTTATTTGACTCTTTCTTAAACGGTTACCTTTAACCTATTCTCAGAACTTTTTTTCAATCCTACAACTTCCTTTTAGCAGGGATGCTGTTGAAAAAGATCTCAAACGAGACCTAAATAACTTATGAGACTACGAACTTTCTTGACGTACATTATCGACGTTTCACAATTGTAATTAATTTTAAAGTTCCCGACTACCGACTAAAATCAATGATATTCCTAACGAGAACAATCGGAGTAACAGTACTCTTCTTCTTTCGACTACTTAGAATTCGTTAGAAACTGTCCTTTAAACTTTTCTTATAATCGTGTCGAGTTGTTTGGTACTAGTACTTGTCGAAGGAGTGTTTGTAGTAGTGTTTTTGACTCTACTTATTCTAAAACTAAAAATTTTTCTACAAATATGAAGTTAGTATAAAATAAGACTATTATTATTTACGTGTAACTATTTTTTTTTCACTTATACTCGTTCTTTCTTAGGGTCCTAGGTTTTCTTGGTGACAATTGTAAAATCTCATAAAGAAAAGTTTATGCAAAGATAAGTAAAAAACAACTGGTTTTTCTTTAGTATAGTGTGTTAGTTAAACATAGAGTGAAAGAGTTGAATGCTAAAACGTTTTTTTTCAGAGGTTAAAAAATAAAATTTGAGAAATTACTATAAATAATTGTGTTATCAGTAGTAAAGTCACATGATACTGGATTAGTAAGGGGATGAGACCGAGTAAATCAAACGAAAGTTAAAAACATTAATATGTTAACTACTACTTGTAATAATACGGACTTAGAAATTACTATAAATCTTAATGAAGGAATTCTGTCTAAAGACCGTCACTTTAATACTCTACTTTCCAATACTTATAAAAGTTCGTGACACTAGGAAATACGGAAATCAACACCACCACTAATGTACCTATGTAAACAGTTACACCATGCTAATGATAAACACGTAAAATGTAATACGTTTAATATGAAGTAAGTTAAACTGAAAAATTTTATTTTCCGTATTAATAGTTGAGTCCTTTTTATAAGTTATCGGAGAACCTTATTTTCTCTAGTAAAGAGAAACTTACTTACCACATTTTATCTTTTAAGATTTGATATCCTTGACCACTTTTTCGTCCTGTAAAAGGGGTCCTTGGTTGATACACTATCGAGAAGAGTATCTTTGTCTGTTATAAGGAGTCTTTATTTATTACTGACTGAATGTTCCCCTGACTCGTTCACTCCTCAGGACTTCGGTTTCTAAGTAGTCGAAGCAAAATATAGGTGGACCATAAATGTAAAGAATACTAAACTTTAAGTTTAAGGTGTTTCAATATAGGGTACTTTAGAGTAAATTATTTTGGGTAGTTCAAGTCCAAAATAAATTTTAAACGGATACCGGAGTAAACAACAGGTCACTCTTAACAAAATTTATTACTAAAATTCAAATTAAAATAAACGTTTGTTTTTACCCTCAATTTCCTTCCTTCTTTCCTTTTCAAACGAGTCAGTGTAAACGTCACAACACCGGACTCTCAATGTTACTCTTTAGTTACCTTTGACCAAACACTAAAAAAAAGGGGGAAAAGGTTTGTGTAACGGAGTAAGTAAATTGAGGTAATGATTAGGATAAACTTCAAAAAAGAACTACACGACGTGGTTTCTGAAACCCAAAGAGAAAAGATTAGATCTCTTCCTTTCAAGAAATTGTTACTGCATTGACTTTATAAAAGTTACTGCAAGAGTTATGTCATTCTATTTATATTCGTGTAAAAAGTGTTGTCTTAGTAGGGTTACAATTCTGTTAAGGGACCACTGTACCTTTAACGTAAGTTACTTCACCCTCTAACTCTTTTTATTCTCTTATACTTGTCTTGTGACAAAATCGGAGAGACCGAAGAAGAGAGGATACACAAGTTCAGTTGACTTCTTCTTTTTCCTTTTGTTTCTCATTTTTCCCCAAAGTCGCGGTACAGAAAATATTTATTCATTTTATTCGACAACCTTTGGTTCTTGACTCACAACTATTCAAATTCTATACTTGACCACAAAATACTAGAAATTTTACGATTTGACATAACTGACAAGACATATGTTGACCGTTGTTTCCTAGTGACGCACGTAGACGTAAACTTCAGTAATGATGACTTCAAATTTTGACGTCATGCGATTAGGAAGAGATCCGTTTCATCTACAATTCCGTGTAGAACCAGAATCTCGTAAGGGTGGATGAAGTATGATAAAAATTAATAGTAAGACTAAGTGAGGTTTGTTGGGTCTACCGACTTGACAAGACATAACCTGACAGTTGTACCTACATAAACTTGTCTTCAAGTGTGTGTTGGTGTTTATTTTCCAAAAACGTGGAAAACCAAAGGATTTTGTGGTGATATGTTTTAACTGTGTACAGTGACTCTATTTCTCTTTATATCATACCTTTGGGACTTCTATAACATACGGAGAATTAAAAATCGTGCAACTGTCATTGTATAAATCATTAAATTTACAATAAGACTGGTAACTGTAGGTCTGGAATTTCAATAATTAATATTTCGTTTATCAAATGTTCGGATCAACTTTTCATGAAGACTGGATCTTATCTTTCTATTCTAACACCCGTAGTCTCGTCGGACTCTTCAAAGAGTCTGGTTCTCCTTCCTCTCAGTCCCTCTGATTTACCTTGGTCCAGCACAGAAATGAGACTCACGGACACGAATCACAAATACTTACTGTAGTGAAATTTGCACAAAAACTTAAAATCGTCACAAATAACACACACTCCCGAAGGGACCACCGAGTCACCATCTTTCATAGTGGACACTACGTCCTCTGACGGACTTTACGTCTTCTGTACCCAAGCTAGGGACCCAGTCTTTCCAGGGGATCTCTTCCTTTACTGTTGGGTAAGGTCATAAGGAAGGACCCTTTAGGGTACCTGTCTCCCCGGACCTCCCGACGTCAGGTACCTCAGTGGTCTCAGACTGTGTTGAATCACTGATTTGGTGGTGGTATCACACACCTGGTATGATGTGAATAGAAAAAGAAATCCTTTTTTTTTTTTCTTATAAATAACTGACGTAACTTTTCTTTCAAGTTTACGTTCTTAAAATTTTTTTTTATGATTTAAATATAAAAGGATAAATTCTTTGGTTTTTAACCTTTGGAAGGTTTCCTCAGTCCTTAACCATTATATCTAAATCCGTATTATAAAACTTTTGTACCGACATTGATTTTCGTTTGACTTGGAAATCATGTACAGAAATAGTGTCGGAAATGACACTTCTCAACGAAAGTAATAAAATAAAAGATTCGGTGAATAAATTAATTTACGTAGACGGTTCGATTTCTCTTGAAATTTTAACATTTATGTCTGTTCCAACTTTTGGAGTCAAAAAGTAGTCCACATGAAATAGTAAGAGGGGTATATGTCCGAAATACTTTTTTGACATAGACCTACTAAGTAGGAGATTACAGAATAACTCTTTAATGGAAAAGAAGAAAAAGCCTCTTCCGTCACCGTGGGGTGAGGTCATGAGAACGGACCTGTTATGTTTGTGTGTAAACAATTTTATACATGTTCTATACAAAAAGATCCATGAACACGTTTCGAGAGTGTTGCTTCGAATCATAGAACACTTTGTCCAGTGATCTTGTCAAGAATGTTCGACGGGAACACTAGACTTTAGGGAGTTTTACTGATGTGAAATTAAATAGGACTTAGTTGCATCAAGTGACTAGGGTCGGAGAAAATAAATCGATTTACTCTAAAAGAAATAAAAAAAAATTTATATACGACTTAAAATAATGTTAAAAGTATATATGTGAATAAATAAAGAAAAGTCAATAATAATAATAAAATGAAATGTTATATGTGAATAAATTATAGTGTCTTGTCTTTATACACCTCTTTTATTTTAAATAAAAAAAAAGTTCAAAAAAAAAAATTAAATAAATAAAAAAAATTAAAATTTTAGAAATTAAGAATGTACGCAAGGGTTTGTACTTGGGGGGAGGGTGGAGGGAGGGGTATTGTAGAGAGACCCAGTAGGGGTACGTGGTCGAGGTTCGTACGACATAGGACGTAGTCTGTATCTGACCGCTAACTCTAAAAGAAATTTCTAACTTTCAGGAAAAATTTAAAAAAAAATTGAGTATCGTTACATAGTCACCAGGACTTGTCCGGTAAGAACTGGGTACAACATGGTAGTAGAAAACGTTCTATGTCAGGTAGTCCTACCTTTTAAATACGTCATTTTTTAATGTTCGATCAGTAGTATCTAGGTTATAAGTCAAGTCAAGTCAGTGAGTCAACACAGACTGAGAAACGCTGGGGTATTTAGTGTCGTGTGGTCCGGAGGGACAGGTAGTGGTTGAGGGCCTCAAGTGAGTTTGAGTGTAGGTAGCTCAGCCACTACGGTAGGTCGGTAGAGTAGGAGACAACAGGGGAAGAGGAGGACGGGGGTTAGGGAGGGTCGTAGTCCCATAAAGGTTACTCAGTTGAGAAGCGTACTCTGCCGGTTTCATAACCTCAAAGTCGAAGTCGTAGTCATGAAGGTTACTTGTGGGTCCTGACTAGAGCAAATTCTACCTGACCAACCTAGAGGAACGTCAGGTTCCCTGAGATTCTCAGAAGAGGTTGTGGTGTCAAGTTTTCGTAGTTAAGAAGTCACGAGTCGAAAGAAGTATCAAGTTGAGAGTTTAGGTATGTACTGACGACCTTTTTGGTATCGGAACTGATCTGCCTGAAACAACCGTTTCATTATAGAGACGAAAAGCTATATGATAGATCCAACCAGTATTGAAAGGAAGGTTCCTCATTCACAGAAAATTAAAATCCCGATGTTAGTGGTAGACGTCACTAAAACCTCGGGGTTTTTATTTTAGACTGAGACAAAGGTGACAAAGGGTACTTCATTACCCTGGTCTACGGTACTAGAATCAAAAGACTTACAACTTGGAATTCGGTTGTAAAAATGAGAGGAGAAAGTGAAAGTAGTTCTCCGGGAAATGAAAAAGAAGTGAAAGACGGTATTCGCACCATAGTGGAGGTATAGACTCCAATAACTTAGTCGTTAGAACTAAGGTCGAACACGAAGGAGGTCGGGTCGTAAAGAGTACTACATGAGACGTATCTTCAACTTATTCGTTCCACTGTTATATTTCGGAACTGGATGAGGAAAAAGATAAACCTTAGTCAGACAACAAGGTACAGGTCAAGATTGACAACGAAGGACTGGACGTATATCCAAAGAGTTCTCCGTCCAGTCCATCAGACCATAAGGGTAGAGAAAGTCTTAAAAGGTGTCAAATAACACTAAGTGTGTCAGTTTCCGAAACCGAATCAGTTATTTCGTCTTTATCTACAAAAAGATCTTGAGAGAACGAAAAAGGTACTAGGTCGTCTACAACCGTTAAACTAGAGACCAAGGAGACGGAAAAGATTTAGGTCGACCTTGTAGACCTTCAAGTACCAAGTACATGACGACTTCGGACCGAACGTCCTAAAACTCGTAATGAAATGATCGTACACTCTACTCACGTTAACACGCCATTAAACTCGTAAGAAACCGTAACGGAAAGAAACCTTAAACTTACTTTTGACTGGAAAAGGTCAGGACACCGGTGACAACTCAAAAGGTCTAACCGACCGCATAACTCACGTCGTGAAAGTGTCGTAGTAGAAAGTCCTAAACTTTATCGAGTTGACCTTACGGTAGTGGAGGTGATCGAAACAAGTGTCGCTACGAAAGATTCCGGGTGAACTGAAGTGTAAGGTCCTACAGTCCGAGATCCACTCACTAGTGTGGTAGTACTAATAGACCCAGTAGTTCTAGAAAAAACATCTCAAGAAGATACATAAGAACGGTGGAGAAGTATTATAGAAGACGAAGACAATCCAGGTATGGTAAAGACAGGAAATAGCTCGGACAGAAACGTACTTTACAAGGGAACCATAGAGATCAAAAGAACTTCTCTAGAGATCAGAAAGGGTAAGACAACAAAAGGAGATAAAGAAACGTAACTAGTGACTCCTTCCGAAAGAATAGAGAGGAACGATAAGAAACCTTGAGACGTAAGTCTACAAATATAGAAAGGAAAAGAGGAAACGAAAAGCGGAGAGAAGAAAAGTGTCACTAAACATTCCGGAGGAGTCTGTCGGTAAAACGAAAAAACGTAAAGAAAAGGTACCCCTACCAGAACTAGGGATAGAGGATATGTTACAGTGCTTGGAGACAGGTATCAAGTAGTCCCTGAGATAATCTAGATCAGGGAATTTAGATAAAGAGTGAAGGTGACATATTAGTATTCCCTAAACTAAATCCAGTATGGACTTACTAGATCACCAAAAGAGGTGAAAGAAGTTAAATTCAGACTTAAANAACTAGGGATAGAGGATATGTTACAGTACTTGGAGACAGGTATCAAGTAGTCCCTGAGATAATCTAGATCAGGGAATTTAGATAAAGAGTGAAGGTGACATATTAGTATTCCCTAAACTAAATCCAGTATGGACTTACTAGATCACCAAAAGAGGTGAAAGAAGTTAAATTCAGACTTAAACCGTTATTCCTCAAGTACTAGACTCGGTGTCAGTCGAGGGCCGGAACAAAAACGACTGACATATCTCGAAGATGTAGAAACCGACGTATCTTATATTAGTTAGACTAAAGTCACAACTGGTAGACTACTACAGGTACACATCTCAGAAGAGAACACAACAACCTTCTCCCACAAACGATACTGGTCACGTAGGAGAACCGTTTTGAGATAATAGGAAACGGGACGAAGAAAGGCATGGGGTTCGGTTTAAACGGACAATGAGGTCCACAAAGAACTGAAGGATGAAAACGTAAGGTCAGGGGATATTACTTTCCCTGTAAAAAAAACCCACAATCGAGATTTTCCAGAACATCCAGAAATATCTTGGTAAGTTGAAGTCGAAGAAGTCGTAATGACCAACACCGTATCCGAACCTAATGACACTATAACTTAATAAACGGAACCTTTACTTGTTTCTAGTAAGACAGCAAAAACTCTAACGTGGGTTCATGACGTAAAGTCTGAGAAAACAACTGGTACTACCGATAAGGTAAAAAAGATTCCCTAAGGACGGGTGTCATCATCTATATTACCAGTAGACTCAATTTAGTGGGTAAGGTCAGGTAAAATCAAACGACTAAGGATCTTACAGCTACAAGTGAGAACGGTAGAGGACAAACTGGTGAAGGTTAAACGGAACTAAGTACCTGGACTGTAGGGTCCAAGGATACGTTATAACGAGAAATGTCGTAACCTGGAATGAAGATAGTGGTCAGTGTAGGTATTGACCCATAACAAAAACGAAACCGAGGTAGGGAAGTAATAAAGACCACAATAAAGAGGTGACTAGAGGCCATCATATAACCCGTGGATGGCTGGGTGCCTCGAGGGGAAAGTCATAGGATAGTAAAACGGAAAAGTGTGACAAGTACCCCAAAAGTTATAACCCACTTAGGTTATAATTTATAGTGATTTTTTAGAGGTTTTCATAACAGAGTATCAAGTACGTTTTCGACTAAGGGATCTATTATCATGAATACTTTTTACTTCATGGTTTAAGATATTCCACACAGGAACTCTTTATTTACTTACCTAAAGAGAAATATTATTTGTTCTTGTGTCTAAGAAATTTTATCCAATAAATTATTCTAAAGGAAGTTTTGATCAAATAAGTATGTAAAAATTTCGTATATTTCTTGGAATAGTTAGTCTGAGTGGGATACTTTAATATCAATATTTACCAAAAACAACGTCAAAAAAAAGGAAGTCACTCCTAAAAATTCCATGAAACCTAATAATAGATCCTTGAGGAGGAGGAATCGACTGAGTGTATGTTCGTTTTATTGTTAATTACCCAAAACTGTGTCTTCATCCTTTAACAACAACGATGTTAAGGCGGAACATGCAAATCTTTAGATGTGATTTTATAAAGTGGTCTTTCTAAACTAGTAGTGTGTAGTAGATCCCGTCACTTAGGGTTCAAAGGAAACTAACCAAAGACGTCAAATAGAGTTCATTTTGGGTTCTTGTCACGGAGGATGTATCTACTATGAACTGAATTGCACACAAGTCCTATACTTATTAGGTTCCTAAAGGGGAGGGATACGGAAGGAGTACACAGTATAGACCCTTGTTAGTATACTCTAGACCCTACCCAGAATCTGTGGAGAACAAAACTATACAATTACAATTTACGTGTTCACTCTCTTTACAACTTCAAGTACTCTTTTTCAACCCTCTACTACATCACTTCAAGGACTTTTCTACCACATTCTTGACCGAAATTTGTCTTCCTCCTTGCGGATAAAGGTGACCCATCAACCTACCTCCATTTGGAACTGGATGACCGTCCAAAACAACCCCCTTCCCTGTTACGTCCTTTCTTTCTCTCAACTCCGCCCTAGACCGACTATTAAAAATAGACACTACATATTTCGATCGAGTAAGAAGATTTTTTAACAAGTCGAAACGACAACAAGTCAACGATTCATTACAGGTTGAGAAACACTGGGGTACTTGACGTCGTGTGGTCCGAAGGGACACGAAGTGAGAGAGGACCTCGAACGAGTTTGAGTACAAGTAACTCGGCCAATACGGTGAGTTGGTAGAGTAGGAGACAGTGGGTAAAGAGGAGGACGGGAGTTAGAAAGGATCGTAGTCCCAGAAAAGGTTACTCAGTTGTCAAGTGTAGTTCACTGGTTTCATGACTTTGAAGTTGAAGTCATAGTAAGGAAGATTACTTGTAAGTCCCAACTAACAGAAAACCTAATTGACTAAACTAGAGGGACGGCAGGAGGAAAGAACTACATATTAACTGTTTTAACATATACAAGTTTCAAATGTGACACTGTGTATATATATGTATATATGTAGTTTTGTAGTATATATATATGTTACTAATGATGTTAGTTCAGTTGAATAAATAGTAGAGTATGTCAGTGGTAACACACACACCCCCCCCCCCCATTTTTATGAAATTCTAGATGAGGAGTGGTCTAAAACTCATATGTTATATGACAATAAATGACATCAGTGGTACGATACGTAATTCAGAGGTCTTGAAATAAGTAAAATTTTGTTTCAAACACGAGAAACTGATTACAGAGAGAGGTAATTGCAGATTGGAAGGATAGGGAACCATTGGTGGGTATATGAGAAACAAAGACACTCAAATGAGAAAATTTAAGGAGTACATTTATTCTAGTACGTCATAAACAGAAAGAGAGAGACCGATCAAAGTGAATAGTATTACAAGAGGTACAAGTAGGTACGACAGTAACAGTGTTTACCGTCCTAAAGGAAGAAAAAATTCCAACTTATTATAAGGTAACACACACATGTACACACTGACACACATGTATGTGTATATCTATGTGTATATACATAGTGTAAAAGGAATAAGTAGATGCTTGTTTGTGAAATTTACAAAGACATAAAACTAATAAACTTTTTACGACGTCACTTATACCCTTACGTGAGAGACCCTATCAATGAAGTAAAGGAAACCTATATATGAGTCTTCGTCCTAATAACCTAGTATACCATCAAGACAAAAATTAAAAAACTCTTTGAAGGTATGATAAAAGGTATTATCGATATGGTTAAATGTAACAGTGGTGTCGTATGATTCCAACGAAAAAGAAGTGTAAGAATTGTTGACTATTACTTCTTTCTACTTCACTATGTTAATGAATTCTTATCACCTTTTATAAAATTTGTCTGATTTTTATCTAACCCTGCACTAAAAGTTCATAATACTTATTGTCATATTTCTGAAACTTAAAGATATTGGTTCTTACTCAGTAAAGCGAACTCTAGACTTATAGTTGACACTCTAAACGTTAATTATTTAGTGACTACTAGAGCTGTTGGTAAAATTATACCCACTTTCAATTCAACATTATCTAACTCTTCATTATCTTACTTTTTTTTTTACTCCACTTAAGTCCTTCACTCCGAATTTAGATACGTTTTGACGAACTAGATCTTAAAGGTGAGGACCCTATATTGGACTTTAGAAACTCTTAAACCTCATGGAGAGGAAATTAGAGGGGTAAGTCCAGGTTTGGGCACCGCATATGAGTCCTTCTAGTAATCGGTTTACCTTTTTCTTTTGGTTAATATAATTAGACACGTTCGCATTATACTACCTGCTACACCCTGACGGACCATTTTCGAGTCGTCCTCTTGTACTGAACTGGAGTCCGGTTTACTCCGGAGGAAAGGAATGTGATGTACAAACAAATTCCTGGACATACAAGCCGTCACGCGACTCCTACCCTCTCCCCTCCACGCCTCCCAATTTATCTCATTCGCTAGTACTATTTCACCCTTGGTCGGTCTCCTTTCTTCTCTCTCTGTCTCTTCCTCAGGGACCCAGAGGTTTTGTTGGAGAATGGTTTGTCCGACTGACTTTCCTGAATTGCTTACCAGTCCCGACCGAAGATCTTCGGACCCTTAGTACCTTCAACCCGGTCTCCTGATTCTCGAAGGCCTTCTGCTCTTAATGTGTATCAAAACAAGTGAGTTTAGTTATGGACTGTGTTACTGATAAGTGACTTACTTACTTTTTTTTTTTTATGTTGTCACAGTTTTATCGATAAAGTTCTACGGGGTGAAACTGGTTCCTCTACCCTTTATATCAGCCACGGCCATTAGTTGTCTCTACCTACCCATATCAACTTCGTTAATGAAAGTCAACGGAAAGTAATGTCCATACTGTCGTAGACAAGACTAACCGGTTACGGATATTAGACCTCCAATCATTTATAAACTGTGACAAGAGGACCCATTCCCAAATTCCCCCTTTAATTTGAGTCTCCCTTTTTACAGTGGAAAAGTAGTTATAGAGTTAAAAAATAATTGTACTTAACAGTTTAAACAATATGTAACTAAAGATATCACTATCACTATAAAATACAAAAACTTATAACGAGTAATATTTGACGAATAAGGGTTAGAAGTCTTTTATAATAAAAAATTAAAACTTTATGTTTAAAATTTATTTTCATCCCTAGTATATATGTATTTAACCTCTCTAAAAAAAATATTTTGGTATATGTAAATCTTTATAAGTTCTATGTATAATTAGTTCTACATACAATAAGATCTGTTAAATAGGAAAGACGATGTAAAAAATTTTAAGAAGTTTCTTACGGAACTATACAAGAGGTACTGAGTATCTCCTCCTCTGGATTTAAGTACAATATAACAGTAAATAAGTTGTATGTAAAACTCGTAAATGAGACAGGACGTAACGATCTATACCTTAAAAGGTCCGTTCTTATGATCTCACCTCACGGTAAGGGAAGAGGTCCCCTAGAAGGACTGGGTCTCTACCTTGGATACAGAGAATGTAGAGGACGTAATCGTCCGCATCAGAAATGGTGATCGTGGTGGACCGTTCGGGTTACCGATCCATATCTCCTATGTCACTGCCGTTTACGATTATACAAGAGTACTCAGGTTAAACCTTCTTACTACATCAAGTCTACTAATGTAATAGTTAAGATATAAAAAACTTGACCTCTTTTCTTCGGACTAGATTTGAAGACGGAGTTCCTTCCAACTGGAACCTTCTACTGTTCTCTTGACCCTTTATTCCCCATTTGGTCTCACCTCCTTTGTTATCAGGTACACCTCCTTTGTTAGAAACGTTTCTGAAAAACTGTCTTTCTTAACACCACGAGCGGAACTGACTACGAGGGGTGAGGACGTCCAAGATGTTTACCACTGGTCACCGGTGGAAAGTATCGACTGTCGTTACCAAGACGTTCATACTGGGTCTCCTTGTTGTCCTGACGTTCCTTTACAACCTTACCTGTCTGTTTTCATCTGGATACAACCCAAATATTTAGTAAAAATTCTCGAGAACTTGTCAAGTCTTGAAATTTAATAATTCAGTGTATCTAAATCTTTTACCAAGATTGACGTCACACCGTTTATCTCACCTCAATCTTGTCTCACTTTAGTCTCTGTCATTCTTTCGTCAACAGGTCGATTCTCTGAGACCACTGTTACTTCCATCTGTGTCGGGATACCTTAATAAGTTATGTTCCTCTCTTAGTAGGGATGTGACAAATTAGGACGAAGGTTAGATATTGAGAAAAGACGTTAGTGATGGTCCAACGATATATGGAGAGGAGAACTTGTAGAAGGTTATAACTAGATTTTATTTTAGTATACATACGATCATATTGACTCGTTATTTCATGTGTCTGACCTAAGTCTGATAATCCAAAGTTTAGGTGGTAGTGAAACGAACTGGTACCCTTTTAAATAAGTAGACACGAAACCAAAGGAGTAACCATCGTATCATGATTATCATGGATGGAGTCTATCAACACTATTAATTGATTCTATTACATAAAAATCCTAAGTCGTGTGTAGTAACGTCATTCTCGAGTTCTTAATCTAAAAATATGGTTATCTATTACCAAACCAAATATTTCGATATTTTGTTTGTAGACTTAGTAAAATCATAGTATCAGAAAGTACTAGTAAAATTCTCCTTTCATTTATAAAATGTCACATAGTATAACCTTATAAAGAAAAGTTTGTGATTTTGGTTCCAGAAAAGAAAGTAATTTTTTTGTAGACATGTAAAAAAATAATGGCACAGGAACCGTATTTAACAACTGTGACCTTATACATGAACATACGGTTTCTTGGACAGAATTGAGACCTATTAATTACATAATTGTATAGGAACTTTCAATTAACATAATTAACATAAATTTTAAGACTGAAAGTATAGATTTTGTCTTACACTTTACTTATATTGAAATCGATGTCACCTCTTTATTTTCAATGTTGAAATACTTTCATTCTAATACCTCGACTAATTAAGAAATCTTATAAACTCATAAATATTTCACCCTTGGTATCTATCCTACAACGGGTTAAGTTAACAACACCATAATTTACATAAGTGAAAAATAACTTCGTTGTACAGATAATAATAATGTAATATCAAAAACGATTCCCGATTTTTTGAAGACGTAGTAGGATCCCCTGTGTAAGGAAGTAGGAGAGAGAAATTGAAAATATCTAAAATTCCTGGAACCGTACTGTTTTTACTACCATTAGTAATAACCTTTTCGGTTAAGTTAATAGGAGTGGTAACTTTCACTTACATATCCACAAAGTCCCACAGGAAATCCTATCACGTTTTACAACATGTATATACAAAGAGTTAAAGTACTTTGATTTAAATCTATGTTAGATCATAAAATATAAATCACAACTAATGTGAAAATAAAAATAATGATTTCCTTTATTTTAAAGACCGATATAATAACAACTAATTACAATATTAATAATAAGTACCGACAAACGAACGATACTTGTCTAATACGGATTACGAGGAAATTGTTCGGTTTTCTACTAAATTGTTATTGACTGTTATGTTACATATTTAACTTTCAATTGTTCACGTCTCCAAATTAAAGGATATTAAATATAATTAAATAAATTCAAAAAGTGTTCTTAAATCATATACTGATAACTTACTGACATACTTTATTGAAGGTCATCTAAGATTTCCATGTACAAATTTTTTTTGTTGCTGACACAGGGGTTCCTCATTAAATTACCGTTTCATGTTTGTGTTGTACTGTCGAAATTACCTTGTTCGTATTGTGCAAATCACATTTGTGTCTCGTTCCTTATCGACTCTGACGACTTCCTCAAGTCCTTTCCAAAGTGTTTCTTTGAAAGTTTGACTTCCCATACGTCCTCACAAAGACAACTTAGTTTCCATATAACTATCCCACGAAGGTTTACAGACTTTTATAGTTATATTTCTCGAGTTCATTGGATCTTACGTATTTCACACAGGTCCCCCTTTTCGATTCTCTATTAATTCTTACGATCACTCTACGGTACAATACTTCTCAACATGTTTCCTCGAGTCAAGAATGTATTAAATTTCCGTCAGTTACCCCTTCTTTTTGTAAAAATTGTTTCCTCGTACTACTAGTCTAAAACAGACATAAGTTCCCCGATGAAAAAGTTATCACATCTTCTACCTAACGTCTTCCAACTCTGAACTTCATCCTTCTCGTCTTCTCTCTCTTTCTTAGACTTGATTACTCGTTACTCCTCTTCCTGTCTGTCTATATTCTCTATTCGTCCTCTTTTTTATCTTAAATTATACTTCTCATTTCTTTCCTTTCGACCCACCCCGCTAAGGATGTAAAGCTGAACCCGTTGGTTCACCTAATACATCGGTTTGTCATTCTCCCTTAGGTCCTCCTCCTTGTCTAACCACACCCTACTCTTCTATACAAGTAAACTTAATTTTACTTTTATAGTACAACTCCCATACAATTTACTCCAACAAAAAAATATTTTCATCAAGACGCCGAGAGACGTAATCAGTAACACGTAAATAAATAAGTTGTTGTAACGTCTCCTTATTGTTACGGTTCTGTCCCACTACCCACCCCCACCTACCACGTTATTATTTATACGTACCGGGGTTAGGAATTTTTTGCATATCAACTCATCCTCTCACCGTTATTTAACACGTTTACTAGTCAAACACGGAAGTCTTTACAAGTTTTCCTAATAGTGCTCTTAAGTCCTTTCTTTCTCTATTATGAATTACCGGTCAAGGTCATTTATATGAACTTTTTTTCTTCTATTCTAAATTTAATATGAATTTTCTTCCTTTTCTTCAAACTATCTTTTAAACCCCTCCCCTAAGATTCATCTCTCCTCTCTTACTCGTTTCTCACTTTTTGGTGTACCTTTGTAGAACACCAATGGGTCGAACTGACTACACCTTTAATTTCATCGTCACTCGTCATTAAACCCGTTTGATGTTAAACGGGAACTTTCTCTGGTCCCTTAATCCTGAATCATTGTTACCTCAGATGACTCTTAAAGACTCTTTCCGTTATGTACTGGATGATCTTGACAATAACTCTCATTAAAACTTCGACCGAATCGTCCCTCCGACAATTTGACAGTAGTCCCGAATGGATCTTTCTCATCGATAATGTCTTTTTTTCTTCTTTCTCCTTCTGGTTAGGTACCCTGAACAGACTAACAAACTCCACTTCTTGGCTTTATTTACTACTATGGTCTCACAGTAGTTGATTGAAATGACTTACAAAGCATCCCTGTAATTGATTGTGACCCTGATATCTTTACATATATATACAAAATCCTCTTTTGTTATTTTCCGGTTCCTACTTAAGGACCTTCGTAAGTTTACTACAACAGATCGGTGGAAAACGTTTTTTATTGAGTTTCCTTCTCAATTTCGGACCTAAATATCTAAACGTCTCACTACTTTTAGTTATTATATACTAGAGGTCATATTTTTATTACTAAAATAGAAAGGTTTTATAAAACTTAGTGGAGAAATACAAGTAGGATGAAGTCCACGACTTAGGACATCCACGTCTTGATAGAAATGTAGAGTTCGTGGATCTTTCACTTTCACAATCAACGAGTCACCACAGGAAGAGAAACACTGGGGTTCCTGACATCGGACGGTCCGAGGAGACGGGTGTCTTAAGAGGTCCGTTTGTATGACCTCACCAACAGTAAAGGATGAGGTTCCGTAGAAGGGTTGGGTCCTTAGCTTGGGCCCAGAGGGTGTAACGTCCGTTGAAGAAATGACAAGTTTGGTGGTCCCTTCGGGGTTCGTGAATCTTGGTGTCATAATTATCCACAGGAACAACTGAGAAACCAGTCTGAGAAAAACAAAGTTACTTGTTTCAGTAAATTTGTAGGAGGTCTTTACCTTCAAATTATAGTCCGAGTCATTCTCTCGACTCCGAATGTTACTTTATCCATTCTTTCTAGGTCTGATCTTAATCCTGTATACCCTTGACCTTGAGTTAAGCTCCGTCGTTACCCCTGGAGTCTTCGTTCTTGAATACCGACAAAGGAAATCTCTGTCCGTTACTTATACTCGGGTGATGGAAGAATAGGTAAAAAGGAAAATCTTAGTAAAAAACAGAGATGTTGTTTGACTGAAATATCAAGAGAAATATGAAATACGAATAACTATTAAAAACTTAAGAATATGTAGACGAAATTGTATTGTGTGATACTAGGTACAAACTCAAGAGTCCGAGGGACGTAGGAAAATAAAGATCGAGAACGAGAATGGACGGACTAAAATAGACATCTAGAATTATAGACGAGGTCTTATAAGTCACAATAACGGGGTTAATAGGGTCAAAAACGTCTCGAAAATTCCGAATCAGTGGAAAATCCGTAGGACCGATTAGCTATTTAAAGGACTGAACTCAATCGACGAGCAAGAACCAGGACAATCGATTCTAGTATACCCCTAGCCTCACAGAGTACACCTTTTACACCGGTGGACCGCGTTAGACAGGTAATGTTCGAGACTCACAGTAGTTTCACAGTCGTGTTTGTGTTAAAAGTGCAATCTGTAGTTAACAAGTATCACGTATAAAAATTAGGTTCTACTGTATATTTATCGTAAAGACATTTTCGTTGTATCTATGTATTTTGGTATTAATATAATTTATAATTATTATACCTCCAATTTATTTAATTTCGTTCTGTAAGAAGTAACTTATGTGAACTTTGAAAATCTTTTAATAATATTACTTGACAAATAACAATTCTTTGACGATACTAGTATAACTTAAATATTTCAATTTAACTTACGTTTAACATCACTGCATGAGCAAACTAAAATTTTAACATTTAAAATTTAACATTCTTTTCTCAGAATTGAGACCTTCAATGAAATAAAGGACAGTATAAGATGTCTATAAGAAAATATTAAAATAATCATGTACAAAAGAAATAAGTAAATGGTTTGATGAAGTTCAGTTCGTCACAAAAGTTAATTATAACTTAAGAGGGTGTTTCAAATTGTATTAAAGTTCATCTGTTAATTTCCTAATAATAACATACCGACTAGATAAAGTCTAAAATACTTAAGTCTCAAAAGTTAAATCTAAATTCTCCAAACTGTAAATACAAGTAAATACATGTATGTATAATATACAAACCCGTACGTGTTTGTACGGGTGTTTGTGTGTGAGTGTGTCTACAATAATTTACGGATATATAATATTGATTAATTACAAAGAAAGGGGGTTCGAGTGAATTTACTATTTCCTTAAAGACACTCCTTTAAAGTGTTCGTTCACGTATATAAACTGGGTAAGAAACGATAGAACACGTACGTACGAGTTAGTACGGACTGAGAAAACGTTGGGGTATCTGACATCGGGTGGTCCGAGGAGACAGGTATCCTAAGAGGTCCGTTCTTTTGACCTCACCCAACGGTAAGGGAAACGGTTCACTGGAAGGACTAGGTCCCTAGATTGAGTGGAGAGGACGTAACAGTCCGTCTAAGACATGGTGACACGATGGACCCTCCAGGGAAGGGATAGAACACGATAACCCGTAAACTACGAAAAAAGTTTATGAATAAATTTTCACAAGTCAAGTCTAGTCAATCAGTCAGTACAAACTGAGAAACGTTGCGATACCTGACGTCGTGTCGTCCGAAGGGACAGGTAGTGGTTGAGGTCCTCGAATGAGTTTGAGTACAACTAAGTCAACCACTACGGTAGGTTGGTAGAGTAGGAGACAGTAGGGGAAGAGGGTGGAAGTTAGAAGGGGTCGTAGCCCAGAAAAGGTTACTCAGTCAAGTAGAGTAGTCAGTCGGTTTCATAACCTCAAAGTCGAAGTCGTAGTCAGAAAGGTTACTTATAAGTCCTGACCAAAGGAAATCCTAACTGACCAACCTAGAAGAACGTCAGGTTCTCTGAGATTACAAATTATGAATATGTAATATTATGAATATTTTTACAAATTAATTATGAATATTTTTACACTTCTATATATTTATTGTTTTCACTCTCATTCCAGGAAATCCATAAAGACGACTAAGTGAGAATGTTATACTTCCTTAGATTGATATAACCAGTAATACGAAAAAAAGAAAAAGTGAATACACCTTAACTAAATACAGAGATAATTAATTGAGAGTTTCCACTTATCATAAGAGTATTTTTTTTCGGTCTCAAAGTGACAGATGAAAGTCATACATATATACCTATGACTTCTAATCTTGGGTTAAAAACATAGTAATTTTGTATTAATGAAAAAGAATAAAAAAGTGAAAAGAAGTACAATCGTCATATCAGGTTTTTTATCACTTTACACACTTGTTTCCTCTACTTGAAATACAAAAATTTAGTAATGTTACTGGTGAGGCTTTGTCGAGGACGTCTACCACTGACGTCGGTACTTTAATTTTCTACGAATGAGGAACCTCTTCCTTTACCGTTGGGTGAGGTTATAAGAACGGATCTCTTAAGGTACCTATCTCCTCGGACCGTCCGATGACAAGTAACCCAGTGTTTCTCAACCTGTACTGCCTTGTTGATTCGTGTCATGTGACGACGAATTGTCTTCACAAACAAAAGATTTCTTTAATTCGAAAAAAAAAAAGAAAATCGAAATACAGAAATACATAAACAAAAACCGGGGTGACCCCGGAAGAGACCAACGTCTCTCGTCTCTTACCCACGGAGAGAACGACGTGTCGTCCCCGGGGTCACGTGACCCCCAGGTAACACAGCATACCTGAATCAACAGGACGCCGTACACCTTGGAAGGGCTGGTCCCTAGTTTCGGCACAGGGGACGTGACGTCCGTCTAAGAAGTGGTGAGCTGTTGGTTCTTCAAGTTCGAGTCTTACAGTCTCTTAAACCCTATCGGAGTCCTTTGGAAAACTTAACGGAATCAGTAAAGTCTTAAAAGAACCAGTCAAGTCTCAGGTGGAAGGGTGACTAGAAATTCTAACGTCGATACAAAATTCCCTAGAGAGTCCCGGGTCTCTGGTACCTTCTCCTCCGTCATCCCTTCTCTTTCCCCTGTTAGACTACTTTCCGATAGTAGAAGATAAGTATGACCAGAAACGATTTTACAAGTATAAGAGTAACCAACAGATCAATAACCATGTACGTACAAAGACGAAGAAAAGATTAGAATGAACTTGGGATTAGGTCTTCCGGTCAATAGACAAATAAATACTTGTGAACACTCCGTATATTGTTTGTTGACCAAGAAGGAGTGTGATGTGACAAGTCAGTGAGTCAGCACAGACTGAGAAACGTTGGGGTACCTGACGTCGTGTGGTCCGAAGGGACAGGAATGGTAGAGGACCTCGACGGGTTTGAGTACAGGTAACTCAATCACTACGGTAGGTTGGTGGAACAGGAGACAAGGAGGGAAGAGGAGGGTGGGAGTTAGAAAGGGTCGGAGTCCCAGAAAAGGTGTGGTGTCACCCAAGTTCGTTTGAGACCTCCGTGTTGTGAGAATAATTAAGTAAAACAGAGACGATGAGAGTGGGGAGTCTCGAAGGTGAGACCGTCGGTGTACGGGAGAGACGAGAATACTAGGTAGGAGGAGTTCGAGGGATCCGAAAGGTAACATAAAAGGATACTTTACTCCGATTTTTATATCTCGACTCTTAAGTGTGAGTCCTACGTGGGTCGTTGAGTAAGAGGGGTGAAGGTAAGAATAAGGGAGTAAAGAGGGGTCAAGTATCTTATAAAGAAAGGAGATCTTACCCTTTAAAAAATACAGTAGTATGTAAAAAGGTTCGGATCCCCGTATTTTAACTACTAGACGTAAAAAGTTCACAATGAAAGACTTAGAAACTATGGATTCTATAATATGTATCTACAATATGTAGTTTTCGAAAACAAAGTTTTTATTTTTGAAAAAAGAGGAAAGACCACCTTAGTAAGGAGGGACCTCCGTTACCTAAAAGTGAAAGATAAAACTTATCTTTTATCCGAAGTATCTATTTTCTTTAATGTATCTAACTTTTTTCTCTCTCTCTTGTTTTCTATGTAGGTAACTATTAGGTAGACTTGAGGTGGGAACGGGAGACAAAGTTTGACTCAATCGGTTCCCTCTCCTTCCCTCTCTTCTACCCTCTTTCCTTATTATCCTCCAATCCTATAAGAATATCAAGAAAAGGAAACCCAAGTTGTGTCCGACCGAGACAGGAGTTTCGGTCAAACTCCGTCGGGAAAAGGATACAACGATTGAGATCCAAGGCCATTCATGAGAGAGGTGGACAGGGAAAGTCGGATCCCTCTATTGTCATACGGTAACAGTTGGAGTCCTAACAACAAAAATCAGTGATTCAGGAATGACTGACGTCTACCACTGACGTCGGTACTTTAATTTTCTGCGAATGAGGAATCTTCTTTTCAATACTGGTTGGATCTATCATATAAGTTTTCGTCTCTGTAATGAAACGGCTGATGCCAGGTAGATCAGTTCCGATACCAAAAAGGACACCAGTACATACCTACACTCTCAACCTGACACTTCTTCCGACTCGTGGTTTCTTAACTACGAAAACTTGACACCACAACCTCTTCTGAGAACTCTCAGGGAACCTGACGTTCCTCTAGGTTGATCAGGTAAGACTTCCTCTAGTCGGGACCCTTAAGAAACCTTCCTTACTACGATTTCGACTTTGAGGTCATGAAACCGGTGGAGTACACTTCTCAACTGAGTAACCTTTTCTGAGACTACGACCCTCCCTAACCCCCGTCCTCCTCTTCCCCTGCTGTCTCCTACTCTACCGACCTACCGTAGTGACTGAGCTACCTGCACTCAGACTCACTTGAGGTCCTCAACCACTACCTATCCCTCCGGACCGCACGACGCTAAGTACCCCAGCGTTTCTCAGCCTGTGCTGATTCGGTGACTTGACTTGACTTGACTCTCTCCTCGTGACAGTCCGAGGAGACAGGTACCCTAAAGGGTCCGTTCTTATGTCCTCACCCAACGGAAGAGGTTCTCTAGAAGGGTTGGGTGCCTAGTTTGGGTGTAGAGGACGTAACCGTCCTCCCAAGAAATGGTGACTTGGTGGTCCCTTCGGAGTCCCATGACATAATATAAAAGAAACGAAGGGACATAGAACGGATGTGTAAAGACCAATCGGAGAAATAATACTAGAAATACCTACTGTCAAACTACACAGTAGAAAAAAAGGACGGTCCTGGAATTGACTATTCACCATCGAAAGGACCACCGAGTCTTCCAATTTTCAGACGGACATTACGTCCTCTGGACTCAAATTAGGGACCCAGTCCTTCTAGGGGATCTCTTTCTTTACCGTTTGGTGAGGTCATAAGAACGGACCTCTTAAGGTACCTGTCTTCTCGGACCACTCGGGGTCAGGTACCTCAACGTTTCTCAGTCTGTACTGACTCGTTGATTGTAAAAGTAACAAAAGTGGTACTTGATTCTGTCCCTAATACCTGTCTCCTTAGTCAAATCTATTTTTATATTACTTATATTACATATAAGGATAGAAGATCATAGTAGATTAGAGACCTCTGTGTTCTCACTATATCAGATCGGTCGGAGTTTATATCAACTTGACAAGTCACAGGAATTCTACGAAAGTCCCCTAACAGAACCAGTTTTAATGAAAATATTTTTATCATTCTTAGAGAACCTGAAAAGTGACACAACTATAAACGTGACCATCCAGGTTTTCACTATCAATCATTTTGACGACCGTAGAATTACACTAAATTTCCGGTACTGTGGTTTATCAAAATCTTTAGAGACGTAAAAATGACGAAGTTCCATATCAAATTTGTGTGTGTCTGTGTGTCGGTTAAAGTGGACTCTTATAAACAATAACTCGTCATTTATATTATAAAAAGTAATTCAGAGTACCGACTCATGTACGACATGACGTATGGTTCAATACCACCAATTGAGTTACTTTTTGTGAACACACACCATACTCGACATTCAACTTGACCGGTGAAAAAAAGTACCTTGTGGTAAAAATTAACTTTCTTACTGACTGTCTGTTCTTGTTGACTGTCCCAATAAATCTGAACCTATACACCGATTATAAAAAAGTTTTTACTTACTGCACTCGGACAGTGAAATTCCTTTGACTTTTGACTTCAACGAGTCAGCACAAGTTGAGAAACGCTGGGGTACCTGATATCGGATGGTCCGAGGAGACAGGTACCCTAAAAGGTCCGTTATCATGACCTCACCCAACGGTAAAGGAAGAGGTCCCCTAGAAGGGTTGGGTCCCTAGTTTGGACCGATAGGACGTAACGTCTGTCTACGAAATGACAGACTCCTGAAGGGACCACCGAGTCTCCAATTTCGTAGACGAAGATTATGCCCTCTGGACCCAAGTTAGGGACCCAACCCTTCTAGGGGACCTCTTTCTTTACCGTTGGGTGAGGTCATGATAACGGAGCTCTTAGGGTACCTGCCTCTTCGGACCACCCGATGTCAGGTACCCCAGCGTTTCTCAGCCTGTGCTGACTCACTGAATTGATTGATTGGAGACATTTGAACCAGTTGAAGACACTACAGTGAACACCACTGTAATTGTTTAACTAAAAAAAATTACAATATATTGTTTTACACAAACGTATTGAGTCACTCAATTATAAAAGGTTTACTAGTCAAATACTACAATATTTTAGTACATGCTTATTTTGTAATTAAGTTTCAAGTTTTGTCTGGTTAAAGATATCTGACTTACAAACACAGGGGATTTTGACTATACAACTTTGGATTGAAGGTAACACATCCCCACACCTTCACTCCGGAAACCGTCTACTAATCTAATAGAAATATATAAACACGGGAATATTTTCTCTGGGGTCTCTCTAGGGAATGGGGAATACTATCTATTCCTGTGTCCCTTTTCTGACAACATGGTCCTTCGTCCGAGAGTCAAGTCAAGTCAAGTCAAGTCAGCGAGTCAACACAGGTTGACAAACACTGGGGTACTTAGTGTCGTGCGGTCCGGAGGGACAGGTAGTGTTTGAGGGTCTCAAGTGAGTCTGAGTACAGGTAGCTCAGTCACTACGGTAGGTCGGTGGAGTAGGAGACGGCAAGGGAAGAAGAGGACGGGGGTTAGGGAGGGTCGTAGTCAGAAAAGGTTACTCAGTTGAGAAACGTACTCCACCGGTTTCATGACTCAAAGTCGAAATCGTAGTAAGGAAGGTTTCTTTAGTGTCCCGACTAGAGGAAGTCTTACCTGACCAACCTAGAGGAACGTCAGGTTCCCTGAGAGTTCTCAGAAGAGGTTGTGGTGCCAAGTTTTCGTAGTTAAGAAGTCACGAGTCGGAAGAAGTGACAGGTTGAGAGTGTAGGTATGTACTGGTGTCCTTTTGGGTAACGGAACTGATCTGCCTGGAATCAGCGTTTCATTACAGAGACGAAAACTTATACGAGAGATCGGACGAGTGTTGAAAAGAAGGTTCCTCATTCGCAGAAAATTAAAGTACCGACGTCAGTGGTTGACGTCACTAAGACCTCGGGGGTTTTTATTTCAGACAGTGACAAAGGTGACAAAGGGGAAGATAAAGGGTACTTCACTACCCTGGACTACGGTATTAGAAGCAAAAGACTTACAACTGGAAATTCGGTTGAAAAAGTGAGAGGAGAAAGTAAAAGTAGTTCTCCGAGAAATCAAGGAGAAGTGAAAGACGGTATTCCCACCATAGTAGACGTATAGACTCCAATAACTATAAAGAGGGTCGTTAGAACTAAGGTGAACACGAAGAAGGTCAGGTCGCAAAGAGTACTACATCAGACGCAAATTCAATTTATTCGTCCCACTGTAATATGTCGGAACTGCATTAGGAAACGGATAAACCTTGGTCAGACAACAAGGTATAGGTCAAGATTGACAACGAAGGACTGCACGTATGTCCAAAGAGTTCTCCGTCCAGTCCACCAGACCATAAGGGTAGAGAAAGTCTTGAAGGGTGCCAAATAACACTAGGTGTGTCAGTTTCCGAAACCGAATCAGTTATTTCGTCTTTATCTACAAAAAGACCTTGAGAGAACGAAAAAGGTACTAGGTCGTCTACAACCGTTAAACTAGAGACCGAGAAGATGGAAATGATTTTGGTCGAACTTGTAGTCCTTCAAGTGCCAAGTGCATAAATACTGCGGACCGAACCTCTTAAAACTCGTCATAAAATGACCGGACACTCTACTCACGTTAACACACCATCAAACTCGTAAGAAACCGTAACGGAAAGAAACCTTAACCTTACTTTTGACTGGAAAAGGTCAGGACACCGGTGACGACTCTAAAGGTTTAAACGACCGTATAACTCACGTCGTGAAAGTGTCGTAGTAGAAAGTCCTAAACTTTATCGAGTTGCCCTTAAGGTAGTGGAGGAGATCGAAACAAGCATCACTACGAAGGATTCCGGGTGAACTGAAGTGTAAGGTCCTACAGACCGAGATGTACTCACTAGTGTGGTAGTACTAATGGACCCAGTACTTCTAGAAAAAACATCTCAAGAAGACGCATAAGAACGGTGGAGAAGAATTATAGAAGACGAAGACAATCCAGGTATGGTAAAAACAGGAAATAGCTCGGGTAGAAACGTACTTAACAAGGGAACCATAGAGATTAAAAGAACTTCTCTAGAGATCAGAAAGGGTAAGACAAGAAAAGGAGATAAAAAACGTAACTAGCGACTTCTTCAGAAGGAATAGAGAAGAACGATATCGACACCTACACTGACCACTATCTTCGTTCCAGGCTACGACATTTCTCGTTATGACGTATCCTTGGACCCTACAGTCCAGGTACTTAGTTCCGTTTAACCTTCACCAGTTTGTTCTCTACCGTTCTCGCTTGTAGCTGTAAGATCCTTAGTCGTTTGATTTTACCTGACCTTACCCACTTAAATTGAGTCTACTGGTAATATAGATGATGACCCCCGTCCTAAGGTAGTCTTCTTTACCTCATCGGTAGTACCAGTTGTTTTTTCAGACTTTACGTCATGAACCCACGTTAGAGTTTTTACTGACTTACTAGAGACAAGTAAAGGTTCCGTTTGGTAAGTCATAGTGTTATTAGGTTCAGATACGGGGTTGGTCATTACCTTCTTCGACTTCAACTTACCAAGATACTTCTGAATGTTCTAGAAAATCTTGATTGTGGGTTTTTTCTACAGGAAAAGTAATATCCCCTGACCTTACGTTTTCATCCTTCAGTTCTTTGTGGACCTCATTGTCCGTTTAAACCGGAACCTTGCGTCTCACTTCGTCCCGTTTCTGATTATCTCAAAACGATTCTTTTACGAGACCAGTATCGTTTGTGGGAGAAGGTTGTTGTGTTCTCTTCTGAGATGTGTACCTGTAGTGGTCTACCAGTTGTGACTTTAGTCTAACTAATATAAGAGAGGGCGTTTTCTACCTCTTCGAGATATGTCAGTTGTTTTTGTTGTAGTCCTCGACTGACACCGAGTCTAATACTTGAGGAATAATGGTTTAAGTCTGAATTTAACTTCTTTCATCCCTTTTGACGATCTGGTAAGTCCATACTGGATTTAGTTTAGGGAATACTAATATGTCACCTTCACTCTTTATCTAAATTCCCGGATCTAGAATATCTATCTCACGGACTACTTGATACCTGCCTCCAAACATTGTAACATGTCCTCTGTCCCTAGTTCTGGTAGGGGTACCTTTTCTTTACGTTTTTTCGTTTTACCGACAGACCCCTCCGGAATGTTTATCGATGCTTTTCTTCTCTCCGCTTTTCGTTTCCTCTTTTCCTTTCATCCGAGAGTGGTCTGTGGTTTAGACATCCACGAAACTAGAACCTGAAGTGTCTGAGGTTTTGATACTGTTCACTTAAAGACAACAAAGATTCGGTGGGTCAGACCACAAGATACGACACTAATAACGTCGGGTTTGTCTGATTCTACGGTCAATTTAAATAATATTGTTTTATACTTTTAAAACAACTATACCTAAGTCTACGGTATAACTTTGATTTCAAAATTTAACGGTGGTGTACGGTTCAAAACCATATCATATTTTTCTTATAATTTGTAGACTTTTCCGATAATTTTACGGAGGAAAAGGGGGTACTGAATAAATACCCTCCGATCTAACAAAAATGTATAAAGTCGGTTTTGTTACACGGTGTTATCTCACACCCGTGTCCGTCTATCTTCTCAGGTCGACAAAAATAATTTCTGCGAACGTTTTACATTTGTGACTGGAGGTGGTGGTAAAAAAACCTCTTATATGAATGAAAATATTTCAATACAATAAAGATAAAGTTACATTACCCAAATGTGACGTAATAAATTTGTATCGTATAATTGTATAAAGTAAAGTTAAAGATTATTTTTCTACGAACGAAGAACCTTCCCTTCGATAGTGTTTGGATCTGTCGTATAATTTTTCGTCTCTGTAGTAAAAAGGTTGTTTCAAGGCATATCAGTTTCGATACCAAAAAGGTCATCAGTGCATACCTACACTCTCAACCTGGTATTTCTTCCGACTCGTGGTTTCTTACCTACGGAAACTTGACACGATCTCTTCTGAGAAATCTCAGGGAACCTGTTGTTCCTCTAGTTTAGTCAGTCAGGATTTCCTTTGGTTGAGACTTATAAGTAACCTTTCTGACTACAACTTCGACTTCGAGATTATGAAACCGCTCGACTACGGTTCTCACCTAAGGAACCTTTTCTGGACTACGACCCTTTCTAACTCCAGCCTTCCTGTCCCTTACCGTCTCCTGTTTTACCACTCTGTCGTAGTGGCGGAGTTACCTGTACTCAAACTCGTTTGAGGTCCTCTAGTATTCCCTGTCCCTTCGGACCGTACGACGTCACGTACCCCCGAGTTTCTCAGCCTGTGTTAAATCGCTGACTTGTTGTTGTAGACGTCTATATTAGATATGTTTGTGTCAGGAAATCGACTGAGTCTTCGATAATTTTCACGTTTCCATAGGAATTTGTTTGTCTGTTTTTCTTAAGGGTTCTCGACTGTGTTTTCAAAATCTCCTTTTTTTGTGTACATTCACTGACTAGTTTTGTTAGATGTGATGTCAAATGAACCTTTGTGAGTTCTCACAGACAGACTGGACAGAGTATTATATTCCACAATATTAAAATCAAGACGGGGACTATTGTTCTCACATTGTTTTAGATCTCTAGTGAAATTGACTGTCAGTTGGTTGGGAGGGTGAAGAGGACGTTTTGACGTCTGAACCTAAACGACGGAAAACGACATCGAGTGAAACAGAGATCGTTTCAACGTACCCTTTTTATAAATGAGATTCTAGATGTGTAATAGAGGGAAGATACAAGAGTCACTCTTTAAAGGAGATAAATTTTTAATAATAACCGTAAGGTAAAACCTATATGACTGAAACTTTAGGATACCCTTTAGGTTCATCTTTACACGTCATCTCTCGTACCAGTCTATACGCACCCTCATAGACAACCCTACTAGGAAGTGTATGTCTGTCATCGTTTTCAACTTCCAGACTTACCCTTGTACATTTCTCTCTTCCCGAAAAGACCACTAACTTACCATTTCTTAGGTGGACGGGTACGTCCTCTACGTTCTCTACACTCAAACTAGGGACCCAGTCCTTCTGGGGTACCTCTTCCTTTAGCGTTAGGTGAGGTCATGAGAACGGACATCTTACGATACCTGTCCTCGGACACCCGATGTCAGGTACCCCAGGTTTCTCGACTTGTACTGAATTACTGATTTGTTGTTTTTGTCGTTGTTGTTTCTTCTCCTGTCACTTATCTTGGGACCTCTTACAGGTACAAATTTCCTTTGTGTCTACTGTTGTATACTCGTTTTCAAATACTCTTTTTTTGTTGTCTCGATATTGAATCTTTATTCCCTTACAAGTTGACACAACGAGACTGTGCCATCCTGACTGATTTACTCCTCATTCCTTGACGAGTAATCCTTCAGTAATTCCCGTATTGGTCTTCGTCAAAGCCGTCCCGACACTTTCATTTTCGATTTACTGATCTTTAAAGTCTCTTTTACCTTCCATCCTTTAACCTTTGTAACTTGGGTCGGATTGTAAAGGTCTTCGATCCTTAATTCCTGTTTTCGATTGTTAAGGTGGATCAACCCGAATGTTCACTTATGACAACGACAACATATCAAAGTCAGAATGATAAACCTTTTTACTCTTGATAGTCGAGATGTGTTCTTCGATGTGTCCGATATAGTCATACGATACATGTATACATAATCGATGAGCCAGTACAGACTGAGAAACGTTGGGGTACCTGATATCGGACGGACCGAGGAGACAGGTACCCCTAAGAGGTTCGTTCTTATGACCTCACCCAACGGTGCGGGAAGTCCTCTAGAAGGTCTGGGTTCCTAACTTGGGTCCAGAGGACGTAATGTCCGTCCATAAAATGGTAGACTCGGTGGTCCCTTCGGGCATAGTCATACGATGTTGATGATATTTACTGATGGCGTTTTGACTTTAACTGAACGAGTGTTAACACCTCCGAGAGCTTCAGGTTCTAGTTCCACGACTGTCTTAACCAAGGACCACTCTAGAGCGAGGAACGGAACGACTGCCTGTCGACGGAAGATCGATACAGGAGTGTCCGGAAGAAAGACAAGTATGTGTATATGGACCAAAGAAGGAGAAGACTATCCATGTCCTAAACATAACCTAATCCCGAAGTGGGAATACTGGAGCAAATTGGAATTAATAGAAAAATTTCCGGGACGACGACGACGATTCAGTGAAGTCAGTACAGGCTGAGACACGCTGGGGTATCTGCCTTTGGCTGGTCCGAGGGGGTAGGGACCCTAAGAGGTCCGTTCTTGTGACCTCACCCAACGGTATGATAGTTTATTTCAGTCTGACCCCTACGTCTGAGGTTGCATACTTGAACCCCTCCTTCTCCTCTGTATTAATCAGATATATTTCGTGTGCACTCCTGCACGACTCAGTGAAGTCAGCAAAGGCTGAGAAAAGCTGGGGTACCTGACACATCGGACGGCCAGAGGAGACGGGTACCCTAAAAAGTCCGTTCTTATGACCTCACCCCACGGTACGGGAGACCTCTCGTACCTTGGGTTCCTAGTTTGAGTGCAGAGGACGTAATGTCTAAGAAATGGAGACTCGGTGGTCCCTTCGGGATATTTGGTGGATCTTACCATTGAATATAATTCACTTCACAGTCTCTAAATTTTCACGTCTACTTTTTTCTACTTTAACGTCCCACGTCACGTCACGTCTCAAGTCAGTACCGGATGGAAAACGTCAGGGTATTTGACGTCGGACGGTCCGAGGAGATAGGTACCTTAGGAGGTCCGTTCTTAGGATCTTACACAACGTAAAGGATGAGGTCTTTAACGTCCTATCCTTTCTCATTTTTAAGTCCTTCGTACTCTCGTTTACCTGACAGGTCCTTTTATGTTAACCCCAGTATTACTTACTCTCGAAATTTTTTACACCTTTGATGAAAGTATTGTCATTATTGTTATCATCGTCGTCACAATGTCTTTATCATAAATCATTATTATGTAACGAAACGGAAATAAATCATTATTCAAAGATTACTAATAATAATGTTTTTTCAAGGAGACTACTTTTTACTTAGGTTATTAAATAAAGGAAACGGGTTCTAATCTTAATCTTTGGACGAGAGACCCAAAGATTGAATGAGAAGACTATCCTGAATGAGAAAGTGTCTGACGACGACGACGGCGATTCAGCGGAGTCAGTACAGGATGAGGCACGCTGGGGTATCTGCCGTCGGGTGGTCCGAGGGGGTAGGGACCCTAAGAGGTCCGTTCTTGTGACCGCACCCAACGGTAAAGGAAGAGGTCACGTACTTTCACTTTTCACTTTCACTTCAGTGAGTCAGTACAGGATGAGAATCGCTGGGGTACCTGACGTCGGGTGGTCCGAGGAGGTAGGTTCCCTAAAAGGTCCGTTCTCATGACCTCACCCTGATCTGACGTTAAATGACACAGGAGAATAAAGTGTTGTTTAATGTTGAGTGATACAGTAAACTAAAGTAGTTCCGAGAGGTCTATTGTAAGTCACTTCTCCCACACAGACATCCTTTCCTGTGTGTGTTAGTTTCTCGCCGAGGACGTCTCCTTAACCGACAGAGGACTACAGTTGACTCCCCTGTCTAAACAAACACAGTGACGCCATAACTTTCGAAGACTACCGAATGTTTCCTTGACCTTTGAGTTAGGTCATAAGAACGGACCTCTTAGGGTACCTGTCTCCTCGGACCGTCCGACATCAGGTACCCCAGTGTTTCACAACCTGTATTGACTCGCTGACCGTGTGTATGTGTATGAGTTTCCCCGAGGGGTCGACCGCGGTACCATTTCTTAGGCGGACGGTCACGTCCTCTACGTTCTCTGGGCTCCAGTCAGGAACCCAACTCTTCTAGGGCACCTCCTCCTTTACCGTTGGGTGAGGTCATAAGAACGGACCTCTTAAGGTACCCGTCTCCTCGGAGCGTCCAATATCAGGTACCCCAGTGTTTCTCATCCTATTCTGGCTCGTTGACTCGTGTGTGTGTGTATATATGTTTAAGTTTATTGTCCTATTTTAGACTTTAGTTCCTATCTTTTCGTCTCTCTAAGTTTCGTATACCTCCAAAACTACAGAAACGACCGAGACTTCACCCCCCCCCCACCAGTGTGTTTTTCCTTACACCCACCAGAAATCCTCTATTCTGTCCCGGAGTCGACCGACGAGGTTCCTTTATTCCTGGAAGTTCCCTGACTTAAGCCGGTTGATAGACTTCCTCGAACTTTCGTCTAAGAAGGAGTCTCGGATGAAGACTGAATCTCTTGACTCTCTGTTATTTACACACAACAAAACTCAATGATGCAAGTTCCATTAGACAATGTACCGATATCTTTTGATTATGCCAATATTTGTGAGACCCGGGGTTTGTATTACCTTAGTCGAAATTTAAAACAAACCTTCTGAGGTAATCGAAAGGTCCGGACCTTTATAGGGTTGACACAGAAGGGAGAGAATGAAGCCCCCAGACTTTCTGGGGAAAAGTACTTTCTATCTAGGATAAACATAAACTTATCATTGAGACGAAGGACGGTCCTCTTGAACCCCTACGTCTCTCAGAGGAAAATAAAATATAAGAAAGACAGGGAATGTTGGAGTAGACCGTCACTAGGACGACTAATTCATAAAGGTTCATGGAACACCGAAATATACCTAAAGACCCCCTAGTTAGGTAACCTGTTTTCCGAGTAGGTGTCTAAATAAAAAAAAGGGACTTTATTAAGGAAAAGATAAAACCCGAAGTCGACTCTACCGACTTCCTATGACGGTTATTCGAAGAATCTCCGAAAGACCAAACTAACACTAGACACTTCGTGTGGAAATTGGCGACCACTAACTTATGGGACTTGAAAACTAGAGGGTGCCAACGTCGTTTTCTAACATGTCAAAAATGAGAGAGGTGGGCAAGTCCTCATTAGAGAATTAAAATCGTAGAAAACGGTAGAGACAACCGACACACTTACTCATGAGTTAGGGAGTCAGCACAGACTGAGAAACACTGAGACACCTGAGATCGAGCGGACCGAGGAGACAGGTACCCTAAAGGGTCCATTCTTATGACCTCACCCAACAGTAAAGGAAGAGGTCCCCTAGAAGGGTTGGGTCTCTAGACTGGGTGTAGAGGATATAACCGGCCGTCTGAGGAATGGTGACGTGGTGGACCCTTCGGAAGATATCCGACTCTTGTAGAATTTAGTCGTGCGGAACCAAGGACAAACGGTTTGTTAAAGTTAAGTTATAGGTTCAAATAATAAATGTTTAATATGAGAGATACATTGATGTCCTTTGTTAAAAGGATTTGAAGGGTGACGATGTATTGTTCCTAGAGAAAAGGAGATTTAAAGGTCATTACACAAGGAGTGAGGGAAGACTCAAGAATGGTCATCGTAAAAATCACAGGTATAAAGATGATTGTCAGAAAATAGGTCGTATCGAGTCAGTCATTTCGAAGACGGACGTCACTGCTCTGGAGTCAAGTTAAGGACCCATCTCTCCAAGGGGACCTCTTCCTTTACCGTTGGGTGACGTCATAAGAACGGACCTCTTAGGGTACCTCTCTCTTCGGACCGTCCAATGTGTCAAGTACCCTAGTATTCTCAACCTACGGTGAACAGTAGAAAGAAAAGTTCGTCAGATCTGAAAAAGATAGTACAAGAAGGGTTAAGATTCTCGGAGAGAAGTGACGGAGGAAAGTTTTAGGGAAGGTTTAAAACCCCGTAAATAATAACAATGTAAAATAAATAAATAACCGAGATAACCCAGAGGTAACGTCATACGGTCGAAGAGATCAACACCGTTTGTCTGAATCAACGGGACTCCGTACACCTTAGAAACAAAGGGTGGGGGGGTCGGGTGTACGGGACGGTGGTAGTCCCTAGCTTGGGACCAGGGGACGAAAGCTTCCTCTTAAGAATTGGTGACTTGGTGATCCCTTCAGGGAACCTGTAAACAATGCCTCCGGGAAAACCATCGTTTTAGACATAATCAAAGGAAAACGACGTTTTATGTACTAGTGTTTGAATCCTCAATTTTTTCGTAGGTGAATCATAGAGTGTTAAAGATGTATAGTCTTCAGGTCTATCCGAACTCGTCCAAGGTCCCAGTCAAGTCAAGTCAACGAGTCAGCACAGGTTGAGAAACACTGAGGTACCTGACGTCGTACGATCCGAAGGGATAGGTAGTGGTCGAGGTCATCGAATGAGTTTGAGTACAAATATCTCAGTCACTACGGTAGGTTGGTAGAGTAGGAGGTAGCAGGGGAAGAGGAGGTCGGAAGTTAGAAAGGGTTGTAATCCCAGAAAAGTTTACTCAGTTAAGAAGCGTAGTCCACCGGTTTCATAACCTCAAAGTCGAAGTCGTAGTCAGGAAGGTTACTTATAAGTCGTGACTAAAGGAAATCCTAACTGACCAACCTAGAGAAAGGTCAGGTTCCCTGAGAGTTCTCAGAAGAGGTTGTGGTGTCAAGTTTTCGTAATTAAGAAGTCGTGAGTCGAAAGAAATATCAGGTCGAGAGTGTAGGTATGTACCGATGACCTTTTTGGTATCGAAACTGATCTACCTGAAACCACCGTTTCATTACAGAGACGAAAAATTATACGACAGGTCCAACCAGTATCAAAAAGAAGGTTCCTCGTTCACAAAAAATTAAAGTACCGACGTCAGTGGTAGATGTCACTAAAACCTCGAGTTTTTCTATTTCAGACAGTGACAAAAGTAACAAAGGGGCAAATAAACGGTACTTCACTACCCTGACCTATGTCACTAGAATCAAAAGATTTACAACTCAAAATTCGACTGAAAAAGTGAGAAGAGAAAGTGAAAGTAGTTCTCCGACAAATAAATCAAGAAACGAAAGACGGTATTCTCACCATAGTAGACTTATAGACTTCAATAACTATAAAGAGGGTCTTTAGAACTAAGGTCGAACATGAAGTAGGTCAGGTCGTAAAGAGTACTACATGAAACGTATATTCAATTTATTCGACCCACTGTTATATGTCGAAACTGTATTAGGAAATGACTAAACTTTGGTCAGACAACAAGGTACAGGTCAAGATTGACGACGGAGGATTGGACGTGTGTCTGAAGAGTTCTCCGACCAGTCCACCAGACCGTAAAGGTAGAGAAATTCTTAAAAGGTGTGAAACAACACTAGGTGTATCAGTTTCCGAAGCCGTATCAGTTATTTCGTCCTTATCTACAAAAAGACGTTGACAGAGTGAAGAAGTTACTAGGTTACCTACAACCGTTAAACTAGAGACCAAGGAGACGGAAAAGATTTAGATCAAACTTGTAGACCTTCAAGTGTCAAGTGTACAATAACTTCGGACCGAACCTCTTAAAACTCGTAATGAAACAACCGTACACTCTACTCATAAAACCCCATCAAAATCGAGGAACGTCAGTGAAAGATCAGGATCGTGTACTGGGACAGGAAGAGGTGTTACCACCTCCGTTGTTACTATGTAATTTAGGAAAACTGAGGTTCGAGAGACATAGTTTTTTTTTTTTTTTCTGTCTGAGATAGACTTTTAACGGTAGATAACAACCGTTATAACAAATCAATATAACACTCCGAAGTTGACACTACAAAGTAAAGATCAATCACCTATTAAACACCTGTAACCAAGACTATATTGGAGGGGGGTACTCTAAAAGTTATTAGTAAAGACGAAGTAGACTCTCGTTTGGAACTAATTTATAAAAGAAGAGAGGACCGAGAACGACAACAATAGTTTATTGTCGTGGAACAAGGTGAACTTAAAGTCCTTGACACACTCTTAAAGGAAATACATTGGACACATGGATGGACTTTCAGAACGAAAGTAGAATAGTTAATGTCTAATATCTGACTTTACGGTCCAAGAATGAATACATTGTAAAGATTTAATAAGACCTTCGTTTATTACTTACGTATATTTATTTATGTTCCTTTTATTTAAAGTATAAGTAAAATTAACCTTCAATCGGTTTAATTTGATGGTACATAATATTCTGGACAATTGTAATGTTTCCAATATAATTTATTCTTTATATAGAACTCTTCTGTAACGACTACAGTCAAGTGTGGGTACGTACGAGTCAGTACAAGTCGAGAAACACTGGGGTACCCGATATCGGGCGGTCCGAGGAGTAGGTACCCTAAAAGACCCGTTCTTGTGATCTCACCCAATGATAAAGGAGGAGATCCCCTAGGAGGGTGGGTCCCTAATTTGGACGTAGAGATACAGAGAACATAACCGTCTGTTTAAGAAATGGTAACTTATTAATGGATGAGTCATTGATAAGTCATTAATAAAAACTTTTTACAAGTGTAACTACATAGAAAGGTGTATGTGGTAAATTAAAAAATTATTAATTGATTTCGATTCGTTTCTGATTTTAATTCGTTTTTAAGATGAAGTGAAAGGACAATCTCCCTTAAAGGAAGTTGGTGGTATTGATTTCTTCTATATTTATCAAGGAAAATTGGAGGAATCAAATTTTATTAAATTAATCTCTATCTTATTCAACTAATTTTATTCGTCTTATAAATATCTTAATCTTTCTCTTATAACAGAAAACAATATATAATTAAATATATACATTACAAGGTAAGGTTCAGTTTGTTTAGTAGGTAGAGACAAGTTGAGACTATAAGTGTAAAAGACTCCTAATCGAGGAGCTTAAGGACAATGCACCTCATTTTTATATTGAAGAATATCGATGTTTTTAATTGTCACTTTTTTACAGTCTCGTCTACCTGTATACGAAAAAAATAGAAAACTGACATAAGAACAAATAAGGAAACTTCACCGTGTAACTTAAATCCCCTTCTACAAATTTAGTCTCAAAGAATCAAAAATTAGAACTCAGGAACCTGTACCTTGTCGTAGTAAGGAAATTTAAATTACGTCTGAACCACACATACATGTACAAAAAAAAGAAGACCACTTCTCGAATACAATAAACAGTTTAAGAATTGCTAAAAACAAACGGCATGAATTTTCTTGTACTGGTAGGGTAGGTTTCTCAGAAAATGGGGTGGGGGGACTTAGACCGAAACACTTAAAGAAATGGATATTTTATACCGTCTTCCCTGTGACCCACAAAAGGTCTCGTACCGAAGTCTCCATAAGGTCTAGGACGGAGTCGAAAGTGTCTTGAGGTACCTGTAAAACGACACTTCTTCGTTACCTCTTTCAGTGAAGTAAGAAACGTCGGTTGGATCGACCACTGAGTTTGTACTCACTTTAGTCGACTTACGTGGATTTACTCCCTCACTACCGCTAAATGAGGTCAAGAGAACGGACCTCTTAGGGTACCTGTCTCCTCGGACCACCCGCTGTCAGGTACCCCAGCGTCTCAACCGCCCTGACTTCACTGTATCGTGTGTATCGTGTCGTCTCTAGTCGTCTCCTAGGTGGGCAATCTAGGTTTCTTAACACTCTTTGTTATTCGGTAGTAAATCCAATCCCATACACTACATCGCTTTCTACTGACTATGTGACTTTTAGATTGTGAGGTGTTTTTTCGACCAAATCTCCGTTTTTCGTTCAAGTGGATGTTTAGAAAAGTGAAATGATGTCTCTGAAAAACTTTTCACGATTTTTTCCTCCGAAAATTAGTTGTAAACTACTACTATAAAGAGAAGGTGAGACATTCAGTTTTCCTGAATCGTAACTGAAAGTCTTTTTACGTAATGGAGTGTCTTGAAAACATCATTTTATAAAATTTTAATTTAAAATAATTTATTTTGTATTTACATCTAAATTAAAGGAAACTTCTTCAGTTTCCAAAGGTCCTAATAAAATGGTTATGTTCTCAAGTGTCTGGACCTGAAGGGACCACTAGGTCACTAATTCTTAGGCGGACGGTCACGTCCCCTGTACCCAAACTAGAAAGTATACCCTTCTAAGGTGTTCGGACTCTTGTTGATTTTGGGTACGTGGTGTTGATGAATAGGGTAGGAGATCTCTGGAACTCGGTGTTGATACCATGGGTTCTCGACGTTGACGACTTCGGACACGAGCCGTTATTCTCTTCGATGATGTTACTCTTCGGGTACGTGGCGTTACTTCTCGTCGGGGTGAGGAACTTTGATCTCTTTCGGTAGTGCATCGTTGTTTCTTGGTCACGTGGGTTAATTTTTATTTAGTCATGCAGTTATGTTAAAAAAAAAATTTCAAGTGTCTGGATTTGGTATGAGTCGAAGAGACTTATAAACGAGACGGGGTAATAACGGACTAAAGAGAAAAAAGAACAAAAAAGGAGAAACCGTATCTCTTCATTTTTAGGAAACCCCGGGTTGACTAGATATGGTTAGATCCTTTAGAACAAAAGATCTACTTCTTCGTTAGGTGGACGAAGTCAAGTCAAGTCAAGTCAACGAGTCAGTACAGATTGAAAAACACTGGGGTACCTGGAGTCATACGGTCCGGAAGGACAGGTAGTGGTTGAGGACCTCAAGTGGGTTTGAGTACAGGTAATTCAACCACTACGGTAGGTTGGTAGAGTAGAAGACAGCAGGGGAAGAGGAGGACGTCTAACTTTTGGTCCTATGTGGATACTGCAACGAAAGAAATCCATGGATCCTTCGTGCAGAATAGTAAAAAGAAGTAGAGTTTATGAACGTTGTAACAATCACCTTAAAGGACGGGAAGAAATTCGTTTGTATATCTTAGAGGTTAGACTTGAAATTTTTTCAGAGAATCCGTTGCTAAGAGGGAGACTTTTTAAATAGTAAAACATAAGTGACCCGGAACTGATTTTTATTAGTATATAAATCTGGTAGACCAGATATAGAAGCAACTAGACAAATAAGGACTAGACTTATGTACGTATATTATACTTAAGTTTACACCAGATTGAATTTATCTTCCACTAGAGTTAAGTCGACAGTAACTACTGAATGTCTATTTACCTCGACGAAAAGTTAGATAGTAAATAAGTTAACAGGTCACTGTATTTTTACGAATTGAATCGAAAAGTGTACATAAAAGTAATTTTAATTTTTCCGAAAGTCAATACTTGAGTGGTAGACAAAAATATAAGTTAAAAGTAACAATTATAGAGATAATTAAATAATAGTCACATTGTCTTTATAATATTAAAATTCTATTTAAATTCATTTTAAAGGAGGGATTTCAAGTCTTAGAATTTGTTTTATCTTACTGAACTACTTATAATGAAACTTCGTTTTATTAGACTACGGTTATTTTACTTTCTTTAATAACTGGGTACAGTTTTAAAAAAGGGATCCTAAATTTTTTTTTAGTACTATAAACTAAGGTTTAATGATCAGAAGATAGTAAAAAGAATCCTCCACTGTAGGAAGGATCGAAATAACTTGAAGAAGGGGTTAGACGTGACGTATTACTCGATAAAGCTATTACTGTACGTATGTGGTTTTATTACACAAAGGAAAAGGTAGACTATAAAAAGAAACTGTTAGTGGTTGAAACCAAACGGGAGGAACAGACAAAAAAGTAAGGACGAGGTTCTTACGACTCGTAGGGATCTTTTTCAGTGTTTTGATTCGTCTATGATGATTAACAGAAGGATTACTTGACAGAGACGAAGAATCTTGTCTTGGGACTAAAAGAAGTCCCGTCGTTACACAGATCGATTGTGTTAAAGGGTCGGATGAAAGATGTCAAGACCATTTAATCTACACACGACTCTTAATGACCTTCTCAAAATGGAAAGACTATGTCCACGGTAGGTAAAGAATAAGGAATTAAGAAGGAAGTAAAAGAAGGACCGGGGTCACCTATACTCTTCGACCTCCATCTTGCGGTAGAACTCGGGTCCATCCGCCTGGTTGTCAGGACCAAATGGTCCCTCATTCCCCCAAAGAGTCGACTCATAGAAAGTCAAAATTTTGGTTCTGTTAAACCAGTAGAATGGTACTCCACTGTTACTTCATTTTCTGTGAATCCTATCGTCTCTCTTTCTATGTTCCCAACTCATGACGACTCGATGAATGATATTCGGTACGGTAGTCCGAAAAATAATGTGTTCTCTTTATTCGGGAATACATAGTTCAGTAACTTACACCCAAGACAATGTACACGAGTTTGTACTAGAGATTGACGTGAGTGATGAAACTGTGTTAGACCAGTCAAACTTAACCTAGTGTCAGGTAAACCTACCACAGTGGGGGTCAACACGTCACTTATCGGATAAGTTGACATTTACCACTGGGGTTGGGTTTGATATGAAGCGATTTCGACACTGGGAGGATTACAAGGTTGGTGCTAAGGTTGGAGTGTCTGTTACGACTATGTGAAGAGTTTTATAGAGGTTTGGCATCAGGGTCCTATTTTTAACCAGTGAAGAGAAAGGTGGAGGAGACCCGAGAATTAAGTGGACTAAACTAACTTTTTATAAGTCAAAATGATAATTTAAAATTTTAACAAATTTAATTTTAAAAATAATTTTAAAACTTATTTAATAATTACTCGAACAAGTAGGTTTTGTCTATATAGAAAGTAGACGGATTTAAAGAATTATTGCACAAGAAACGTTTCATATCTTAGAGGATTCTTTTTTCTTTGTCTTTACTTTGTCTTCGAAAATAATGAATTCCGGTTCAGATTTGGGTTTACAAAATGAGAAAAATTTAAAACTTCATCAGTTATAGATCCGTAAGTCTTTAATTTAGTTGTAATAACTCTCTTACACGAAGACTAAGTCTAGTGGGGACTGTGTGGTCGGGTTAATATACATTTTGATACGACCATTTAACTCTCGTGTCGAAGACTAAGAGTAAATAATATTCCGTGAACCGACCTTGGTCTACAAAAACAAACTTTCATAATATACTGACAGACCGTCCGATCTTAGTCTCTACAAGAATAACTCGTTTCCGGAGATTACACTATTCTTTATACGTCACCTCTCTTTTCTGTGGACCTTTATTTATGTTTAAGAGTAAGTCAGATGTATTAAAATTTTCAGGTGAATTGAAGATAGAGTGAAGAAAGTAATAAAGAGTTTTCCTATCACATATCTTTTGACCCTACCATACTTATTACAAAGTCAAGAAGTCTTGATAAAGTTAACGGGTTCTCTGTTCTACTTCTCTCTCTGTCTTTTCATTATTACCGTCTTGTTATCCTATAAGGAATAAAAGTGACCTATCACAAAACTGACACATAATGATTTATTGTTTACTGAGACCCTGAAGGGTCACCGAATCGTCATTTCTTAGGCGGACGTTACGTCCTCTCCACCTAAGGTAGGGACCCAGCCCTTCTAGGGGACCTTTTCCTTCACCGTTAAGTGAGGTTATGAGAACGGACGTCTTCGGGTTCCTGTCTCCTCGGATCGTTCGATGTCAGGTACCCAAACGTTTCTGAACCCACGTTGAATCGGTGATTAGTTGCTGTTTACTGAGGTGTTAAATCTCCGAATTTTGTCGTTAGTAAAACTGTAAACAGTAGTAAGACACCAAACTGACCCGAGTTGGTCTGTTACAAAGGTACCCCGAGTGAACCCCAAGAAACACTCCAACGTCAATTACCGTCGACCCCGACCTCGGTAGTCCTCCTGGTTGATCTACGATCGGACCGACCCAGAGAAACAGAGAGGTAGACTGGAGTTCCAGAGAGGTGTGCCGGAAGAACATACCAAAGAGGTGTACCAAGGAAGTCATCCCATCGGTCTGAAGAAGTTGTCACTAAGGATTTCCACTCGTAAGGTTTCACACTGTATCTTCGACGGTTAGGAAAAGTCTAGTTCCAGACCTTACTTATATTGTAGTGAGGACGGTGTAAAATAACCAATTACGTTCAGTGTCCAGTCTGGTCTATGTTACACTCTGTGGACAAATTCCCATATTTACAGTAGTCCATACCAAGGAACCCCCGTAGAGACAGGATGGATCAAACCTGACCATCGTAAGTATGAACCTTTTTCTGTATTTTTGTAACGAAAAAAAAAAAGTCATCTCACCCCTAGATATGTACACCGTAAGTCTTTTATTAAAACCTACCATTAAAGTCATATAAAGATCATATCGTTATAGAGACCATCCCATAAACAATAGAAAGTACCAATTTTCTGAACCATATACCACATGGAGTTGGTTAAGTCAAGGTCTAAATCCTACCATCAATGTAAAAAGACAGTCTTCTTAAAAATTTTTGTCTCCCCCCAATGAGTTTTAATTTACTTTTATATTTCCTTACTAGTGTAAAATCCGATTGACTGTTCACGATTATTCTTAATACAACAACAAGAACAAGTCAACGATTCAGCACGGACTGAAAAACACTGGGGTACCTGACGTCGTGAGGTCCGAAGGGACAGGAAGTGACAGAGGGGCTCAAACGGGTTCAAGTATAGGTAACTCAACCACTACGACAGGTTGGTAGAGTAGACGACGACGGGAGAAGAGGAAAACGGAAGTTAGAAAGGGTCGTTATCCCAGAAAAGGTTACTCTTCTAGTTGATAAACGTCGTTCACCGGTTTCATAATCTCGAAGTCGAAGTCGTAGTCAGGAAGGTTATTTATAAGTCCTGACTAAAGGAAATCCAAACTAGAGGAACGGTAGGTTTCCTGTGAGTTATCAGAAGAGGTCGTAGTGTCAAACTTTCGTAGTTAGGAAACCACGAGTCGGAAGAAATACCAGGTTGAGAGTGTAGGTATGTACTGATGACCTTCTTGGTATCGAAACTGAGATACCTGGAAACAACCGTTTCACTACAGAGACAGACAGATCCAAACAGTATCGAAAAGAAGGTTCCCCGTTCGCAGAAGATTAAAATACCAATGTCAGTGGTAGGAATTACTAAAACCTCGGGTTCTTATCTTTTTAGACAGTGACGAAAGTGAAAAGGGGGTAGATAAACGGTATTTTACTACCCTGACCTCCGGTACTAGAAGCAAAAAGTTTGCAACTCAAAATTCAGTCGAAAAAGTGAGAGGAGAAAATGGGAGTAGTTCTCGGAGAAATTAAGGAGAAGTATAAGAAAGTAATCTCACCATAGTAGACGTATAGACTCCCACACTACAAAGAGGGCCGTTAGAAATAATAATAATAATAATAAAAAGGAGGGACGCTAGAACTAAGGTCGAACATTGAATAGGTCGGACCGTAAAGCGTAATCCATGAGACGTATATCCCCGAAGGAGTCAGGTGTCCTTTACACCCAAACTAGGGACCCAACCCTTCTAGGGGACCTCCTCCTTCACCGTTGGGTGAAGTCATAAGAGTGGACCTTTTAGGGTACCTGTTTCCTCAGACCGTCCGATACCAGGTATCCCAGTGTTTCTCAACTTATACTGACTTCGTTGAATTGTACGTACGTGAGTGAGACCTACATTCAATTTATTTGTCTCACTGTTATATGTCGGAACACTATAAGGAAAGGGTTAAAACTTGGTCAGTCAACAGCAAGGTACATTCCAAGATTGACAACGAAGAACTAGGTGTGTGTCCAAAGAGCTCTCCGTCCATTTTACCAGACCATAAGGGAAGAGAAATTCTTAAAAAGTCAAACAACACTAGGTGTGTCAGTTTCCGAAATCGTATCAGTTACTTCGTCTTCATCTACGAAAGGAACTTAAAGGAACGAAAGAGATACTAGGTTGTTCACAACCCTTAAACTAGAGACCAAGGAGACGGAAAAGATTTGGGTCAAACATGTAGACCTTCAAGAACTAAGTTCATGATGACTTCGGATCGAACTTCCTAAAATTCGTACTGGAATGATCGTACCCTTCACTCGTGTGGATAGGCCATCAAACTTGTAAGAAGTCGTGAAAACGGATGTTTTTCCGTTTTATTCTTTATGTCTATGGGTCTATTTCGACTGATCATTCTTTTAATAGTTAATGGAATACCTCCAATAAACCGTAGATTGGATTGTCTCTCTTTTTGTTTTACTCGAATACTCTTCAATTGGAGGGACGATATCCGGAGAACGCGACGACACAACAAGTTGACAGAGACGAAGGTAGAAGTAGTAGTTATATTACTCAAGGGACCGTTGCACGTACCCTACCCTTCACGCCGTAAGGATCCTCGGAGACACTGGAATCTTTTTTACGGAAGGTTCTACTCCATGAGGGTGTCTGTGAAACAAGTGAAAGAAAAATACGAAAGTTCATATATTATAAATAGAAAGTTTAATTATGTTGGATGGAGGGTCTCCAACGTTTATGGTTCCGTACAACCGGATCACTCACTGTTCTGGACCTTTTTCTGTTTTGTTCCATACGAAGATCTACTGGTCTTTCTGACTCCTGTTATTTATTTTATTAGGGAGAATAAATGGATCCTTGGATTCAGTTATTGATACACGTCGTTTAGTTCTTTAATTAACGTGAATCATAAAGTAACATTAAACCAGTTTCTTACGTATCACCTGTATTATTTCAATGTCTTCAGTTGAAGAATTTTACTGTAAATCATAATCAAAGTCTAATGACAATAATGTAGATTAATAACCATAAAACCCCCCGAAGGGAGCACCGAGTCACCATGTTTAGGTCGACGTTTCGTCCTCTGTGTCCAAGTTAGGGACACAGTCCTTCTAGGGGACTCTTCCTGGAAGAGTCTTCTTTACTCTTCCTTCTGTTCCTTTCCCGTCGGGTGAAGTCATGAGAACGGACCCTTTAGGGTACCTGTCTCTTCGGACCGCCCGATGTCTGGGACCCCAACGCCTCTCAGCCTATGTTGAATCACTGATTTGTTGACTTGTTAACGATAAAAATGTATATTCCTACATTGTATCCTCAGTCCTTCTATTATAACGACATAGTCAAAGGTGACAAATGTCTATAAGTTTTACTACAAGTCTTTTATGAAGTACTTACTAGAAACAGTCTTTCTTTATAAACTATTTTTCCACTACCACTGAGACACAAACCCGCACCCGAAGACCTTCTTTTTCATCCTTTTACGTTAATACTCTTAGGTAATCTCCCTGTATAAAATCTCCTGGAATTGAACGAAGAAATTTAAGGAAGAACATAACCTCTGCACGTGTTCTACTACTTAAAACCTAAGTAAGATCGTACACCTGACGTCCACATTAAAACCTCGGATAACTCTCAAAAACAAGATTTTCGGACATCCTATTCCACCTCGTGACATTGGTGCCGATCACTCAGACCTAAAGGGAACCGACCCTTAAGACGTTTTATGTAGAATAAGACCTCAAACAAATTAAGAAACTTCCTTTCCGGAGATGGAATGTGTAAACTATTCGTGTTTTAATAAAAATCCGAACAGAAGTTCTTGTCCTTGTTTATGTCGACCGTTGTCATTAAATTTGTACATTCCGAGTTTATTCGTAAGAAAATTCTTCCCATAAATTCTCCCGTCGGTGTCGGCCTACAAGGATAGTAATACGAATGAGACAGTTGGTTTCTGAAAGATATCAGATCATGGTGCAGTTCGGGTTAATTGTACTGATTGTATTGAACGCGTCCAAACACATTTGGTTCGTGACAATAATTATCGTCATAATTTTATTGGACCGTACCCAAACCATCTGGAAGTATAAATAAAGGTCGAAGACGGTACCAGTACAAATTATCACACACTCTATGTAATCGTTACTTGTCTCAAGAAATTTACACACCCCTTTGGACTTTCTACCGGTCGTTATTGAAAAAGGCCTAAGAAAGGTCTACGTTTTATTGAATGGGGAAGGAAAGTCCCTGTCACTCGTCCTATGATCGACTTTTTTGTTTTGAGTCGAACTATCCTCTCTGACGAGTAAACGAAATTAACACGGGTTGAGAAACACTAGGGTACCTGACATCGGGCGGTCCGAGGAGACCGGTACCCTAAAGGGTCCATTCATATGACCTCACCTATCGGTAGGGGAAGAGACAGTCCCCTAGAAGGACTGAGTCCCTAACTCGGACCCAGAGGACGTAATGTCTGTCTAAGAAATGATAGACTCGGTGGTCCTCTCACCAGATTGAGGACCAGAACCCTCATTGGTCGCTTCGAAAGTTCGGACGACTAGGATGGTCCACGAACCACACGATCAGTCCACACGGGATCGGACGACGGCGGTGGAATCTACAAGTACTTGGGGGGTCCGACGGTGAAGACTCTTAGTCACCATTTACGTCTTTTCATTTCAATTCCATACAGACTTTGTACGCTTTGTCTCTGACTTAGTGGGACATTATCTCGTATATAGTTCTGACTTACGAGGACATGTTAGTTTCTCAAGAAATTTAAACACTATCTTAGACTTTCTGACGTCACTACAAGAATTAATGAAACAGTGTTTGATGATACATATTTTATCTATTTGTTGTTCTTATATAACATGTCGTGTCCTTTTATACCGGTAAAAATACATTATTGAAATTTACTTTATGTTAGATATTTTTACAACTTATAACATGTGGATTTGATTTTAATGTAACAATATAAATTATATTGTAACGTATCGTTGAGATAAAGTTAAATTATTTTACTTAATGAGACATTTAGTTGGACTCACTGGATGTGATTAATCTCCGGATTTTACTCAGGAAATTTAAAAGTGTCGTAAAATAAATTTTAGTGACTTTGAAATTTTAGTTTCATAAACAGAAGGCGTCGAAAAATTTCTTAACATTAATGTTTCTAAAATTTATCCTTCTTGACTTTAAAAAGAAATGGTTAGTTTCTTCTTTAATTTACATAATGTACTGACATGTTTATAACATTTTGTGGATCAAAACTTTAAATAGCTACCCGAAACCTTATAGAGTTGAACATCCCTCTTAGAAAACTAGGTCAATTTTTCCACGACAAAAATTGACCTATTTTAATATAAAACATAGGTATACCCAATTTTTGGTCTTCTGAATATTAAAACTCTATAGATTTAAATTAACTTCGGTAGTTGTATTTGTTTTAAATATATTCCTCGAAGCAAAACTCTTTTATAAACAACTCTCTACGATGACTTTCAAAATTTTTTCTGTATGGACATTTTTCTAAAATCGACTTTTTAAACATGTAAAGTTATATTTCTTATATTATTATTATATAAAAAATTTTAGTCTCGAACGAAACTTGAATGATCCATGGAGCCATGAATCTCTCTTTTAAAAGTTGATTTTTGTAATACCACATCTCTAATAGTAAGACTCACTTCAGTCTCTCTCTTCGTCTTAGTAGCATACTGTAGGGAATACACGTCTTAGATCTTTCTGTACTATGTTTACTTAAATGTTTTGTCTTTGTCTAAGTGTCTGAATCTCTTACTCGAATACCAATCTCCACCCCTTCCTACCCCCTTCCCAATCAATCCCTCAAACCCTACCTGTCCATGCATAACGATATAAATTTTACTTATTGGCTGTTCCTGGATGACATTTCGTGACCATTGAGACGAGTCACAATACACCGTCGGACCTTCCCTCCCCCAAACCTCCTCTTACCTGTGTACATATATATACCGACTGAGGGAAACGATAGGTGGACTGTGATAGTGTTGTAACAGTTAGTCGATATGAGGTTATGTTTTATTTTTCAATTTTTTTATACAAGATGTCTCTTCGTAAGCAACTTCTACCGTTACTGTATAACAAATACATTGGTACTTCTAAAGTCCGTTAAAATACTTATTGAATTTTTTTCCTTTCAACATAAATTCTTTTACATAAAAAATCTTTTTATGGTCATAAACCACCACCTCTTTCATACGATTCTTTAACTAATTTCATACACTTTTACATGACTTTCATTCATGTTTACGATTTTTATCGTAAGTCCATTAAATATTTTTCTGTAAAACATTTTAGACCATCCATTTATGTATAAATACAAAATTATATATAAAATAACAATAAAAAACTTTTTATTACAAATTTATCTTGATAAATCATTGAGATGGTTTATATTAACTTGGTTTAAAAACCAGTCGTCTATTCATATGGATTCTTGATGGATCAAAACAAAAATAATCAAGGAAGACAAGAGTTTTTTATAGGGTCGACCCAGTTAATTATCCGGGTGATTTGGTATATGTTTTTTACTTTCACAATCAACGAGTCAACATAAACTGAGAACCACTGGGGTACCAGTCATCGGACGGTCCGAGGAGACAGGTACCTTCAGACGTCCGTTCTTATGATCTCACCCAACGGTAAGGGAAGAGGTGCCCTGGAAGACCTGAGTCTCTAGTTTGGACCCAGAGGACGTAACGTCCACCTGAGAAATGATGCACTCGGTGGTATACTGAAAAAAAAGTTGTCGCCTCTGAAGGTGGAAACCCACTGGTTCTGTCATTAAACCGGTGCTCCTCAGACTCGAATTTTTTGTAGTAACGAAGTATATTTTTGACCATTTTATTTACCTACAAGACTTTTCGTTCTTACCGATCTCATCAGGGTTCAATGGAAACGGAACGCTGTCGGAGGGTCTGAACTTCTTTGATACAGACAGGTAAAGACATTCAATAGTAATACGGGTTGTGTCACCCTCTTCCTTTACCGTTGGGTAAGGTCATAAGAATGGATCTCTTAGGGTACCTGTCTCCTCGGACCACCCGACGACAGGTACCCCAGCGTGTCTCAGTCTGTGTTGACTTCACTGAATCGTACGTACGTACGTAACCTCTTCCTTTACCGTTGGGTGAGGACGTCAGAACGGACCTCTTAGGGTCCCTGTCTCCTCGGACCACCCGACGACAGATACCCCAGCGTGTCTCAGCCTGTGCTAACTTCGCTGAATCGTCGTCGTCGTCGGTTGTGTTATGACACACACATCTTCAGAGGTACATTCAACTCACACCTTATTTTCTTGTCTGTACGAAATGTACGTCCCTTTGAACGATGTTTGGATGTTCCCACACCTCGCGTATCAGGGAAGAAAAAGTCTTTAAAAAGATAATCCCTTTCGTTTTTCAGTATTTTTACTTTACACGTTATTTACAATTTCCTTTTTTTAAGATTTACTCAGACTTCTAATATCGAATCAATAACGACTTCATAAATTTTGTCGTAAGGTACTATGAATTGACTTTTTTTGTCCGAGTCATTTGGTTTTCAAACACATTGAAGAGATAACCTGTCTTTAATAAAATTAATTATATAATTGTTTATCAAATTACCTTTACTAATATGCTACATGTAGTCAAGTCAAGTCAAGTCAGCGAGTCAGCACAGGCTGAGAAATTTAAAGGGGATTTGTATATTAAAATGTTGGTACTTTGACCTCAGTAATAAGGTTACCGTTATTACATACTGTTCAATTCGCTATTAATTTTGCCGAATTCGTTTTACGTATAGTTTCAACATAGAAAAATTTTTAGTATAAAATAGTGATTAAGACCACTTAAATATGAGAAACGAAACAAGGCCCCTTTTTGGAGTCTTAAACGTCGTTCACGTAATTTTAATTTCCAGTTGTTTGGAGTTGACGGTATCTATCGGACTCTTATTTGTCTTACCTTCTCATTCGTATTCATGTCAGGTAAAAAGATCAATTCTCACTGTCGATATGAAGCTTTAAGGATTTTTGTCTACCCTCTGACCAAGTCGTAAATTCTATCTTCTGATAAATTTAATTACCTTCGACCCTCCTCTCGACTACCAAAATCGTATTTATTATTTTTTCAATGATGTAAAGGATTAGATAATCAAGTGTCATGAAAGGGTCGTCTTTAAACCTTAGATTAGGTCCAAGTGCACTTACGTTTGACCGAGTAGATCAAGTTTTCATTGACGAACACCAGTCCAGGAGGTCCCGTCAAGTAGAATAAGACGTAAGACTGGAGCTAGCGCCAGAAAAAGAGGGCATCACCGGAGACGCTCATTAGTTAGACGGGTCTTCCCTTCGATCGACGGACTCTAGGTTATCACTATCGAAAGTTGATCTAGACTACCTCCGGTACAGGAAATGTACTCCGTTCATCCTTGTATCGGGGTTTAGGGATGATAAAAATCAAAAGTGTTGGAGGAAGGGCCAGTAATGAACAAAGAAAATCAGGGTCTAGCTCTTTCAATTTGGTAGTGGCCTTAAATTATCTAACTTGCCCCTGGCCCTACTGACTTCTTTTCCTGGCCGGACCTCACGGGAAACCCCTGTTTTTCCAATTCCCTCACCGTACCCCGTTGAGAGGGTCGAGTTCACGGGGAGGATCGTCGCCGGGGTTTTCGGTCGCTCAGGGAGTCTGTCCTTCTGTTTCCTTCCGAGTCCCGGCTCACCACTGCCCCACCCACCCCCGTCGCTGAGCGCACTCGAGCCCCTGCACTCTTGCGTCGGGGGCGGGGGAAGAGGCGGGGGTAGGAGCTCTTTCCGCCTCGGCGGTCCGTCGGGAGTCTCTCCAGAGGGTCGCCACGTTTCGTCGGCCAGGGGTCGCCGGCGTGTGTGGGTCCGTGCTCGCCGCTGGCCTGCCATGTCACCCCCTCCCCGCTCCGTCCCCCGCCTCGGCCGCCGGCTTCTTTCCGGCCCGCCGGCCCTCCCCGCCCCGGATCCGTCTCTCCCGCCCCGGCGCCCCGCCCCGCCTCGGCCGGCCAGGGCCCGACGGACTCTGTCAGTGACGGGACTGCCGCCGCCGCCGTCGCCGCCGCCAACCGGTCACCCCCAACCCTCCTCGTGCCGCCTCGACGACCCCGTCGACCTTGACCGTCAACGGCCCCCGGTTCTCCTCCTAGACCTCGGCCCTCGCAAGAGGCCCGGCCCGACTCCTCCGCCGACGTCACTCTCAAGTCCCTCGCGACCGCCGCCACCGAAGAGTCGTTTCGTTCACAGACTCTGACTCTGAGGCGTCGCCGCCGCCGCCGCCGTCGTCGGCCCTGGCTCCATTGGCTCCCCGCCGCCGCCGTCGCCGCCACGTTTGCTCCGGGGTGGGAGTCCAGCCTTAGAGCCCCCGACACCGACCCGAGCCTGGAGTGGGTGGGTAGGTCGGAAAAGTCGGGGCCCGAGGTCTGGGCTGAAGAGCGAAGCAAGGCGCCGCCCGGCCCGCCCCCGCCCTCGTCGCGGGCTCCAACCCCCGCGCCTCGACCTGTGGCTGGGCTTCGCTGGGATGCAGATCCTAACCGCTCCTGCAGCCCGTGGGGAAGGGGGAAGTCTCCTGTGTGGGGCTAGAGCCCCGCCCCGCCCACAGATCCGCAAGGGTCGGAAGACCTTCCTTCTAGAGTCACACCTCCGACGTGAAGCCAGGCACCGGAGAGGCTCCACCGGGAGGACACCGAGGAACCCCGGTGACTTGGGCTTCCTCCAAGGACAGCGACCCTTAGGGCCTCAAGGAAAACAGATAGTCGACTTGATCTCCGGCCTTGACATCCGTTTGTGGGTGGTCGAGTTCGGTAGATAAGGAATAGGGAAAGCACGGACCTTCCTAAAGAGGGGTCGTCGGAAAAGAGGCCGGTGTCATCATCTAAAGTACGGAGTGGGGGAGAGGCTTTGGAAGGAGAAACCGCGTCTCCTTTCTTCCTAAGCGCATCATGAACACAAACCTAAAATAGTGAGGACATTCGAGTGGGGGAAGGGGAAAAAGAAAAATTGGGCAAGGGTAAGTCGGCGTTGGGACTATTAGTAGGCGATCTAAAACGTTGGATAGTTGTTTCCTCACACCGGTCAGTTGTCTCGGGAAACTGATCGACCAGACACGTTCAAGTATCTCGAAGAGATGGACCGCGATAAGACGGTTCGAACAGCCTTTCTGGAAAAACCGATCTCAATTCCTACTATGACGTACACGGATTTCAGAAATAAAGAGGAAAGATGTCACTCCAAAATTTTTAGGTCCCATTGAACTAAGTTTACATCGACAAACCCTTCGGATTGATATCTCCTTCTCTTTATGTCTTTCCTTTTACATTAATACTAAAACCACATCAATAGGTTGAAAAATTTTCACGGTTTCTACTTCACATACTCAAAAACTCTAATGACATTAACCTATTAACATAAGAAACTGTTTACTCGAAAAATAGTACACTATAAAACGTGCTTCCATAAAAACAAAATAAAATCAACGATCACCCTTAATAACTAATGGATCTGTAGAATTTGCGTCTTTGGACACTTGTCCAAGTAATTCTTAGATAGAACTTTTTACGTAAAATACTTACGAAACTTAATTCTTCTACAATTGTCACCAAACGGTAAAAACGGTGTATTCTCTGTCATTAGACTTTGTCAAGGGAGAGACCGTCAACAGGTTTATGGATTTTGGACGTCCCAGATCATGAAACTGATAGGAAGTTGGTCTTCATATCGTGATTGTTAGATGACATATTAAAATTAGGGAAACTATCGTAAATTGACATTACCTATGCAAAAAGACGTAGATTAAAAGTCTATGTCTCAATTGCGACCTTTAGACCTCTTCGTAAAATATGTTTAACTTTCTAACCCGAAAGAGAAGTCAAAAGGTCTACATAACAGAGTAGACGTATGAACTTTATAGGTGTCAGTGTATTTGAGGTCTACATTGGTACCTCAATGCGCTGGGTAGTTCTATATCCTTTTCACACCGGTTCCAAGCCTTTGTCCGTCAAAAGGTGGTCAAGTTGTTAATTATATTTGTATATAAGAGACGACTAATAGTCCTTATTTCTCGGTTTATTTCAGTGTGTGTAAGACAACCGTCTACCTGAGACACCGACAACTTAAAATGACATTGACCAATGAGACGGTAAGTTTCAGTTGAATTATACGTTCAAGACAGGTTTACCTACATTTCTGGACACAACTACATGGGTCTACGATCGTTTACAATTGCTATTCTTTGGATAATACTGATTGGGAACCCTTCTCTTTCAGACGTTTTACCGAGTTTGCTCAAATGACGTCCCCTTCGTCAAAATGACATCCCTCACCCAAAAGGTGTTCGAAGTCGTAACGGAGGTCCTCTTCTGATTGACGACGTTGTCACGACAGTTGTGTGGTGGGGAACATTACTTAAGACCCTTATTACGATCACAACAGAGACCCTTTCCTCGACGGACCCCACACAATGACCATCCTCCCGGACCGTCACCGTTCTGTCGGAATACGTGACTTGAGAACACCGGTTCAAGTGGATGTTCGAACGTCTCTCCAAATGTAGCGGTCCGCAACCGGAAAGTAAAGACGTTTCGAGTCCTGAGACTATGAAACACACAACCTCCCAAATAATCTCCAGACCAACGAGTCTAGACGGCATCACCTGATGAGGTTCCTATACTTCTGTTTGATTCTCTAGGTCGTCAAGTTTCGGAGGATGTCGGGCCCCTTACACTCTCTTTGGGTCGTCTTCGTAAATTTTCCATTGTTTATTCAGTACCAGTACCACAAGACAAAGAAACTTTTTTAATTTCAAAAAAAAAAAAAAAAAAAAAAACCACAAAACATAAAAACGAATTGAAACGGTCATGAAAATGAGATTAACACATAAACCCCTATTAGACACCAACACTTTGTGAACATATGAAACTTACAACTTCCTTTGTTTTAAATTCGAAACATAACATCCCTATAATTAATTTTCATAATAGAAAATGAATAAATTATTGTCTCACACTTCGTGACTTCTTTGAATCTCTCCACACTATAAGAACGTCTGAAAAATTGTACACTCACGGTAGGTCATTTTGAGTCCCGTTTAGACAAAAGAAGACGACAATCGGCAGTTTTAGTCCCAGTCTTGATAATATAGTAAGACTCTAATTACTCGTTTAGACAATCCGTTATGGACATAGTGTTTAAACTCTACGGTTCGAACTACCTGTCACAAGTTATACCTTATTACTTATTACGTTTGGACTTATAATTTGAGATGAAAAATGCTCTGAATTCACACGTGTTTGTTTAGAAAAGGAGAACTGAATGATGAAAAAGACCTCCATGACAGTGAGCAACTTCTCGACTTAAAAGTAAAGACTATTCATTAAAGTACTTAACACCTAAATAACTTTAGAATCTTTCACAAAGCTTTTCGAATCAGATTCAGCTTGAAATTTTCATACATTAATACATCAAACTAACTTTAATCAATTTATTTAATACATTTTAAAATTATGAAATTTTATAAATTTTAGTTCAGATTATTGACATATAAAAACTATATAAGACTAGTACTCATTTAGAAAGAGATATCATCGTCTCTAAAGAAATTTTTCTAGGAAGATGAGTCTAGCAAAAGATGTAAAAAGGGGGTGACCCACTTAAAATCAATGATTAACTTCCACTTATTCTTCGTCTATATGTCGACACACATTTTTGGTGTAGTCATAACCGAAAGACTAACTGTCTTCCTAGATTAGTAAAACATAAGGGTCAGACATGAACCCCTCCCTTTCAGATCACAAAGATGAACATGGTAAGACCATGAGAATACCAAAAGATGACCCAGAAAGTTTTTGAACCCAGTGAAAGAAAAAGTGAATTCATCACTTAGTCACCCGAAGGTTCACCGAGTCACCTTTTCTTAGACGGACGGTTACGTCCTTTGTGTCCTCTGTGTCCAAGTTAGGGACCCGGTCCTTTTAGGGACCTCCTCCTTTACCGTTGGATGAGGTCATAACAACGGACCTCTCAGGGTACCTGTCTCCTCGGACCGTCCAACGTAAGGTACGCCAAAGTATCTCAGTCCGTACTGACTCTGACTCGTACGTGTTAACTCAGTAATTTATTTGATCCATTGGGGAACCACCCCGAAGGGACCACCGAGTCTTCCAATTCACAGACAGATGTTACACCCTCTGGGCCCAAGCTAGGGACCCAGCTCTTCCAGGGACCTCTTCCTTTACCGTTAGGTGAGATCATGATAACGGACCTTTTAGGGTACCTGTCTCCTCGGACCATCCGATGTCAGGTACCCCAACGTTTCTCAGTCTGAGCTGACTGACTAGAAGTGGCACTGGGGAACCATAACCTTTTCGACAAAAACTAGTAAGCATCTCGACGTACAAAGAAACTCTGACACTTCGTCATTATATTGGTAGCAGTTTACGTCTGTTCTTGTATGAATTTTCAATTTTTCTATCAAAATGTATCAGATACTGTAATCTACTAGATCTAGAGTCGAAAACCTGTTTATCAATTCTAAAATAACACCCAAAATGACCACAAACTAACTGAACAATTTCTTTAGGAAACCTCTTAAAATTATCCGTATATAAAATAAATCCGTCCCTATCTACATTAATTTGTTCATCTGTTACCTCGTTTTCCAGGAATAAAAATTTCTCAATTTGTTATAAAACTCCCTCTGTCTCTACCTACATCAATTAGTATTGTACTACCCTCTATTTTATATTTGTTTCTTTTCATTAACAAAAAAAGCCAAAACTGTTTTCGTTAGAGGATTTGGTCCAACACATAACATTGAAAGAATTGTAATTGTGACCTATTAATTATAACTACTGAAGTATATAAATACACACTTTATTAAATTATCTTTAAACTATATCAAGAAGTGTCTAGATATTTTAACCCCCTTAAAGTCTCACTAAACCATTAACTACGAAAAATAGATGAAAAGAAGTCAAAATGAAGGATTAAAAAAATAGGAAATGGACATTACTATGACCTATGTTATACGTCACGACGTTTGATTGAAGAATGTACCTCAGTGTATCAATTCATCATTGAACAATTAATGGTCAAAAAACTTTAGTGTAAAAGAAGTACTACTTTCATTGAAGTACAAATCAATTTATAAGGATGAAAAAAAGACTGTATCATCTCATTTGAGACAACTAAGACTCTAAATCAACAGTTCTTTAAAGAAGACTGTAGGTAAGTAAGTAAGAATGTCGTTTACAAATAACTCTCGAAAAATACAAAATTCGTGTCAAGTCGATGTCTATAAATAACGCTTGACAGAGAGACAATCCATCTCAAGTCGATATCTACTTAATCACTTATCTTGTCTGTTTTATGTGGTAGAAGTACCTCAAAATTCAACAATTGCGATTGTAAATAGAATAAAGATATTTTTTTATTATGAAACCCATTTATGAACGATAACACATCTACGTCGTGTGTGTAAAATTGTGACTACCCTAACCTAGTAGGCAATTTCCCTTACTACTTTCTTCTGTGTAATTAAAGAATAAAAACAAGAAAAGGTAAAAAGAAAGAAGTGACCAATTTCACGTTTCGACAACAATGATGTGAATCTTATATATATAAAGAAGATAAAGATAACTACCTTGATTCTACTGTTGGCAATACAAAAATGAACAAATCTCTTGGTTTGTGACTAAATAAAGCAAGACGGAGGGCAAAGTCCGAGTATACCCTTTTGAAACGTAAAAGACAACTCAACTGAAAAGATCTCAATCGCCATCTCAAAGGATCATCAGGATATTGGCATTTTGTTTAAGATCAACAAAAACTGGTTTCCTAGTTCAATTCCTTACTCCCTCCCCAATCACCAAAATCTAGGACACTAACCAAGTCTTCGTGTTACTTTCTACCAATAAAAAAGTTAGTCTTTTGAAGAAAGACTCGGAATGATAGTACCAGGAACTGTAGGAGGAGGGGCGGGGGGGCGGGGGGGGGGGGGGGTGTGTGTGTGTTCCGATCCCAGAAAAACCTCTCTATCTACCTACACCTCACCTTCATGTTTCGAAACAAGGATCACCTATAATAAAAGAAAATAAAGACTAATTGTTATCCGTTCCGGTCTACACTTGAAAGACACACTACAGTTAAAAGGTTCAACCCATTTTTCTAAAACAAGAAACTTTGTAACTATCAGCGTCATCACAATCAGCGAGGCAGCACAGGCTGAGAAACGCTGGGATACCTGACATCGGGTGGTCCGAAGAGACAGGTACCCTCCATAGGTCCGCTCTTATGGCCTCACCCGACGGTAAGGGAAGAGGCCCCCTAGAAGGGTTGGGTCCCCAGTTTAGACCCAGAGGACGCAGCGTCCGTCTAAGAAACGGTAGACTCGATGTCCATTACAACTATTCTTAATAACTTGTAGAAGTCACCATGGGAGTTTAATTCATATTTACCTTATTTCAACACTACTTAATTCCTACTTGCTGAGATTTGAAACTCTCAAATCGTCTTTTTAAAATACTTTTCACGATTTTCCATTGTTACCGAACAATCTTTTTCTAACCCTCGATCTTCTGACCTGAGACTGTAAACAAGGAATACAACTTATCCTTAGGAACTTATCACCTTAAAAGAAAGATTAAAATAGAGGAAGAATTTGTAAAACATGAAGAAGGGAATATCGAGAAGTCTAAGAATTGAAGAAAACATTAATGAATACGTATGTACAAAAAAATAGAGGAGATAATCCGTATACAAAGAAGTATTGTAATAAGTACCGACTAATTATAAAATACAAATCTTATCGTGAAACTTGCCGTAAAACGTATAGCATTCACGACAAACTCATAACAAACTCACTTATTTATGACGATGAATGTATAGATCTTACACAAACTTGGACTAACTTCCTGTCGACTTCGAGAACGGATTCTTTCCTTTAACTGTACAATGTAGTAAATCCACTCACAATTTACGTCTGGTCCGACCATATCACTAATAATTAAATAATTGGACTACAGACGAGAAATCGTACATACTGACACCGTAACCAGGTCTATCAAAATGTACCGGTCTGTAGATAGAAGTCAGAGTTGACTGAGGTTCACAAAAACCGTTTGAGTTGTTTCCCCGTTTCCTGCCTTACCCTGACCTCACACAAGAAGGAAGAATGGGAGTCACCACCCCATAAAAGTCCCGTTTTATCAAGGAAAGGTAATAGACAAAACATATAGATTCTGATGAATATGAGAATTGATTATGAGAATTGATGATTTAGACTATAGATGTATAAATGTCTTTCTACAAATTCGGATTTTCGAAGACTTAGGTGAAAATCAGATAGAAATCGGAATCTACTATATACAATCATTAAAAAAAAGTAATAATCACAAAAGAAGATAAGTCTTAGGAGACAGACTGACATAAGAGACTACCCTGAAAGAGATCCAAGAGACACCGACAGGTCGTCTCGGAGAAATCCAGCAGAGGTAACAAATATGAGGAAGTCATTAGATGAATGTACCGATGGTTACGAATACAGATTGTACTATCGTTAGGTCAGATGTAGTTGTCGGAAAGAGAATTAAGATTAGTTGTATATAGAAAAGTGACCTCACAGGGAGTGGATGGAAGGAGACAAGTTGGGTAGTGGAGAAAATCGTAAAGATAAGTAACTATGGCTAAATAAAGAATTTGTTTTTCAGTCGTGGACGACACACGGTCTACGCACGATTACGCGTCTATTATCCTGACTTCACCACTTGGTTTGTCCTGTAACTCTTCACCCCTCTTTATGTAACTTGTTTATTAGTGTTTTTAATTTTTTACGTCGAAACGATTCACGACTCTTCCTTCCTGTGTCCGGTCATTCGTTTGTATGTTATATTCCGAACTAGCAATAGATTCAACGAGGTATCAATGAGAATAAAAGATTTGGGAAAGACAAATTTTCATACTAGTACTCTAGTTGTTGTAACCACATTGGACCCTCCAATAATATTTTCGTCTTAGAATTTAATGACTTCACTTAGACGGAAAACTTTTCTAAAGTTCACTTAAGACACGCGTAATTTCAAACTCTTCGTGACGAGTCCCATCTGTGATCTCAAAAGAAAGCTGAAAAAAGACAATAGAATACCATAGAGTAGAAAAAAAACCTTACCAAGAACTTAAGAAAATGGGATTAGATCTTAAAAACAAGTAGTGGAGGATCCACGAGAAGAATTAGAATCGTAGAGACATAACACTAAGGAAAACCATTACCGGTTAATTGGTTTCATTTTGTCACGAAAGAAATCCAGTAAGGAGACTCGGACACTATTACATTTGTTGTTTAAATTTAAACAGATGAACTGAAATTTTCAAGAAATGTTAAACCAAGACAAGGTAGATTTCATACATAATACAAAGGTCTGAAGTGGTCTTGTGTAATTCGAGTAAATAAGAAAGTCCTTTATAAAAATTCGAATACTCTGTCACAATTTCAACTATTCTCTATACTTATTCTTATAAGAGTAAAAAGAATAACAAATCATTCTTGAATTATATGAATCATTCTTATACCTGGAAAAACAAACAATATCCAACGTCTAAAAAATTCAAAATTGAAACAAAAATCGTTAAAACGAATTTACCAAAGATATGTTACTTTACCAAACTGAAATATTTCATTTTATTCATTTATGAGAAGAACGGAATTTTTTCTAGAAACTTCACACAAGACTAACCAACGGACAGAAATAGGAGATCAATAAAATGTTGAAAGAAACACAATCGCACAATCAGAGAGTCCACACAGACTGAGAAACGTTGGGGTACCTGACACCGGGTGGTCCGAGGAGACAGTTACCGTAAAGGGTCCGTTCCTACGATCTTATCCAACGGTAAAGGAAGAGGTCCCCTAGAAAGGGTGAGTTCCTAGTTTGGGACCAGAGGACGTAACGTCCGTCTAAGAAATCGTAGACTCGGTGGTCCTTTCAGGACAGAACTGATATGATATATATTAACAAAATTCAAAGTTTGGTTGAAGAGAAAGCACAATAGAATTAAAGTCTTTATAGGCGTAATAACAAAAGAAAAGATGTTGTGTACATTACATTGATTTACGACACGAGTCTACGAACCAGCACAGGTTGAGAAACGTTGGGGTACCTGACATCGGGTGGTGCGAGGAGACAGTGACCTAAGAGGTCCGTTCTTATGTCCTCACCCAACGGTAAAGGTCCCTAGAAGGACTGGGTTCCCACCTTGGGTGAAGAGAATGCAGAGGACGTAACCGTCGGCCTAAGAAATTGTGTCCACCGTGGGTCCTTCGGGTCCCATCGATTTATTAGAAACTATTATTACATCTTAAACTTTTACAAGTACGTTAATGAATTACTTTTATTCTTAATTAATTCTCTTAATATAGAATAAACACCGATAGAACTTTTTGTTAAACCTGACAAAGTTCTTGAACATTGGAAAAATGTCAACACTGAGGTCTTCACTTATGCATCTAAGGTCTTCACTTATGCATCCATAACGACACCTAACTTAATAAACGAAAATAAACGAAAACAAGAGAGATACATAGGAACCAGAAAGGGTGTACTATAACGTCACGAAGATGATCTCTTCGTAGGATGAGACGGAAAACTAAAACCGAGTCGGAACACTATACCCCCTTCAATCATCTACACTAAGTTTGTCTCTGAATCGTGCACGGGCTCACTAACCCGACGAGGAGAAGCTCCGAGTAGTGGAACTCTTCCTATACAAGACCGGTCGATCAACCAGGGTTCTCCTACTCCCCCTACACACGTTTGGACTGGGTTGAGTTTCGAACTGAGATTCGGATCTTATGTTGTCTACGCACCTGTGTCCTGTTTCATATTTATAACAATAAAATTCGAGAACTCGAAATTCCACCAACACCACATGGTGAGAACACCTTTTTTGATTGTTAGGTTTTTAATTCCTTTACTATAAAGTTTATCTTTTAGTAATTAAAAGTATTTTTTAGACTCTCAGGAGTAACTAGGGGGTTAAAGTGAGGAGGGGAAGGGGCTAAGACAGTCGATGAAAGTAAGACAAAGGTTCTATTTATGGAGTTAAAAAGAAGTAGAGGTAACGACGATGAGGGTATAGGGAACGTCACTACAGGATTGACCAGAAGAACGACGACAATAGGGAGAATAGAAGTGTCTAATTCCCATAGTCTAGAACAATAAAGAGACGAATTTTGAACGTCTATCGAAGAGTAATGGAAATATTCTTTAAGATTCGAAATGTACCAGACCGGGAACGGGATCGGTAACTGAAACTGGACATGACAAGAGTCGGAACAACAAACAAGGAGTAGGAGTAACAGGAATAATAACAAGATATTATCCAGTGCAAGACCGGTTGGACATACCGGTGAACAAGTCTATAGTGAATCCACATGGTCGAAATTACAAAGGAGGAACCTCTCAATAGAAACAGGTTACTCAGTGGGGTCGGTTAGTAAAAGAATTTAGTGTAATAGGGTGAAACGAAAGAAAGACAGAATTAAAGGTCACAGATAGTACTAACCCTTAATAAAACACGTATGAAACTGAAAGATCGATCGAAGACCTTACTCGTCTAAAGAAAAAACAGAACATGGAAATATAGAGATCCCGAATCTTATATCGTCTCTAAGTAATGAAGGATTTAATTATTAAAACAGTGTAACTATTAAACGAGACTTGTATAAGTCGAAACTTTATAAGACAAAAGGACACCTTATTAGATATGTATATCTATTTTATAAATATCTACTTTTCATAAATTTTGGTTGTAAAACTACTGAAATATAATCACAGAAAATGCCAAGTACAACTTTAATTAAAAATAGTTTACCTTTGAAAAATTATTGTAGTCCAAATACAATACACTGCACTCAGTACACTACAGTGGAGAACGGAGAGAAGACATTTAGGTATCAAAGCAGAACTTTGAGAATAGTAAGAAAGTCTGTAACAGTAAATTTTAAGTATGAGTGAATCTTTCCTCTTTTTTGAAAACGTCAAATTTAGAGTCAATTATACAAACAATTCAACGATGAAATCCCTCTCTTCGTTGAACGTTTTACCACCCGAAGTATCCTTAACTTTCCATTTGTTATTACAACGATTTTCCCTTCTTTAACAACATCTTTTATTTAATATCCCCTTTACTATGTAACGAGGATAGGGGTTTCGAAGTTAATATGTCCTTTTAATTATTTTATCTTTCTGTTTGTACGTACATGGATTGAGTAAAACGATGTAAATGAGATTTAGACTCAAAAGACAAAGAAATTTTTTTTCTATTAGGTGTAAACTTCGGTCGTTTCGTAGGGTAAGATTAAGACTAGGTCCACTGGGGGGTACACAGGGTAAACACTTAAATGAACAATACGTATACATCATACTGATCAAACATATGTACTCCTCTATATATACATAAATATGTATGAATAATGTACGAAATCAAGACATGTAAAATTTGAGGTATAGTCGTTAAGAGTTTGTAAAAATAAGATCCAACGGAGATATGAGAATTTTTAATAACTCATGGTGTTTCTTAAACAAAAACACCTAATACAGACACATAGTTATAAACAAATAAACTTTAAATTTGATTATAAAATATATATAATTGTATAAATTATCATTATTTGAATATACAATTGTATTATAAAATTACTTTCTTATTGACTTAACGGGTACTGTTTTCCTTTTTTTTGTGTATCGTCGTAACAAAATGTAACAAAACGTTTAGAAAAATTATAATCCGAATTATTTTCTGTCGACATGATAGTACCGATACAAAGACGTACGTCGGAGACCTTTTCAGGTAAATAGGAACTCTTTCTTGTTCTCACTTTTTCCGTTTATTGTAAATCAAAATACTACTGGGACTAATCCCTGAAGATCCCTAGGGTATGATATGAAACTTTTCGTAACAAGACATATCTATCACAACACAACGATCATGATAGGACGTTATAAAAGAGACATTATAACAAAAAACACACAAATCGGCACAACAATGTACACCTAGATGTACCAAGGGAAATACCATGCACACGTGCGCAGGGTTCAGTTAAGTCAGAACAGGCTGGGAAACACTGGGAAACCTGACATCGGGTTGTGCGTGAAGACAGGTACTCGAAGAGGTCCGTTCTTGTAACCTCACCCAACGACACGGGAGGAGGTCCCGTAGAAACGGTGGGTCCCTACCTTGGGTACAGAAAATCCAGAGGACTCAACCGTCCGTCCAAGAAATGGTGATCGTGGTGGACCGTTTGGGTGAGAGATCATATATTAAAGTAAAAAATATGATATTAAGTAAATAACAGTACAACTATGACTAAATTCTGCATATTGAAATGTTTTGTCAATTCTTGTAAGAACCCATAAGATCACACGTATATATAATTCTTATTTCTTTACTTCCCACTAAGGTTCAACTTAATTTATGAGTTCATAATTCACTTTAAAACCTAGAATTCCACACATATAGGTAAAAGTTGCATCTCTATCATGGTTGATGAGAAATCTTAATTTAGTCAAATGTGAGAAGATTCTCACGTATTAAACTCAAAGGTAATGAGACGATCTAGATGCGAACGGTATAGAAGTCTCAAGAAATACACAGCCTTCCACTTACACTTTGCCATAGAATAATAAAATTTATAGGAACTAGGACACGGAACAGTAAGACGAACACATTAAAAACAGAACTTTACATGTTTTACTTATATTATAGTCAGAAGAGTACTAAAGGAAATAGCAAACCGGAAACCCCCAGAATTTTACATTTTTGAACAAAAGATGAACTAACAAGATCATCACGAACAACTTACCGAGTAGAAAGTGATAACTAAAATGATGACGACGTCAGCCTATGAGTGTATGTATGTGTGCGTACGTACATAAAGACTCAAGAGATAAGTTGAAACCAAATAAGTAAGGAAACAACACAACAGTTTATACATAATCTATCGTCCTTACATGGTCCACGTAAGAATTATGACCCAATATAATCAATTTTACACGGTTCATAGTAAACATAAATAACTCGAATATAAAACTCCCAACCACACCCATCAACCATCTTTTCACTTTTAAATTCTTCTGTCATATATTATATATCGTATAGTGATCTATTATCCACCATACACCTTTTAGTTTTGTCTCATTCCTACTATCCTCACTATGCGACTCATCCAACCCCGGTTTCTCAACGACAAATATATCCCTTTCAATCCCGTAAGACATCCTTCATAGGTCTCACTCCTTTTAAGGTTCACGTTTCAGGACACCACCCTTGGCCGAACCATAATAGGTTCTTTTTGTTTCCCTTTGATTCTGTGTTCATCTCTACCTCAATCCTCGGTGCATTATGTACCTGAACCCGAACCTTCGGCAATATTCCTATCAGTGAAAATGGAACTCCTCTACTCTTCTGTAATTCAGAAAATTTGTCCCATCATTTTGTAGTATACTGAATGCCAAAATTTCCCAGTGTGATCGATGGGACAATTCTTGACCCCACCATTTGTACGTTCGTTCCTTTGGTCATTCACTGCTCACGTCGTCAATTCCAGCTCTCTATTATGAACCTGAAACCACTTCACCACCTCCATCACTCTTGACAAATTTATTAAAAAAATAGATTCTTCGTTCCAGTCATCAACCCTCATTTGAAACTCTTCTCCTTTCACACTTTATCAGGAGATCCGTTCACCCCGTACCTACCAAATCACGAAACGGTGCACACTACATCCGGGGACGTTCCCGTTAAAAAAAATTTTTTTGTTATCATTGCGTGTCGCGTCATAAACGAAAAGTGAGAGTAAGAGAAAACTCCCATACTACTCCCGGTGTACTCTCTGACTCACGTATTTATAAGACTGACTCTAAAAATAATCCTAACGTAACTTAAAATCTAATTAAACACCTTAAACTGGACAAACGTTACAACTTAGGGGATTAGGTACTTATACCATGTAGAATTGAATGAATCTAAAAAAAAAAAAGGTTAAAAGGAGTCGTCACATAATATCAAAGATCATATATCCAGGTCATGTAGAACCTAACCTAAATAAAAGTTGATAAACTAAAAAAAAACCATGACAACATTTACTATAATAAATATTTATGATAAAATACACAAAAAATTTTCAATCATACATCCCTAAGTTTACTAAAAATATATAACTGTAACAGTGTTTCGTCAGAACACTTCAGGTGAGTAATTAACAATAAGAGATTAGTGAAAGTGAAAACTTCATATAAAGGAAAAAATTTTTATATTTAAATAAATAAAATTAACCTCCGATTAATATTATAACATAACCAAAACGGTATGTAGTCGTACTGAGGTGGTCCTCACATGTGCACAAGGGGTAGGACTTGGGGGGAGGGTGGGGTATGGTAGGGAGACCCAGTAGGGTCACGTGGTCGGGGTTCGTAGGACATAGTACGTAGCTTGGACCTGACCACTAAACAAAGTTTATACTATAATATGTACAAAGTTACCGTTGGGTGAGGTCACGAGAACGGAACTCTTAGTGTCCCTGGCCCCTCGGACCACCCGACGACAGATACCCCAGACGTGTCTCAGCCTGTGCTGACTTCACTGAATCGTCGTCGTCGTCGTTACGGTAAGAGGGTTTAGTAGGGTGGCAGAGGGAGAGGGTGTCTCGGGTTTTCTGACAAGATATGTAGACACAGAGAAAACGACAGAGTGTCCCAATAGCAATGGTAGAAAGATTTAAGCTATATATACGTAATCATATGACATAACCACAAAAAGAAAGACCGAATGAAGTGAGACATATTATCCGAGGTCAAACGCTAGCCATGTCTCAATCTCCAAATCTTCCACACACACAACACACACACACACACACACACACACGTGTACGTGTATAACGGAAGTAGTAAAATTTCTATGGAAATCGTACAGAATATGTAGAAGTAAAGACAACTTTTCAAAGAACTTCTGAACAAAAACGAAGAAACTATTACGGAAGAGAGGGGAAAAAAAATAAAGGAAAGTTCTAAAAGACATAAACACCAAAAAAGAAACAAAAAACCATCAATCTGAAACAGAACGTATTCACACCAAAGAACCATCAAAAAGACAAAAACCTAAATGACTCAAAGGATTTAGACCCCTAACTAAAAAAAGTAATCAAAATCTTTTCAGAGTAGACTAAGAAAAAGAAACGTCTGGTGTTGACACATTCAACATGCAAAGTTTACTTAAGGAGTACATAAAAGGTGTGATGAGACAAGATCGGAAGAAAAGAGTACGAACCCATAAAAGAAAACCGGAAATAAAACTTAAACAATTAAAGTAGAAGGTAACAATAGTCCTACCACAACTTATATGGGTTTCTTAAAGGCTGTAGTTTATGTATGTCAAAAAATCAAGATTTCACCTTAAAATCAAGAAACAAAAATATCTAAGACTCAAAAAAACCAAATTTAAGAAGTAAAAAAAGGATTAGACGAAAAAATTTATAAAATTAATACCAATCAAATCAAATACGATTGTTATCATAGATCATAACAAAGAAAAAGGAGATTTAATGGTTAGTGTATAAAGAAGGGAAAAAGACTACTCAAAACTAACATACAGTCTATCATACAGTTTATGACATCTCAAGGTCTATTATAGAAAGTAGCCTCTTCCGAACGAAAAAAAGAGTAAACCCGTCTCTCACTCCCCGACGACATTTATCTCGAACTCGACCCGACTCCGAGGAAACTTCAGAATGACTCTGACGATCAAATAAAGACAGTAAAACAACACCTGGAAGAGTCGAAAACTAACTCTCGAGGTTTTCCTGCCAACAATTAAGTGAAGAAGAGGTTCTTCATAGGTAAATCAAAAAGCTGAAGGACGGGAAATATGGAAGTTTAAGACTGTTTGCAGAACTTCTCCCACCCAAAACACAAATTTCGTTCAAGGGAGGGAAACCATCTTAAAACAGAAGTCGTACGTCTGCCAACCCCTGAAGATCTGTGTCATTAGGATCAAGGGGTTGGGTCTTAAATCGTCTCTATGGAACCTCTTTTGTCAGACAACAATCCCTGTTAAGTCTAAACTGAGACGAGAGACTTTCTCTTTACAGACTGGAGATTTTCAACCCCACTACAATAAAGAAACCGTCTCAGGGAGTCCCACCGGGTTCAGACTAAGAAACAGGTATGGATTTTAGTGATGTACGGGGTTTAGTCGTTTACTGGGGAATCTTCTTTAGTCGTCCATCAAAGAAAAACAAAACCAAAAAAAAATGAAAACCTACTTAAGGACAGGAGACCTCAAGATTAAGTAAAACGAGAGAACGAAGTCGTTGGAAGAGTACAGAAATTTTTACATTTAAAACATTACCTATTGTAATAAAAGATCGACAACGACACCCTTAAAACCCGACGACGGTGGATGACGCAATATAGACCGTCACTTTCAGGGATACTCCTTTTAAAGAGACCAAGAGAGGACAAAATGAACTAAACACGGAAACGAACAATTCATTGAAGAAAAATTTTATTTATTTTATTAGAAAATAAATAGACTTGTAGTGTCTAACCAAAAGAAATTTAAGAAACCGTCAAAATATTCAATGAAAGTAAACCTGTACTTGGATATAAGACTAACAAGGTAAACGACGAAAGAAAGTTTCGCGATTCTTAAAACATTAAAAAAGTGAGAGGAAAGACTTAGTGGTAAAGATGGAGACAAGAGGAACGAGATTAACGACTAACGGGGGTGGTGAGGGATGGTAGTCACGTCAGATCCTACTACCAGTTATTAACTCTATACTTCGAGGATGAGGTTCGGATATGTTCACCAAAACATCTAAATCAGTGACTGGGTACTAGAAAAATCCAAGTCAAGGACAGAGGAACCTCCGACTAAAAAGCGGGAGGGACGACGAAGAATTTTCGGTATCGGGATCCGCCATCAGACACGAAAAACAAAGGAAGAAAGTAATAAGTATCCCTCTCGGGGAGAAGGTCGGGGACCAAAGTCTGTCACTCAGACTCAGGATAATCATCTCCGTCCTCTTGAACAGTGTCAAAAATGAAGGTGGTAGATTAGAGACCCGACGGTAACGTCTGAACAAACTGTCCAACTTCAAAATCCGAGTAAATCCGAATATCGTAAAACGAAGAAAAGACACAGACTATGAAACTTTACAAATAAAATAAAAACTGACACCATAAAAGGAAAATAAAATTATAAAGTATTAAGGGACGACATAAAATCGATTACCCCTTTGTCAAGTACTTCAGGGATGTTATAGGACCAGTTACAAATCTCTCTTTAAAGTGGGATATAAAACCGATTTCAGGACTGGACTAAAATTAATAGTCAATATGAGTACTCTAAAGAATTACTTATATATTGTACACTAGGGATTGACCAAACTCCATAGTCAATATGGGATAAGGTGCAAAAGTGTACGAAACTAAATAACCTCCCATTAAAGTAACGATTTTCTTGTATTCCTTGTTGGATTCACACGTAGTTAAATCTATTTACCTATTTCTGTAACACTATGTGTGTGTATGTATATTGAGTCGGTATCTTTTATAAACACCGTTGCACTTACCTAGGATTCCTGTAATACGACTTACTTTATTGAGTCTGTGTCTTTCTGTTTATAACATACAAAAGTGAATATAAGTCTTGGATTTTTGGTTTGAGTAACTTTATGTCTACTAGTATAAACATCAAGGGTCTTCGTCCCTAATCCTCAACCCCCGTAATCTACTTTCACCGGTCTTCCATGTTTGAAGGTCAATATTCTATTTATCCAGGACCCTTACGTGTGCGTCGTACCACTGACGTCAGTCGTCATTACATATAAACTTTCTACGATTTTCTTATCTAGAATTTCAAGAGTAGTGTTCCTTTTTTTCTAATATTGACACTCTATCACCCACAATTGACTAGAATGACACCATTGTAAAACGTCATACATGTATGTACACAATATCAGGAATTTGAATGTTTTACACCATACAGTTCATATACAGAATTACTTTGACCTCTTTTTCTTTTCATTCTTGGACCCAGACAAAAGGATTCTGTTCTATACAATTCACTCTTAATAATCACTAAATCAAAAAGATGAAGTGTACGAAAATTTTGTAAACAAAATTTCGTATCGGAAAACTTTCTTAAATTCTAAGGTAATTATTTTACCGTCCGACAATACAGTCGTAACATGAAGGTCTACTAAAACCTTTCCACGATCCATATATCCTAATTGGAAGATCCATTTGAATTTTACATATTATAAAACTACTACCTAAAGTGGTCCATCATGATTTAAAAATAGATAAAAATAAAAAAAATCGCTAAACCGATACAACCCAGAAGCAACAACGTACACCCGAAAGAGACCAACGTCACTCACCCCCGATGAGAACCAACGTCACAAGGTCGAAGAGAAACATCACCGAAGACAACAACACCTCGTCTCCGAGATCCCACACACCCGAAGTCTCGAACACCGAACTCCCGAGATCTCGTGCCCAAGCCATCAACACCAGGTGTCCGGATCGACGGAGTACCGTACACCCTAGAAGGGTCTGGTCCCTAGCTTGACCACAGTGGACGTAACCGTCCGCCTACGAATTGGTCCCCCAGTGCTCTCTTCGGATCTCCATTCTAGAATCTGAAGTCTTAAGTTTTACCCATTAATTCGTTATAACACATATTAAAAAATCCAACTTTTTTTGAGGAAGGAGCTAACTTAATAGAAACGTTGTGACTTTTTAGTCGAAGGATATAAATGTGACCAGACAAAAATTGAATTACACAGTAATGCCATAAGACGTTTATGGTATGATAAAAAAAAAAATTGAACATTTGAAGTAAAAAATCTCGTAAAAATCCAAGTGACGAAAGAAGAATTCACCTTTCACGTCTCTCAAAGACAAATAGGGGTGTGGAAGTGTGTGTGTCGGAGGAGGTGATATTTGTAGGACGTAGTGTCACCACACAAATAATATTGACTAGTCAGACGTAGCTGTATAGTAATAGTAGGTTTCAGGTATCAACTGAAATCCCAAGTGAGAACCATAACATATAGGTCAACCAAAATTCTTTACACATTACTATACATATATGGTAATGACATATCAAAACATACCATTTTGATGTGTTATAAAATGACGAGATTTTTAGGAGACAGGAGACGGATGAGTAGTGACGGAGGGATAAGAGACCGTCGGACACTCGAAAGACGAAATTGGTCAAAACGGTAAAGGTCTTACAAACTGTCAGTCTTTAGTATAACTGAAAAAAGTGAGCCATTATGTAAAATTCTAAGTCAAGTCAAGTCAAGTCAGCGAGTTAGTACAGGCTGAGAAACACTAGGGTACCTGGTGTCGTGCGGTCCGGAGGGACAGGTAGTGGTTGAGGGTCTCAAGTGGGTTTGAGTATAGGTAACTCAGTCACTACGGTAGGTTGGTAGAGTAGGGGACAGCAGGGGAAGAGGAGGGCGGAAGTCAGAAAGGGTCGTAGTCCCAGAAAAGTCTTCTCAGTTGAGAAGCGTAGTCGACCTGTTCCATAACCTCAAAGTCGAAGTTGTAGTCATGAAGGTTACTTGTGGGTCCTGACTAGAGGAAATCCTACCTGACCAACCTAGAGGAACGTCAGGTTCCCTGAGAGTTTTCAGAAGAGGTTATGGTGTCAAGTTTTGGTAGTTAAGAACCCACGAGTTGAAAGAAATATCAGGTTGAGAGTGTAGGTATGTACTGGTGACCTTTTTGGTATCGGAACTGATCTACCTGGAAACGACCGTTTCATTACATAGATGTAAAATTATACGACAGATTCAATCAGTATCGGAAAGAAGGTTCCTGATTCTCAGAAAATTAAAGTACCGACGTCAGTGGTAGACGTCACTAAACCCTCGGGGGGTTTTATTTCAGTCGGTGACAAAGGTGAAAAAGGGGCAGATAAATGGTACTCCACTACCCTGGTCTACGGTACTAGAATGAAAAGACTTACAACTCGAAATTCCGTTGAAAAAGTGAGAGGAGAAAGTGAAAGTAGAGAAATGAAAAAGAAGTGAAAGACGGTATTCCCACCACAGTAGACACCAATAACTATAAAGAGGGCTGTTAGAACTAAGGTCGAACACGAAGAAGGTCGGGTCGTAAAGAGTACTACATGAGACGTATCTTAAATTTATTCGTCCCATTGTTATATGTCGGAACTGCATGAAGAAAGGGATAAACCTTGGTCAGTCAACAAGGTACAGGTCAAGATTGACAACGAAGGACTGGACGTATGTCCAAAGACTTCTCCGTCCAGTCCACCAGACCATAAGGGTAGAGAAAGTCTTGAAAGGTGTCAAATAACACTAAGTGTATCAGTTTCCGAAACCGTATCAGTTATTTCGTCTTTATCTACAAAAAGACCTTGAGAGAACGAAAAAGGTACTAGGTCACCTACAACCGTTAAACTAGAGACCAAGGAGACGGAAAAGATTTTGGTCGACCTTGTAGACCTTCAAGTGCCAAGTATATAACGACTTCGGACCGAACGTCTTAAAACTCGTAATGAAATGATCACACACTCTACTCACGTTAACACGTCATCAAATTCGTAAAAAACCGTAACGTAAAGAAACCCTAACCTTACTTTTGACTGGAAAAGGTCAGGACACCGGTGACGACTCAAAAGGTTTAAACGACCGTATAACTCACGTCGTGAAAGTGTCGTAGTAGAAAGTCCAAACTTTGTCGAGTTAACGTTAAGACAGTGGAGGTGATCGAAACAAGCATCACTACGAAGGATTCCGGGTGAACTGACGTGTAAGGTCCTACAGACCGATATCCACTCACTAGTGTGGTAGCACTAATGGACCCAGTACTTCTAGAAAAAACATGTCAAGAAAACACATAAGAACGGGGGAGAAGAATTATAGAAGACGAAGACACTTCAAGTATGGTAAAGACAGGAAATAACTCGGGTAGAAACTTACTTTACAAGGGAAGAATAGAGATTAAAAGAACTTCTCTAGAGATCAGAATAACAAAAGGAGATAAAGAAACTTAACTAGTGATTCCTTCCGAAAGAATAGAGAGGAACGAGAAGAAACCTTGAGACGTAAGTTTATCCATATAGAAAGGAAAAGAGGAAATGAAAAAACGAAGAGAAGGAAAGTGGCGATAAACATTCCGGAGGAGTCTGTCGGTAAAACGAAAAAAATTGTAAAGAAAAAGAACCCCTACCAGACTAGGGACAGAGGACATGTCACAGTGCTTGGAGACAGGTATCAAGTAGTCTGTGAGACAGGGACTCTACATCAGGGAATTTAGAAAAACAGTGAAGGTGACATATTAACATTCCCTAAACTAAATCCAGTATGGACTTACCAGAACACCAAAAGGGGTGATAGAAGTTAAATTCAGACTTAAAACCTTATTCCTCAAGTACTAGACTCGGTGTCACTCGATGGCTAGAACAAAAACGACTGACATATTTCGAAGAGATAGAAACCGACGTTTCTTATATTAGTCATACTAAAGCCACAACTGGTAGACCACTACAAGTACACATCTCAGAAGAGAACACAACAACCTTCTCCCACAAACGATACTGGTCACGTAAGAGAAACGTTTTGAGAATCGGAAACAGGACGAAGTAAGACACGAGGTTCGGGTTTATACGGACAATGAGGTCCACAAAGAACTGAAGGATGAAAACGTAAGGTCAGGAGATATTACTTTTCCTGTAGAAAAAACCCACAATCAAGATTTTCCAGAACATCCAGAAGTATCTTGGCAAGTTGAAGACGAAGAAGTCACAATGACCAGTCCCGTATCTGAACTCAATGGCACTAGAACTTACCAAACGGAACCTCTGCTTGTCTCTAGCAAGACAGTAAAAACTCTGATGGAGGTTCATGACGTAAAGCCTGAGAAACAACTGATACTACCGATGAGGCAAAGAAGATTCCCTAAGAGCGGGTGTCATCATCTATCCTACCAATAGACTCAATTTATGTGGGTAAGGTCAGGTAAAATCAACCGACTAAGGATTTTACAACTACAGGTGAGAACGGTAGAGGACAAACCGGTGAAGGCTAAACGGAACTAAGTACCTGGACTGTAAGGTCCAAGGACACGTTATAACGAGAAATGTCGTGACTTAGAACGAAGATAGTGGTCAGTGTAGGTGTTAACCCACAACAGAAACGAAACCGAGACAGAGAAGTAAGAAAGGCCTCAATAAAGAGGTGACTAGAGGTCATCGTATGACTCGTGGATGACTGGACCCCTTAAGTAGAAAGTCACAGGATAGAAAAATGGAGTAGTAACGGTCTATCGAGTAAAGAAAGAGTCTCGGCTACTATAAGGTAACAGACCTACAAATAATTGGCTACAAAAAATTGGATACTAATTGTAAGTGTCTTCCTGTAGAACCAACGAAGGTTTAAAACCGTTAATCCTTATTTCGACATTATATGTAGACACATGTCCCCAAATGTACCTGTATTTAAAAGTTAAGTACACCCATTTATGGTCTTCTGTGTTAACGACCAAACATACTCTCATATAAATTACAAGATACTTTGACGGTGAGACAGAAAGTCTGAACGACATGGTAAAACGTAAGGGTGGTCGTTACTTACTCTCGAGGATAACGAGGTGTAGGAACGGTCATAAACCACAATAATGACAAACCTAAAACCGGTAAGATTTTATTTACATCGTCACGAAAAAACAAAATTAAACGTCAAGGAATTACTGTATACTACAACCTGAAGAAAAGTATACGAATGAACGGTGGACATATCGAAGAAACCACTCCACAGTCAAGTCCACAAAACGGATAAAAATTAACTCCAGTAAAAGGTCACAGATCCTCCTAGACGGGTCCATTCGTCTCCACAGAAGATACGGACGGACGTCTACAGACACAGTGGAAGTTAAACCCCGATCAACCAAAGGGAGACTGGATTCGAGAGTACCCAAGTTCTTTTCAGAACTTGAACGTCGAACAGCCCGATTAAACAACATTCCCACCTTCTTTCTGAAAATAACATTCTGACCTTCCATATCGATCAACAGATGTAGACTCTCTCGTTCGGTCTCTTCCTCTACTTTGGGGTACAAGTTGTCACTTTTGGAATTCTTTGATAACATGTACACCATAGATAATCATATAAGGAATATTATGAATATCGTCGAAAATTTTCAATTAATCGGAGGACTCTTCCCCGTCATCCATTTAAGTGACAAAACTTTTGTTTTTTCTCACTTAAAGTAAAGTCTTAACGGGACTATCAGAAAGTCGACGAAAAACTGGACCTTTACTCTTCCGGTCGATGTCTTCGTACCACGACGGTCACGAATGTGAGTTCTATCTTAACGTTTACCCTTTCGACGAGTTCCTGAAATTTAATTTGAGTTGTTATAATTCTTACATCATATATAAAAGATTTAAAATTATTACATCGATTCTTTATATCCTGTAAATTAGTGTATGTTTCATTTTTGGGACATCGGACGACCACGAAAATTTCTACCACCATAAGAAACCTACTTACACTATTGGATCATGGTAATGTAATAGAGTAAAACTTCCAATATTCATATATGTATATATTAGTGTTTGTCTCTTTTTAGACAAAATCTGATAGATTTCATGAGACCCGAAACACACATGTATGAAACTACCCTAACAGTAAAATATTTGGACCATCTTTTTCACCCAGACACACAGTGAAGCACCACATCCATAGAGGTATACCACGAAAACAACTTGATTTACTTTCCTTTGACTTCTACCCTTAAAACTCAGATCATCGTAAAAATACATCACAAAACTTCATCGTCAAAAGGATAATTAACAGTAAGTGAGTACTTCGTTTGAAATGACTCACAGACACTACACGATTATTACCAAAACTCATGACCCGTAGACCGCCGTGTTCTCTCCGCAACAGACCCCGTCCCCCGTCGTACCTTCATCTCCTCGAAGTGAGGTCGGAATGTCACTTTGGTCATGTATTCATTATGTCATTCAAGGAAACTCTTATACTAGTCGTCTCACACGTTTTGTCCTAGTCCACAATCCCGCTGCCTTCATGTACTGTTTCTGCTAAATTCTGTGCCACTAGTCCCTTTACCTCTTCCTTTGCCGTCACAAGAACGGACCTCTTAGGGTCCCTGCCCCCTCGGACCACCCGACGGTAGATACCCCAACGTGTCTCAGCCTGTGCTGACTTCGCTGAATCGTCGTCGTCGTCGTCTAGTCCCTTTCGGAGAAGTCCTTATTTGAAACACAACTTTGGACTTCCTTCTCGTCAAGACGGACCCCCTCGAAAGATCCACCTCCCTCATGTTCATGTATCTGGGACGGACCTCCTTTCGAACCACAATCTTCACTATCCTCTCGTCACACCGACCTTGTTTTCCCTCTAGAGTCCTTTCTCAGGATCTTGAAATTGAATTCTTTGATCCCCCCTACCCTATGGTGATTAACTGTACCTCTCTACTCACCCCTCCTTGAATAAATCCCACATTTGACTTTCTCTTATGAAAAATTTTGTATAATTTAGACTCTATGGACATCCTGTAGGTATTCCTCTACCGTGGAAACTCAAATCCCCACTCCCGTTCCGATCTTTTTTAACGAGTTGCAAAAATTACGGTATCTAACTGAAGACCAAAATTGTATTGACTCACTCTGGACCCTCTGTCAGTTTATTGTTCTTTCATTTTGATAGTCTCTGGACATTTGGAGTTGGAGTTCTATTTACATCTGCAATTACGGTTCACCACTACGTCTGGTTTGACTGCCTTGTAAAAATAGACGTATGGTACTTGCAATAGCTCTTCTGTTTCCGAGAGGAACCTTGACCTCTGTCCTCTGAATGTGACCTTCAAAGGGACCTGGGTCAATTCGTCTTTCCCTCTTATTTCTCCCGTCCCTTCTTACTCAGTGTGTACTCGACATACACTCTTAGTCTGTAAACTCCTAATACCCCTCCCCTAACACCACTCTTTCCGACGGAAGACATGTAGGGGTGTCGCAGAGTAGAATTCACCGACCTCTCTTCAATCTCGTGTTTGTTCAACAAGTACGGGTATTGAGAACTCAGTATTCCTCTAAAGAATCTTTGGATTTGTCACCTATGTGATCGGGCGTTTCCTTTCAAGAGAATAACTTCTCGACAGTGTTCTGTATATGTTTATATAGAGTTTTTGTCATCCCTCTCCCCAGACGTTTTCTTTCGATCTGACCGACCTCGTTGGAACATTTTCCAAATGAGACGGTGGTATCCTTGAGACCTCGCTCACCCACTTCTGCACGCAACAGTACCAAGGGCCCACTTTCTGTACTGACACCAAAAACCTTAAGTCACTATTATGTTTGGTTCCACCCTAACTTTATAAAAATATTTCTTTATAACTGTTCTGAATCACTATTTAACCTAGAACCAACGATGACCTTAACTTTCTAATTCTCCTCTCAACATCTTTCCTAGGAGACATTTAAAGACCATAAGTTTTAATCTGCCTCAAACAGGAGAAGTGGTAACATAGAAAATCTTGAAGCAACTCGTGTACCTTACGAGGATATGTATAAACAATTTTTACTTACTATAATAAAATCAATACTTTTTCAACGTAAGTTGAATTCATATTTGTTAGACTCATCCTCTACACAAGGCGACACCATAATTTGGATTATTAAATAAGAAATGTAACTTTAAACTCGTATATAGTTTACCCTGGATCTGACGTCAAAGAAACTTTTCAGAAAATTTTATTTTAAAGACACACTGTCTGATCTAGTTCACGTCAGATAAACACTTTCTGTACTACTATTTTAGAAGATATTTCTTTGACTAAAAAAAATATAATACCTTCACTAGCGGCCAAATAAAAGGAAATGTAAAATCGAAACAATATTCGTAAAGTTCGAAAATAATAACTATTTTTTAGTCTTTTCCTTATCACTTCAGAACAAAAGAGTTCAAGGATGACGGAAAGACTTCATATGACTTAGTGACTAAGTGGGTGTGGGAGTATGTGAAATAACAGTTCCTTTTACAACAAAAACTTTTTCACTTGATAAATCCTGGTCATAAGTATAATTCCATTCCTTGACTTTGAACATGTCATAAAAATAAGATTTTGAAATAGAAAGAAGTTTGTTATAAATATTGGACATCAAGATCACAAGCCTATTATTTAGAATTATAGTATCGGTCATTGCGACTTTCACGAGTATACCTACACCAAATGTCCACGCAGGACGAGGGAGAAAACCCTTACTTCGGTGGGGTCGTTTCGGAGATAGAAGAACACCTAAGACACCTGCTTCCCACATTGTAATGACTTCCACTTGTCTGCAGGTGGTCGAATAGACCCTGACACCGTCTCGAAAACCGACCAGTGGTGCTCAAGAAAGGTGGCACCGATAACGAAGAGACAAGACGGGCTTTTGTCTCGTTTCGACAATGATTTTACAAATGACCATTCACATTAAGGATGGTAGACGTTTACCAAAAGTAACGACTCGAATTCTGAACATAAAGAAAGAATCTCCTCTCATGAGGCAATTTTTAACCCAGGAAAGAAGACGACAAGAGAGTCGACAAGACGAGACAATCGCTAAAAGTTGAAAAATTTCATAATTTTTGTCCGGTATTTTATAAAATTCAATTAAATTATCATTGAAAGAAAAAAGTTCTAAGAAATGGACATTGAAGGAATCGTTTCCACTCCCGACGTATAAAATACGACTACAAAGGACTAGCCGAACATAAAGAAGATCGATCTGACGCGTAGGACTCTCATGACTTTTACGGAGGAATTTTTAGTTACCGTCAAACAGATTCTGCAAAAAGGACCAAAATCTCCTCTCTGTCTCAGCTGTCGAAAAATCCCATGGAGAACTTCATCTAGAAAATAAAAAAATTTGGGAAAAAGCTACACACTCTTTCGTTAGATACATTACAAATTTTCATGCACTAGTCCAAAAAAAAAAAGAAAAGAACAAAGGACTGAAAAAAATTGATGGTGTCCTTTCACGAATGAGGATAATCTAATACATTTCGTGAAAAAAACACACGACACCCTTACTTTTCCTCGTATTTTGTTCCTGGTGAGTATCCTAAATATCACATTAACCCCTCTATCATCAATAACCAATTAATCGATATAGTGAAATTCTATCAAGACATGTAGAATGTATTCCCACTTTAGAATGATTAAACGATTTTGCCGAAGGAAATTGGTGTAAATAAGGGAGAGAAAAGTTAACGGAACGATTATTATGGAAAACTAAACCAAAGGTAATACGATAAGACAAAACAACAATAACCTTTAACTCAACTATTTTCAGTCCTTTAATTATCCTACTTGAACCTATAGACAATCATACAGTCCATGTCCATTTCAACTTCGGAGAAAACCAGATACAGTAGGGTACAGAAAGGGAAGAAGTAAACTCCGTTGGTCACAATCAAATAAAAACAGGAAAATAGAGTATAAAAGTAAGACAGATAAAAATATTAAATGTATTTACTTTACGACGTATGTGGTAGGATCGAGAAGGGTAAGTGACCGACACACTGGAATACGTCGAAGGTTATGTCAGACACGGAGTCACGGGAGTAGATACTTAACTATCAATAATGTACAAAGATAATGAAAGGAGTATCTCATAAAAACACACACTCAGATTCACTGTTCAGAATAATACACTGAATCTTATTAAGGATCATGTATTATTCACGAAGTATTTACATAGTGATGATAACAATAGTAAAGTGATATAATTTTTTTTACTTTTTTGATTTTGTCATATAGTCTTTGTTACAAAAACTCGGAACAAAGATAATGACGAAAATTTGGGTCAAGTAACGAAAATTGACGACATATAATAAGGAAGGGTACTTATTGAGACATCAAAAAGGTAATAGGATAAATACCTGTAATAAAGTCAAAAAGTAATAATGTGCTTTACGAAGTACTGACACGAATTTGTATGGAAGACCGTGTGTACTCGACATTCAAATATAATATTTTTGAATGTCTTAATGATCTCTTGTCTCACACATATAAAACTCGAAATTAAAACTGTTTGACGATAGATCACACGAACTTTATTAAACATAAGGACGGTCGTTTTGTACTTTAAAGGGAAAAGAGATATAAAAACAGTCAATTGTAAACAATAAAAGTCTAGACAAAAAAGACGACATCCCCTAACACGAACTACAAGGGAGACTGACCTTACTAGAAGACTAAGAGTTTAGATTGAAAATAAATAGACGACGACGGTGACGAATCCAACAACGTTGAAAATCACTAAGAGTCCATCTGAAATGATTTATGAGACACTTTTCAAAATGGGGTCCACAACTGAGTGAGATCGATAAACAGAAATCACTACAATCTTATCAGAAAGTCTTATGTTTAGGTGAGTGTAATAACAGAACCAAGAGTGACTGAAGACTAGTGTTTTAGCTTCAGAGTAAAGAAGTGTATCATGGACCTTATATCATCCAAAATATATATATATATATACACACACACACACACATAAGTATAAACAAAATAAGTTAACTCACTCTTATAAAATGAGTCATAATTAACTGGTAGTGACTAGAAACGACGTAAAGATCTAAATAAGGAGCATTCTTTCAAGTAAGTGAGTCGTCAAAAAAGAAGGTCTTCTACTTAATGTGTTAACAGATTATTTAGGTATAGATATTTTGTCCTATAGTAGAGGGAAGGTTTTTACTTTAATATTAAGGAAAGTTTCTTGAATTTCACTCAAAACTTATCGACAATTGATCATACAAAAATCCAACCAAACTTAAAATAATTCGACGAAATAAAATTGTCACGACTTCAAAACAATTGCACCAAATTGGTTCAACATAGAAGTCTAACCTCGACAAAACTGTTAGATTCTAAATTAATAAATTTAAACCATTGTACATTTTATTACATTAAATTTCCACCACTGTTCGCAATAAGATTAACATACGTTTATAAGTTAAGGTATTAATTCTGATCACATGTAAGCCAATACACCTCTCTTTATACATTTAAAAAGTGTACCTTTTCTAGTCGAATATTTTTGTTTAGAATAAATGCAGAAGACGTGGAAAAAAAGGATTAGTAAACTCTCCCTGGTTTTTTTGAAGGGTCTCACGACCTATATCGATTTCTACGGATTACGAGATTATTATTCTCAAATCAACTTCAACTCTCCTCGTGACTTGGTGATTTGTTTATTTATCAAGGGAAACACCAATCATTTTACTTTAGTAAAGACAGTAGTCGCACAAAAAGGTCTTCCCCCCTTTTTTTTGGGACAAGTAATATAAAGATCCATAACTAACTGAACAAATAATCACAATTAACTGAATGATAATTAAACAAACTAATAATCAAACAGGGTACAACTTGTGTAAGAGAAACTTTATACCGTTGAAACTATTAGTAAAAGTTAACTGTGGATGAGAAAACAGGAATCCAAAAGCTTTTTATTCAAATCTACTGGAAGCCTTCCGTATATAGCAATTCCTACAAGTCGTCATGTAGGAAGTAGCAAATCTAGTTCTTCTTCGAAACGCTGTTGTGGAGTGCTTTCTTTGACGTCTCTACAATTTAGTTGACGTGTAATTTTCATCGCCTACGAAAGAAATAGATCTTGCTCAAGAGCTACCTCAACATCTTTTAAAATAATACAACTCTCTCTAAGCACTGTAGGGTCCTTGAGATTTACCAGATATAGAGACCGACACAGTTTCTGAAAAACATTCTTTTGTCAAACGTTTCCAAGTCGGATAGAACTTACACTAAGAACGTCGGACGGCCGGAGACTGGTATTGTCTTAATATAGTACGTCATACCTGTTTTTTATACAGTAATTGGAACCTTCTGAAAGTTGCGTTCAATCTACAGGAGAGGTTTGAAGAACAACTACCTGAACCTTTATGATTTTATGACAAAGTGATGTCAAAACGTCTCACCGAGGACCTACACTTTGTGACGTGAGTTTTCATAAATACGTTACGTCGTCTTCCTGTGGCTTACAACCGATACTCAATATGGACAGTTCGGTTCTTAAATTGTGGTAACCTTCGTGTTCTTAAACGTAACGTGAATTAATTAAGTTTGAATGTCAATCTCTGTCGACTCAATCGAGACACCTACTATACCTTACCGTGTGGACAGTCTCTGAGGGACAGATGAAATTATGGGTTCCTTGTTCTTCACGACGTCGACAACCATTTTCGACCACGAGTACAGTTGTCGCTTCTACTAGCGTGTAGTACGTAGCAGGCCGTCCGGAATCTTTCTCTCCTAAGGTAAGCCTGTAATAATCTGTTACCTCGAAGTCATTTAGTCACACTAAGTTTACCCTCTTGTAATGACCGATTACGCCGAATGTCACCGTTGGAGCTACACCACTTAAATGACCAGAGATCCCCTCGTCTAAATCTTTATCTTCTACGAGTGCCTGTGTGTGGCGAATGGGACCGACGAGCTGTTCCTGTATGGTTCCACCAATTAACAGACTAACCAACACCTCGTTTATAATTAGTGTGGCTAGTCCTACCGACCTGTCGTAACTCTAGGCGTCGAACCCCACCAGTGTGGCTCCACCACAGACGTGACGAAATACGACCGCATTTTCACCTGACACGTCTACGACTGTCGGCTTGTCGAGACTCTCGTCGTCGGACCCCTCCTGTACTCCTATAACATGACTTGAACGAGGTCGTACCACGACTCCAGTTGTTTCGACTGTTGCTTCCGGCTTGACGAAACTATCGTCGACGGATGTACCCTGTATCTCTCTAACACCTTGTAGACGACCTAGTGCCTCGTCTTCACTTAGTACTCCTACAACTGCCGTCCTGACGTGAGAGACACCGACGTGAAACACAAGGACGTTCATTTCCTGTACGTAGTCAGCAATCGGAAGACTAACTAGCTCCACGACTTCACCTAGTGACGCTATTTCTACCGTACTGCGGGGACGACCACCGACGGATACTTCCTGTACAGCTACACCAACTAAACGAAGATCTCCCCCCTCGACTACAACTGGTGTGCCTATTGTTACCCGCATGTGGGGAGGATCGACGGCGAAGATACCCAGTACGGAGTCAACATTTGTGCGAAAACAAAACCCCACGACGACACCTGTCGTAACTGTCACTTCCCTCTTGTCACGAATCGTATCGAAGTCGGGTTCCTTTACAACTTCATCAGGCATGAGACGACCTGGCCCCGAATCTACTTTTAGTGTCTCTACTACGACCTACCTGTGGAAACGTGTACCGTCGAAAACTTCCGGTGTCTAATTATACACTTCGTGAATAACTTGTTCCACGATCTTGTTTACTCTAGCTGTTGCTGCCCGCCTATGGAAAGTATAATCGAAGTGTTCTCCCAGTAATACTGACACAAGTTTATAATGACCTCTTATTTAGGTTGTAACTAGTCTCTCCAATACTACCTTCTTTACGAGACGCCCAACGACGTAATCTTCCTGTGGCCCTGTAACAACTTGACGAAAAATCGGTACCTCGACTACAATTGATGTTTCTACGACTACCATCCGGTTGTGAAATATAAAACCGGAATCTTTTAGTCGAATGTTACCGACTCATAAAAAACCTTTTACCACGTTTGCACCTTCGTTCACTACGACTTCCGTCCTGCCGTGAAGTACAGAGCACGACCGTTCCGGTGAACCTCTACCACGTCCAAGACTAGTGGATAGTGCGACTACAGTTACGACGACTGTTACTTTTCGCAAGACGTGACGTCAGACGTCGGACCGTCCCGGTGCATTTTCACCACGTCGAAGAGTAACTCGTACCACGACACCACCTGGTGTGCACATTAGTCCCGCGGTGGCGCGAGACGTAACGCCGGGTCCTTCCTGTGTAACTGCAGCACGTCCAAAATAATCTCGTGCCACGACTAGGTTTGGTACGACTAGTTAAACCTGCATGACGATACGCTCAACGTCGGTTTTTACCTGTGAGAGTCTATTAATTTAATAATCTTTTTATACCACGGAGGTCAAACTTACCGACAAGAGGTAGAGGACAAGTGTGTTACCTCGTTTTCGGAGATGTCAGTCACAGAAGTTTCTACGTCAGGGATTGTTAATTTAGTTTGTCGAGCCCGTCGTGACCACCGCCCCTTCGCGTCGGAAGCAACGCGTCAAATGGTTTGCCCGGTCGAGTACGTAAGTCAAGAGGAAGTCTTAGCGGACTAAGCTGTCAACTAGCCGTCTTCAGTAGTAACAGTTTATTAAGGAATTTTTCGAGTTTTTTAAGTAGAAACTCTTGATGAAGTAGATGTCGTTGCCGAGTTTGTCACGGTTAGCTGTCGAAGGTGTCGAACAGTAAATGTCTTGTTTAAGTCGTCGTGAGCAACGGCGCGTCATCTTCAGCGGTCAGTTAACAGAGGGGCAGAAGGTGTTGTGTCAGGAACCGGGTCTCGGTAGTAAGTGGCTCATCACTCAAACTCACCTCAGTTCAGTTCGGGTCGAACTTCAGTTGCTTTTGCTTATTTCCCCCCTTTAGTCTTTTAAGGTTGTTTAGACCCAGTCGACCCTTTTTTCGATTTGTTTTATTAAGAAGTGTCGGCTTCCAGAACCTTATACTTTACTGAGTCAAACTATTTTCTCCTGGGCGTCGGTTTAGACCCTGATCACGTGGTAGATTCGGCTACGGTCGTCTAAGTGTCACATTTTAGTACTAAGGAAGTCGAGTCGGTCTTTATCCAGCTAGAGTTGTCGTCAAGGAATAAGTGGTTGTTTCACCCCTTGTCTTCTTCTCTTTGCCTTATTACTGTTTAGGTTTAATAGTAGACGTCTCGTTGGTCCAAAAAGAGCCATCCCAAAGTCAGGGTGCCTGTTATGTTCTGTCTCCCGTAGTCCTTCACAATCTTCCTATGGGAAGGAGCCTCTGCCTTAATTCGGAATTTGTTCGAGACTTCGAAGTCTAACTCCCAAGACTGGGATCGAAGTTGATATTTTTCCTTTGTGGCAATATTTTCCATTGTAAAGTAGTTTGTATTTCCTTTTTGTAGGTTTCATACCAAGGGAGGTATATAACAAGGGAATCTTACGAGAAAAGGGATTAGGTGTACTGGACGGGGAAGTGGAGTAGTGACAGACACAGGAGAAGAGTCGTTCTGGGAGGGAGGATGAGAAGCCTTAAACTTAAGAGGGTGGAGGTAGTGAGGGAAAGGGGGAAAAGACGAAGGGTAATCGGTACCATGAATAAAGAATTGTACCAAATATACGAAATAATGCATTGTCCCCACCCCGATAAAGAGAAACCCCAAACTTATTTCATAACATACATTACGAATTATCCATCCATCACTCACAATTAAAGGAAGGAAAAAAGTGGGACCTTCTTCATTTTTTAAATTAGTATTTTCCATTAAAAATAATACTGTCTAGAGAATTCTTAGAAAGTTCACTTTACATGTGTATAGTTTTCATCTATAAATTCCATAAGTCCCGGGTTATAAATCCACATTCTTAAGAAAATCTGGAGTTTCAATATAAATAATTTATTTTTGAAAAAAGAGGAAAGATGATGTCACCTACGATAAGATTAATATCTCCCCTTCAATTACCCTTTTAGTTTAATATTAAAATATAATATCTATGAAAAAGTCTTTATGTAAAGAGTATAAACTCTATTTAAGTTCTAAAATAATCCGTAAAAACGATTCAATATGTGTTCATACAAACATGTACACGATTTAATATGTATACATACAAATATGTACACATATTAATATGTGTTCATAAAGGATATGTAAGATTATTATTTGTGGGAAGTTACACTTAGATACCTTCTGACCACTTTATAATAAGTTTGTATTCAACATATTTTCATCAATTAAGTAAGAGGTCACACTAAATAAAAATTTTATCAATCAAGATTACCATGTCGGGAGATTAAGAGTACTATAGAAAACATTTATAATTCACACCCATATATAAAATGTTATTTTGTATGTTTAATTCCACTTGGGAACACCTTATAAATTCATTAAATATGAATCACTTAGAGATTATCCAGATGAAAACACGAAATGTATCATTTATATATATATATATATATAAGAATACACTTTCACTTTCAGTGAATTAACACAGGCTGGGAAACGCTGGGGTACCTGATATGTCAGGTACCTTAAAAGGTCCGGTCTTATGACCTCACCCATCGGAAAGGGAAGAGGTCCCCTAGAAGGGTTGGATCCCCAACTTGGGAAAGAATACATCAAAACTTTGATATACATCAATATAAATTATTCATATTGTATCTTTAATTAAAAAAAAATTGAAAACATAATCAAAGGATAAGACACTTTGTCTTCTGTAACACTAACCTCTCTAAGAAGTCGATGACCTACTTTTGTATTTTACGGACAACTAAACAACCTTTTTTTTTTTTCTTCTTATACTATGGACGTCATGTCAATGGAATTTACGACAGTACACGGATTCATCATTCCGACGGAAGAGTTACATTGGGAGACACGAGTTTTTTAAAGTAAAACACACGAAACATAAGTGATGGGTTCTCATTCGTGAAAAAAAAAATTACGTCTATATATGACGTCAAGGGACTATTTTGTACTTTTTATAAAACTCATAAAATTCAATTATAAACTATTCACACGTACACGGTACTAGTTTATATATACTTTTCCGTCACAAGGAACATAAATAAAAAAAGAAAGACACCGTTTGCTTTGAATTCGTATGACGAAGTCAGTGTAAATGGAACATCACATACCAAACAAAGGACATAGGAATTTTTACAACGAGTTATTTTATTTAGTACGTTGAGAAAATACAAGTGATGTGGAAGTCGTAACCAAATTTTACACAAAGATAAATTACGATGTAGTTCCACTTTTTTATCAAAGTACTTTCTAAAAAATTTTCAGATCATAAAATCTCTCGACGAGATTCATCAACTTTAAACCTAAAGAGTCACCTTAGGAGGATTAGAAGTCGATTTCCACACTTTTTTTTTTCTTTTGGGTGTGCGTCTGATATCCGTCTTGTTTCAAGACAAAGTAACTGGCCCTACGTCAAAGTGGAAGGAGAGTGAACAGCAAGGTGTAGGTTCTTCTGTCCGCTAGTAAGGACTCCGGACTTTTAAGAGTCCCTGTCTCGGCCCGGAGTCACCGTACACACATCTCCCCCTACGTGGACAGACAGACTCCCACGTAAACACTAGGGACTTGTTAAGTGACTGATGGGAGAAAGAGGGTCGGTCAATACATTTTGTAGACGGCGATATTTGAAACTACGGCCGAAGAGAGAGTCTGCAAAGATAAAACATTTAGTGACGTACAGGTTTTATCGGGGGGTGAGTCTTAGTTAACCTAGTTAAAATTACTAATCAACCTACTCATAAGAACTACTTATACACAAAAGGAAGAGTCTACTGTGATGATTGGATAGTCGGTATCGTGTCCACATAAAAAAATAACGATAAACGATTTATCATCATTACCTAAACGTGAAAAGACAGGTGTATGAGAAAGGACAAAATGAGAAACCTGTTAGTGAAGATCTTACTATCTACGGTCCCAATGACCACTTCAGTCATTGGTTCCTTTTATTTCAGTTGACAAGCCTACTCGTACACTGGATGGCGGAACTGGAGGATCTACCTGTGAAATTGGTCAACTCGATCGAACCACCCAACATACGTACAGACCTCTCCCAGTCTAAATAACAAATCTTTGGTTCCAACGTCCAAACTAGAAACGTTTTCGGGACCCTAGAACGTTTTGGGTCTTTAAGATAAAGAAGGTACACGACAACTACTTCTCCTTATCCTTTCTCTTAAACCTCTAAGTCGTGTTTTGGTAACGCTGATGACCTTTTTTAGAAATCTTTTACAGAATCATAGACTCCAGTCATCACAGTAGAAGTATATACTTTCTGTGTATGTACTACGTAACAAGTGTCTTTGTCTTTATACATCAACCAGCACTATTTACAAAGTGAACTAGAAGGACATTCCGAAAACACAAACGAAGACAAAAAATTTCAGTCGTTTTGAACCCACAAATATAGTAGTTATTAAGTATTAGTCTTATCCTCTATTCAAGTTAGTTATAATTCCACTGTACCGTTATACATATTGAGTTTACACTTACAAAGTTCACAACCTAAAAACAGGGATACCCTGTAAATAATTTATGTGAATTATCCTGAGAACGTTTCATCGGAATTTTCACAATTACTAAGACAATTATTGATACTTGTGTAGGATAATAATCTTGGTTGAGATGAGTATAGAGTTTATGTCATGTAAATGTACTAAAACTTCTCCTTCGAGATTAAAGAATAATCCACATAAAAAGAAATCTTTCTCTTAGAACTTTCGACGGTCAAAAAGATAATTTGGAACTTAATAACCTTAACATAAATAAATTAAAATAACAAAAATGTTTTTACGTGGAACACCGGTTGCCCGTTTCTATACTGAGCACTGTGTTCCCTAAAGACAAAAGACTTTTCGAGTCACAAAAGTATAGGTATGATATAAGTGAACTTTGTCAACCATCCTTCTCTTGGACAACCTCTTTATACGAAAAGTCTTCATTTATAAGGAGACCTACAAAAATATACTTGATTCAAAACCTTATCTTGTCGTCACCGAAAGTCAATCCTATTCCGATTATACCCCCACCTTCTTCGGGACGAAACGAATAACCAAAGACACCCCTAATTAAATTATGGTACTGACTTTTATCGAAGACGAGGTAACTCTCATTTTTATCAGGGTACTTATCTTTTGAGGATTCATTGATAAAAAATTTATTTTTTGCAATTTAAAACATTTAGTGGACGACGGTGTTATGTTGACACTACGGTATACGAAAATTTGTCAAAATATGGGAAGGTAAACACAAGGAAAGGATTTTCAGTACTCAACTATCGTCTCCTTCACTAATTATATATATATATATGTCATTACTTTTTATTTCAGAGGTACACACATCCTTTCCAAAACCTTCCTTTTACCTGGTCTTGAGTCACACAAGACGTGTTATGTCGGTCATTACAACACAGGGAGGGGGAGTGGGGGGTACAGATGGTCTTAGGAGTGGTTTTCATCAAGTGACGAGTTTTATGCTCATTCATGAAAAAGGTTATAACAAACGGATACGTTTATGAACAAAATGAAATTTACAGGAGGTAAATGTGGAACGTCGTTTACATCAACGTCTGTACGAAAAAGAAGAACTTAAAAAGGGAACCAAACCCCCATACATTTATCGGATTTTTACATGTAACTTAAAGTGTAACATTTTCAAAATAAAATAAGGAACATAATATAATTCGCTTTTAGGGATACATTTACTTTCACGTATTATTTATATAAACGAAATGTCTCTTATGGAACAAAATTAAAATAGGAACTTAGGTGTCTTCCACGTACTGTACGAATGTCATCTTTGTTGACAGACAATTGAAGATAATTCATGACTCCTCTACTTAAACCTTTGTAAAATGTTTCTTTTGTTACTCTTTTTGAAAGTTTCCTTCCATCTTTAATTTTTCTAGATCGGAATCATAGAAGGATTTCGAAAAAATTCCTGAATTATAAGAGATGGGAAGGGGGTCATTGTATGGTATAGAGAGTGATACAGTCCAAAGGGTGGAGACTTTAGTGTCATTAGGTCATTTAACCTACGTACATAGGAGGGACTAGGAGTCTTGTGACACCCGTAAAATTTAAACTATCTAACCGCTAAAACAACGTTTTGAACAGTAAGTAAAAGTTTTATTCAAAGATAGGAAGTGAGTCATTTAAATTCAGTGAAGTACTGAAAGACGAAGGAGAACTTCTTGTGTCGTACACACACACACACACACATGAGGTTTATCAAACATTTCAGTCGTTCCGTACAAGACTATCCATTAAGATGTCATTAATGTCCCAAGATAACATTAATAGAATGTAAAAAATATTTCAACAATCTTATCATTTTCAGAATGAGATTTTATAAAATTATTAAAAATTGTCTCTACCATGACATGTATCTTATTAAAATTTGACAGACTGATTTATTTGTATGTACCTTAAAAGATCGACCACCAGGTTCCTTTATGTGACCCTTGAACCGTTACTGATTACAAAAGCAAGGAAATGGACTTTCAACCTCCCTTAGGTCGATTATCATCACTCTATGTATGGTTTCTGTATCTAAGGGCTCAAAGACCCTTTTAAAATAAGTAGTACGTTTATAATCGGTGATTGAGTAGAAATTCTATCCTAGAGACGTAACACTTCGTCAATAGAAGGTTAATTTTTTCGTTACTCGTGTTTCGTGTGCGCTCGCGTGTGTGTGTGTGTGTGTGTGTGTCTATCCCAGAGACGGACAGAACGATTATGTCATTCCGTAGGATTTTATACAGGGTTTTCTTGACTACGATGTAAAAATTACTCACAGACAATGAGAATAAAACAAACATTTAAATCCAACTTGATATAGCATATGTCCTTTTTACGTGTCCAAGATTCATTGACAGGATATGTAAAAATATTTTTGACTTGTATGCACAACTTGGTAGTGGGACTAGTTCTTCAACTGGTGAAGGACCTGTATTGGAGGTTGTTTCTTTTTGTGATAAGAAGTGGTATATAACCATGACTAACAAATTTAAAGTATCTTCATCTCAGTTTGTTACAGAAAAAAACACGATAAAAGAACGGGAATTACAATACAAAGATTTTGAATTTGTGTGACATATATATTATCAAACGGGGAAAAGTTACGATATATAATGACAGAAAAGTTTGAAAATATCGTAACGTAACACACTCAAATGATATGAGAGTTTTTAGGTAAAATAATGATTATCCGTAATCCTAACAAAACCGAAACCCGAGAATCTTTAAGACGTCCGTCATTGGAAAAACACCTATAAAAACTACAGATGGACATTCGTAACAAAAGTACTACTCACTTTAATGACCCAGAATACACATATTAATCGAAATTATCTGTTACAGTGTGTTAAAAGGGTTCACCAACATAGGTAAAAATACGTGAGGTTGGCATATGTTATCAGAGAATAACGAAAAGTAGAAACAGTTGGAACCATAACGAATCAACAAAAGAAAAAACGAGTAACACAAACCAACATATGATCATAACGTAAACTCGAAACTTAAACGTAAAGAGTCTACTAATGTCTTTCATCTGTGAAAATGTATACTTAAAGTAAACCGTGGGGTGAGGTCATGAGAACGGACCTTTTAGGGTACCTACCGCTTCGGACCATCCGACGTCAGGAACCCCAACGATTCTCAGCCTGTGCTGACTCACTGAAGTGAAAGTGAAAAGTGAAAGTACGTAACCTCTTCCTTTACCGTTGGGAGAGGTCACAAGAACTGACCTCTTAGGGCCCCTACCACCTCGGACCACCCGAAGGCAGATACCCCAACGTGTCTCAGCCTGTACTGACTTCACTGAATCGTCGTCGTCGTCGTCGTAACAGAACACTTCAACAGTAAGTCAGTGAGCCAACACAGACTGAGACACTGAGGTACCTGACGTCGTACAGTCTGAAGGGACAGGGAGTGATAGAGGACCTCAAACGAGTTTGAGTAGGAACTCAGTTATTACGGTAGGTTGGTAGAGTGGGAGACAGTGGTGGAAGAGGAGGACGGGAGTCAGAAAGGATCGTAATCCTATAAAAGGTCACTCAGTTGAGAAGTGTAGTCCACCGGTTTTATAACCTCGAAGTCGAAGTCGTAGTCAGGAAGGTCACTTATAAGTCCTGACTACAGAAAATCCTAACTGACCTTTCGTAGTCAAGAAGTCACTGATGACCTTTTTGGTATCGAAGCTGATCTACCTGGAAACTACCGTTTGACTACAGAGACGAAAAATTATGTGACAGATCCAAATAGTATCGAAAAGAAGGTTTCCTCGTTCACAGAAAATTAAAGTGTCGACGTCAGTAGTAGACGTCACTAAAACCTCGGGTTCTTATATTATGGAAACAAAGGTAAAATGGGGGTAGATATATGGTACTTAACTACTCTGACTTACGGTACTAGAATCAAAAAACTTACAACTCAAAATTCGGTCAAAAAAGTGAGAGGAGAAAGTGGATGTAGGTCTCCGAGAAATCAAGGAGAAACGCAAGACGGATTCCCACCACAGTAGACGTATAGACTCCAATAACCATAAAGACCGTTAAAACTAAGGTCGAACACGAAGTAGGTCGGACCGTAAAGTTTACTACATGAGACGAGTATTCAATGTATTCGTCCCACTGTTAATGTTTGTTCCATGAGGAAAGGATTAAAACTTGGTTAGACAACAAGCTACATGGTAAGATTTACAACGAAGAACTGGACGTATGTCCAAAGAGTACTTCTTGAAACGACAAAAAGGAGGAACCAAAAGAACCAAGGATCTTTAAAAAACATAAAACCTACATTTAAGAAAAATATTATACGTGTTACGTTTATAGACTAAGACACGAAACGGGAAAGTGAGTTTTACCGTGCTAAATTATCTCCAAGAATAAATTATAAAAAATTCTTCGATACGAAAAACACAGGACAATACATTCATAAACGGACCACGTTCAGTACTACTATCAAAGGATACAAAAGAAGATTAGTCAAAAACAATATGGAACTACTTTATCGTTTAATTGGGTCGTAGTAGATAAAGAGAGGGACATAAAATCATAGAGAAGTAGCATTTAGTCTATAAGAGTGTACCGACCTAGAAGGACAAGTAGAAACTCGGTTATAGTCTGTGTGAATGAATGATACTGAAACATTCAAAATTATATGTCGTCACACTTAGAGGTGTGTAAAGAAGTTCTGACGGAACTGAGAAGAATCACAAAACGTAAAGGTATCTTGAAAATTTTAACCGAAGAGTTAACAGTAAAATTCTTCTTTGAACCACTCTAAAACTGACTCTAACGTAACTTAGACGTCTAGTTAAACCTCAACCTACTTAACTGAACAAATATGTAAATCAGAAGGTTAGTTACTTGGACTTATAGAAAGTAAACAAAACTAGCAATAAACGTCATTACAGAGAGTCAAAAGACACGTCTGCATACACGTAGATAATAAGAATCCATTAGACAACGAAGAACGAAGACGGCACTTACCATAAAAATAAAAGATAAACAACGATATATATCTTTATCAACATAAGTATTCAGAACGACTTAAAAAAATACACCCAACATTGAACGTATGTCATTTTAAGTAGGAAATTCCTATCAAACTACTCAAAACTGTATGTTATAGTTATGGTGGTGTTAACTCTGTATCTTATACAGGTAGTAGAGTTTTTCAAGGAAAAATGTACAGGAAACCTCTAGTTAAAAGAGGAAAGTGGGTGGTCGGAGACTGTCGGTGACCAGACTAAAGAATTCAAAACGGGAAAATCTTTATATTTATTTTAGTGTATCCATATCAACACGGACCGAATAAAGTGAATCGGATTACCAAACGTCAAGTAAGTACATCATACGTCGGACCGAGAATTACGACTCATCACACCGAAAATTACGACTCGTCATAAATAAGGTGACATTCCGATATCGTGTTAAAAAAAAAATTAAGTAAGTGATCAATTGTCTGAAAACTCAACAAAGGTGGACAATCGATAATACTTATTACGAGAATACTCATAGACGTAAATCTATAAACACAGTTGTATACTAAATTAAACAGAACCCATTTATAGATCCTCACCATAACGACTCAAAGTTCCATTCATATGGAAACGTAAATATTATTTGATTATTTTAGAAATGCTCAACCGACACGGTAAAATGTAAGAATAGTCGTTACCTACTCTAAAGACCAAAGAGGTGTAAAAGTGGGTCTGAACCTTAACAGTTAGAAAAACTGATTTCAAAAATAACTCCACTAACATCTCAGTACACGTTAACATTTTTTTATTATCTATAGGATACATGGACAAGAGATTAAAGAAGGGTATCATCTTAGAACTCTTTGACATCTGATTATAGTGTTCGTTCTATAATAGTAACTATCACCATAGATGATTAGTAAGATTAAAGAGGGTAAAATGAACATGAGTGAACTAAAGGTAGACCAGGGTAGGGAAGTACCCTTTGTATACTCCTTTGTCACCTTTGTCACAGTCTGGAAAAAACCCGAGGTTTTAGTGATATCTACCACTAACGTCGGTACTTTAATTTTCTGTGAATGAGGAACCTTCCTTTCAATACTGGTTGGATCTATGGTATAAGTTTTCGTCTCTGTAATGAAACGGTTGTTTCCAGACAGATCAGGTCCGATACCAAAAAGGTCACCAGTACATACCTCCACTCTCAACCTGACACTTCTTTCGACTCGTGGCTTCTCAACTACGAAAATTTGACACCACAACCTCTTCTGAGTACTCTCAGGGAACCTAACGTGCCTCTAGGTTGGTCAGGTAAGATTTCCTCTAATCAGAACCTACAAGTAACCTTCCTGACTACGACTTCGACTTTGAGTTTATGAAACAGGTGGAGTACACTTCTCAACTGAGTAACCTTTTCTGAGACTACGACCCTCCCTAACCCCCGTCCTCCTCTTCCCCCGTTGTCTCCTACTCTACTGACCTACCGTAGTGACTGAGCTACCTGTACTCAAACCCACTTGACGCCCTTGACCACCACCTGTTCCTCCGGACCGCACGACGGCAAGTACCCCAGCTTTTCTCAGTCTGTACTGACTCGCTGACTTGACTTGATTTGACTTGAACTAAAGAGGGCCAAAAGTACAAGGGTACACACACGGGTATTCGGGTCTGTACACCTGTAAATCAAGATAAGTTAAAATAGTCAGTCTAAGGGACCACCGAGTATACCATTTCTCAGACGGACGTTACCTCCTTTGGGTCCAATCAAGGGACACAGACCTTCTAGGAGACCTCTTCCCTTACCGATGAGTGACGTCATAAGAGAGGACCTCTTAGGGTATCTGTCTCCTGGGACCGCACAATGTCAGGTACCTCAAAGTTTCTCAGTCTATGCTGACTCGCTGATTAAAAGTATCCAAGAACATAGGGCATATTATCAGTTTTATGTTTTGTCAAGGTACGGAGGGTACACACTGAACGAAAGAAGGTTCAGGGAGGTAGGAATTAAGGACCGTTGTGATTAGATTCGAGGTAAAAGCATTAAAATAATAAAATTTTAACAATATATTTATCTTAGTCTCATATATTACAAATCCCTAACCGAAAAAAAAGTGAGTCGTCTCAAGGGAACTCCAAGTACAAAGAAAAATGAAGACTTATTATAAAGTACCATAGATATAGAGTGTTAAACCGTACACCCGACAAAGAAGATCAAAACTCAACAATATTTATTTCGACGATAATTATAAACACATATCTAAGAAACATTTCTATCTCATAGTAAAGAGACCTTATTTACGGGTTTGAAGGTAACAACCCAGTGTACCATTAACGTACAAACTATAACATTCTTTGTCGGTTTGAAGGTCTCATTGATCACCACCACCAAATCAGTTATTCAGTACAAGCTAAGAACACTGGAGCACTTGATATCGTGTAGTCCGAGGAGATAGGTACCTTAAAAGGTCCGTTCTTACGACCTCACCCATCGGTAAAGGAAGAGGTCCCCTAGAAGGACTGGGTTCCTAGTTTGGGACCAGAGGACGTAACGTCCGTCTAAGAAATGGTACCTCCCTGGTCCCTTCGGGGGTTTCATTGATATACCAAAATGTAAAAACAGTCGTTACACTCACGAAGTCAAGAGTGTAGGAACGGTCGGAAAGTATGACAGTGACAAAAAGAGAAAGTTGGTAAGACTATTCATATATCCTCATTGAGTACAAAATTAAACGTAAAGGGATTATTGTAGAGAAGCACATAGAAAAACGGTAGACATATAAGACAAGTCACTTTACAAACACAACTAACGGATAAAAGGTTAACCTAAACCCAAGAATAAAAATTAAAACGAAAAACTCGAAAAGTAAACAAGATCTATGATCAGGAAGCAGTCCATGTACCAAACGTTTATAAAAGAGAGACATCGAACACACGTAAAAGAAGTATACGAGAGATCGTCTCGTTTTCAACATTTAAAACTACCTAAAGTCAAATAGTTAAAAATTTTTTTAATATCTAACACGAAAAAGGTAGTTTAGATTCTTGCGAAAAGAATCAGACTCTCGGATTTCTAACAACAGGAAAAAAAGATTTACAAAATGTTACAAATGTAAGGTATAAGTCCAAATCCAAGTTAAGTCAAGTCAAGTCAAGTTAGTGAGTCAGCACAGACTGAGAAACGTTGGGGTACGTAGTGTCGTGCGGTCCGGAGGGACAGGCAGTGGTCTGAGTGCAGGTAGCTCAGGCACTACGGTAGGTCGGTAGAGTAGAAGACAGCAGGGGAAGAGGTGGAGGGGGTAGGGAGGGTCGTAGTCTCAGAAAAGGTTACTCAGTTGAGAAGCGTACTCCACCGGTTTCATGACCTCAAAGTCGAAGTCGTAGTGAGGGAGGTTTTTTTAGGGTCCCGACTAGAGGAAGTCTGACCTGACCAAATCCAATCCGAAATAAAAAAACTGGTTACTTTAGGTTAATGAAGTCGTCAAAACAACTTTTCAAATAATAAAAAAGTGGTGAAAACGTGGAAACAGTTTTTAGTCAAGACGTAGAAGCACACCCAGATAGACACCCAAGAGACAGAAAACTAGACACATTTAGAATGTGACGGTCATGGTGAGTTAGAACTAACACCATCTAAATGTGATTTGGAATTATACTTTATCGTACTAAAGAGGGTATAATGGAAAAAGTCAAAAAGATCCCGGACACGGAGAGTTACCTTCAAAATCGATCTGATCTCGATTTATTTAAAACCTCATAGTAAAATACCAGGGTACAATAAGGTTGATAATCGATAATAAATGTCGAGAATTAAAACAAACAATTACTAACGAGATCCCAGATGACATGTGTAGGAATGGAATAGTGACTCAAAGAAGTCTATTCTAATGTGAAATTATATTGTATTAAGGTGAAAGAGAAAGGGTATGAGAATAATAGTATAAAAATATAGATTTGTACTACATTTAGAGTGTTGCATAAGGATTTATAAAAGCGAGATCTGTAAGTTAATAAAAATTTCTAGAAAAATTTTTGCTTCGGAAATATAAATGAAGGCGAGAGGGGAAATAAAGTTTAGACCACCACCACAATCAGTTAGTCAGTACAGGTTGAGAAACTCTGGGGTAAAGGAGTTCCGAGGAGACAACTATCTTAAGAGGTCCGTTCTTATGACTTCACTCATCGTAAGGAGAGAGGTCCCCTAGAAAGGTTGGGTGCCTAGTTTAAGTCCAGAGGGTGTAAAGTCCGTCTAAGAAATGGTAGACTCGGTGGTCCCTTCGGGAAACAGTATAGATCGTGAGAAGTAAAGAAACAAAAGTCTAAGTCAAAGGATAGATAACGGTAGAGAGAAGACTAGTTCTTCAGGAAATTGTCAAGAATATCGGGTATAGATGACCGTCACTAAAGAAAGTGGAAAACAAACGAACTTTTCAGTAATAAAGTGAAAATAAATTCAAAAAATTTTGTAAAAAAGACTCATATATGTAGACACAACAAATAAATACAAGGAGGTAACAAGAGACCTAAGGTTTCAAAGACCACTCTATTTGTGACAGTAAGAAACATAAATTAGGGAGGAGACTGGAGGCGATGACAAGAGGGGGTGAGGGTGTTGGGAACCGACGGCAGTTCTAAAGGAAAAATACATAATGAAAATCACCCGAAAGGTCCACCGTGATTACCATTTCTTGGACGAACGGTCACGTCTTCTGTATTCTCTGTACCAAGGCTAGAGACCCAACCCTTCTAACGGACCCTCTGACAGAGATCTACACCAAGGGAAAGAACAATGAACCTTGAAAGACTCTAAAAACGTATATACTAAACTAAAAGAAGTAATGAAAACCTTTTAAGAACTGATAGCGTGGAAGTTTAATCAAACAAGGGGGAAGAGAGAAGAGGAAAACTCCGAAGTTAAAATATATGTATAATCTAACAAACTATAACAGGGTCTCAACCTAGGAGATAAGACACTCAAATAAAAGTGATTAAAAAAAAGACATACAAATATCAAACCTATTAAAGATAACTTGGTAGAAGTTCAAGTAATTGAAAGAACACGTTACATGTCAGACGACTATTAGGATAACTTTCACAACAAGTAAAGATTAATATCAAAAATAAAGTCCTCCTAGAATATCCAAAAATTTATAATTTACACTTTAAAGTTGAACAACGAACCGAACCTATAAAATATAATATATGAGTAATTCAAAGTGTTGTCTCCATTCGCAATCATAGTAGTAAAATGCTCACTCTGTGGGTTCCAAACATGACTTCAAATTCATTGAACGGATTCTCGTATATCATCTACTCAGTTTTTCCATCCTCACTTGGAGTCGTCAGATCGAAACCATGTATATACTGATTAGTGACACTGATAGAACGACACTGACTTTTCATCGAGATAGAAATACATAGTACTTTACAGGTTTACGATTGAGTTTCCTGTGAGATCTGGATTCTAAAAATCGTCGATGGTTTTTGTGAACTATTTATGTAGTAATATCGTTTACCTTATAACATCAATCCAAAAGAGTCATATAATCCGATTTTAAGAATCATTCATTAACAAATTATTGAACGTACGACGTTAGATAAATTTTACAGGATTTCTAAGGTAAGTTAATAGGTTAATAGAATTGTATTACTCAGATAAAAATTGAAGATACTTTTATGAATATAAATTTAGACGATAAATTATTACACGATACAATTTCTGTTATTGTATGAAACAACCCCCCTTTCAAATTCCTCACAAATATCTGAATCAGTTTTAGGCTAAACACTATTGTCAATACTCCTCAATCTCCACGTATAATGTAATTTTCTAAGAATCTAAAACTGATAATAGTGGTGAGACATCATTTCTATTTGGTACGGGTCTGGAATATTCTTAATAGTGTACCTTTATTTACCGCGTCGTTCTTCAAGGAATATGATTCCATCTAGTGACCGACTCCCACACTGAGAGACGATCTGGTTATAACACTTTGAACACATCGAGACCCGTAGTGATTATCACGTTTTGTGGGAGGAGGGACACTCGATGTGTTTGGAGTAGTCAGAACGAAAACATTCTCCCTTCTCTCTACGACCCTCAGCACAGACAAGTATAGGAACCACCTGTAAAACAGTCAAACACGGAGGTGGATAAACCATCATGAACTTCTTAATATGTGTACATAAATACTTCTTATATTCCCGAAGGGATTATCGAGTCGACCATTTCTTAGGTGGACGTTACGTCCTCTGGGACCAACTTAAAGACCCAACCCTTCCAGGGGACCTCCTCCCGTACCGTTGGGTGAGGTCTAAAGAACGGACCTCTTAAGGTACCTGACTCCTCGGACCACCCGATGTCAGGTACCCCAGTGTTTCTAACAGCCTGTGCTGACTTGCTGATTCGTGTCGTGTCTACTTCTTATATGTCCTTGTACAACTCTAGTCGGTCTCGAGTCAAACCCTAAGTTCGTTCTCTAGTCGAAATACGGTAACGGATTACTGTCTAGTGAACGGGTACTACGACGTGACTTACTGGACAAGAAACCACAATTAAGGGTCTCATTGTGACCCGGAAAGTATTAAAGGATTCTTTCTTCTTCTGACACCAGTAACACGAAACTGTACAAAAGGAGTACCTCGGATTGACATATACTAAGTCTACAGAAGAGACGGGTCCGAATGTCCAAGGACCCTCCTTTTTTCGGTAAGAGACAGTCACGTCTAGAGTCAGGAAGGGTGTCCGTCACTTCTCTCAGTTCACACCCTGAACTCGGTCCTCACTGTGGGTTTTGGAAGTACCCTCTTCTACCCGTTCATACCCGTTGTAGAGAGGAATAGGACGTGTAGAGAGAACATGACACGGGGAATCCCTATAAACTTCTTTGTAAAGAACCAAAGATAAAAATTTTATACAGTTACCGAATTCCCATTTTATATCATAATTTCCTTTTTGTTAAACTTCCATTTGAAAAAATTTGACTTCGCTCGTCATTATATCTAACTTCTCAGTCCTAAATTTCGTCAATCCATCTAAGAAGATGGATTTGATAAATTTTAACAAGATCAATTTGTCATATTTCCCGAAGGGATCACCGAGTCTACCATTTCTTAGACAAACGTTACGTCCTCTACTCCCAAGCTAGGGACCCAACCCTTCTGGGAGACTTCTTCTTACGTTGGGTGAGGTCATGAGAACGGACCTCTTAAGGTACCTGACTCCTGGACTTCCCGATGTCAGGTACCCCAGTGTTTCTCAGTCTACACTGTTTCGATGATTGTGTTGTTGTGTTGTTTGTTATATTTTGTATATAAAAATCCCCCTTTTTTTCAGAATCAGTTGCAACTTTTACTCCGTTTCTTCTCAATTACTCTTATATTTTATTTTGAATACAATTCGTTCTTTACACATTAGTGAGTATTTCAGTATATCTTCGAAATAGTTTCATAAAGAGGAAAAAACCATCACTGGGATAAGTTTAGACCTCATACTAAATGAGTGTCATGTAATATTATAAAGTTTCTCTTAAACTGAAGGAACTTTATTTCCACGATAAATATAAAGTCAGTTTATGTGAGAAGTAAATTCTTACTTCTAAGTTTCCATTAGGTCTTAAAGGTCACCTATTTTTGGTTAAAAATTTATTCAGACCTTTACGTGTATACCTAATCAAAATTTTGACAGTGTAAAAAAGTTAATTAACCAACAATCAACCCTTGTAATAGAGACGTTACTTTCAACAATATCAGGACGAATTTTCTTATGAAAAATTACATATTAAATAGAACCTAGTTTCCGAAAGGTTTGGGTCGACCGGTAGTCTTAGTGAAATCGTTGTCATAAAAGACCTAAAGTCGGCACGAACACTTCGTGACGGAACCCAGTAGATCAAGTCGAAGGAGGAAATTGTCTTACTGAGTCTTTTGAACCAGAGTCAGTATACTGTCTAGAAGGATTCGGTTCGACTTATCCAAGGGTAGGGGTGGGGTTGGAGACTCTACAAAACAAGGGGAAAAGTGTAACTAACAAGGCTGTATGAAGGTAAAGGTGTTCCCCTAGGTGACACTTGACCCTATTAAGGTTTCCTGTCACCTAGCATAAAGGAAAGAGTCGGACGATACGATACTTGTCTCTACGAGGACAAAAGGACGGTCGCTAGTCGTATCTTTTGTCGTCACATATTGGGTCAACAACCGTTAGAAAAAAAAATAGGTTAAAAAGTTCACTCTCTGTTGGCACGATATACTTTTATGTTGGTACTACGTATACTTTGTGTAATATTTGGAACTTACTCGTATCTGATTTGTTATAATAACTCAAAGGATGATAGATGTTAGTATAGATTGATAGATTTTTCAAATACAAAGACATACTCCTTTAGCTAGTTTCTTAATCTCGTTCTTAAACGAGTTTACGTTCGTTCGAAAGATAAAACGAACGTTTTTACCAAGTCTCAAGGACACATAAGAAATAGACCTAAGAGGGTTACTATTGCATAATGTATCGGTATCATATGAATGATTTTGGTTCTTCAACTATAACCCTGTCAATATTTTTCGACATCTTGGAGAAACATAAAGTGTTCAAAAAGTATGTGAGAAGTACAAAATTATCAAGACACTTTGAAATAGTGTGTGTATCTAAGTATATTGGTGGTGGTGTTAGTCGTATGTCTTGACAAAGTAGTGGGGGAGTTGTGAGGGGGTGGATTTTGACAGTCGATGAGAAAATATTGGTGTGAAAAGAGTGTTTGGTTCGGGGATCAACGATGTTACTGTTTTCTTAAGTATTTATTAAAGTTAAATTTTTGAGTTACAGTAACTAATCTATATATATAATTAATTACTTTAATAGATCGAAACACAACTTTTTTTTTCGGTTACTGATGAAAATGACATTAGTAATTTACAATCCGTCGTTAAAGGGAAAAGAGTAGACTTATAATACATTTTCAATGTTCTACTTGTGATTGTTTTAGACGTACGAAGTAAAAGTCACTTTACTCTTCTGTCCATTAAGTCTGAGGAAATTTTTCCATTCCAGACGGTACTGTTCATTCTCACGGAGGTAAAAAAAAACGTTACTTGTCGTCGTTTATAACAAAGTCCCTTTCATCTATCGTCCTACCAGGTCACTGTTGTCTAGGGTCTATTGTTGTCGTTGTTGTTATTATTTTTTGTCGTTTTCAAGTGAAAGAATTCCATTCACTAGTTTGACTCCGTTAGTTGAATATAGACGACATATGGGTCTCTCGATTACAAATTACAATAAAAATTTTTAAATCTTTGGACCTACGTTCATCAGTAAAGGAAACAACAACAACAACAACAAATCAACGATTAAGTAGAGGTTGAGAAACACTGGGGTACGTGACGTCATGTGGTCTGAAGAACAGGAAGTGACAGAGGGCCTCAAACGAGTTTAAGTACAGGTAACTCAGTCACTATGGTAGGTTGGTAGAGTGCGAGACAACGGAAGAAGAGGAGAAAGGGTCATAGTCCCAAAAAAGGTTACTCAACCGAGAAACGTAGTCCACCGGTTTCATAACCTCGAAGTCAAGTCGTAGTCAGGAAGGTTACTTATAAGTCCCAACTAAAGGAAATCTTAACTGACCGAACTAGAGGACCGTCAGGTTCCCTGAGAGTTCTTAGAAGATGTCGTGGTGTTAACCTTTCGTAGTTAAGAAACCACGAAGTCGGAAGAAATTACTGAGGTCTTTTAAAAAAATTTTAGATTCGTAGACTAAAGGTACCTTATTTATATCGATAGAACCCTTTCTTTTGTTTTTCCTCCGTTCTTATCTAGTAAAATGTCTCTTTAAGATAGACTGTGATTCGTCTTTTCAGATTACAAAAATTGTGACAAGATTTTACGATAAATTTTGATAAAAGTCTATGAAATGTACATTAGAAGTGTGATGTACAAAGGTTATATGTACTTAAAGTCACTAATGTCAAATCAATTTTTGTGTTCAAGGAGTTATCGTTCCAATTTGAAAGTCAGTGGTACTACATAATTGATACTCATTAATATCCATCTTTGAAGTACCTGTCCTGAAATCAGGTGTTTAGTTGTATTGTCTATACGTGACACTAGTCACTGGTAGTATAGGAGAGAAAGTTTCAGACAACCATCAACCAGTTAACCAGTGATAGACAATGAGTAAAGTATGTGTTTGTCGTTGAGTACTTTAACCCAACGAAGGAATAGAGGGTCACTATTTGGATATTCTGTGAAAAGTTTTAACCTAATACCTTTCTTCTTTAACCACTTATTTCTAAATTCACACCGTTTCAGTGTGGTACCCTTAACTACTACAATCTCATCTAACCTAATCTTCTACACTTTTATCGTTGTAATTTCGTTTCTATCTTACTCTAGATCTAGACGTACTACAATGCCTTGTATGGTGCAACTTTTTCAAACTATTGATATGTTTGGTTCGATTTGAAAGAACTTGTAGGAAAGTAGATTTACATGATCCCCGAAGGGACCACTAGGTCACCAATTCTACGGTACGAAGGTGACATCCCTCGTACCCAAACTAGGAACCAACCCTTTGATTCTCGGGTATAGGATAAGGAACTATGGTTTTACCTTATTTGACATGATTCGTGTGTCTTTCGGTGATACTAAATTTGTGTCGTAAATGTAGATGAAAATTCGCCTCTGACATATCTTTTGGGGTTGGCCAAATCGATGCTAAGTTCGATTTTTCGATCTCAATCAACGATGTAACTTTCTTTTGTCCCTAGTACTCCTCTGACTTTTATCTGGAAAGTGTCAGTCATTTCCGAAGAAAACCAGTAGAGTCGTCAGTCACACTTAACTGAATATACTTCAATAGACCACTTTGACAATTGTGTTTATAAATGTAACGACACTTTAAACGTGGTCTAAGGTTCTTAGTAATTCTAGTGACACATTCCAGAGTCATGCGTACCATTAAAAATGTCAAAGTGTGACGTCGTATTTCACTCCTGACGGACACATTTGGATAGGTTTTAGTGTAGGGTTGGATAGGGTTTAAAGAAGACACTTTTTCTTTAATTGTCTGGTTATCTGACTAGAGTGAATACTTAAAAACTGTGTTTTCTAGAATTCATTTATAATCGTTAGTCTTCGGACGTGGTGTAATTTTTTATAAAATAATATTGGTCATCCCAATAAAGTCTTTAAGCTCCTCGTTCTAAATTATAGGTCTTTCGATAATTGAATCATCAAGAAGAGTAATGACGATGACGACGATTCAGCGAAGTCAGCACAGGTTAGACACGCTGGGGTATCTGCCGTCGGGTGGTCCGAAGGGGCAGGGACCCTAAGAGGTCCGTTCTTATGACCTCACCCAACGGTAAAGGAAAAGGTCATGTACTTTCACTTTTCACTTTCACTTCAGCGAGTCAGCACAGGCTGAGAATCGTTGGGGTACCTGACGTCGGATGGTCCGAGGAGACAGGTACCCTAAAAGGTCCGTTCTCATAACTCCACCCCACGGTAGAGGAAGAGTAATGTATAGATTTTTCTTTTCGTACATATAAAGTACCGATGACTTTTCCGTCTACTGAGTACTGTTATCAAGAAATCTTCTTGTGATGTCTTTATCTTATTTTAAACAAAGAATCATATGTTCAGTCGAAATACGAATTATTTATACTTAATGAAACGGTGATTTCAGTCTTATTCAGTTATTTTAAGTGATAGTGGTGGTAATATTTTCAATAAGACTCCAATCATGGTTGTGTTAATCTTTTTCTTCCAACTCAAACATTTCTTCCATTTCGATAATGACACACGTCTGTTACAGTATACGAACCTTTATGAGCACTTAGTTGACTTTTCGATGGTGTCTGTTAATCTCTAAAATTATTTCGTTACTCCCTGTGTTAATTATGTATGAAAGTCATCGAAAGTGTATATGTTTTTTATCGGTTCTCCCTGTCTATTACTTTCTTCACGTGATTTTACCGTAAAATACCCAGAAAGTCTTACCGACTTTAGGGAGTTAAACTATAAAATTTTTAGAAAAGTTCAGGTACTCTTTCATCCGTACTAGGACATAGTGTCTATCCGTATTTCGACACCGTCAGGGATGTCTTTCGTCAAAGGATCTATTCTTTTGACATTTGAGACTGAGAAACTAGGTTGCTAGGGTGAAGATAGACGTCTATACAGAGATGTACAAACTTGACTACGTCCATGTACAAATAAGTAACTTCTTCGTACCAAACTTTTCTCAACCGTCTGTTTTTACTTTCGTTTCGTTTCTTTACTTGTAACTTTACCTTTTCTTCAAACCTTTTGTACAGGTTGCCATCTTATTTATTATTTAATAACGGATAGGTATGTTCCTTGTGACGTCGATTCTTACTCCGTCAAGATACGTTCCTTAGCGGTTCTATAAAACAGGACACTCCTTTTGGAATCACGACTTGTTACACGGACGAAACACCGACAACAAACCAGGGATTCAGTACAGGTCAAAAAAACGTTGGGGTACCTGACAGTGAGCGGTCCGAGGAGACAGGTACCCTAAAGGGTCCGTTGTTATGACCTCACCCAACGGTAAAGAAGAGGTCCTCTAGAAGGGTTGAGTCCCTAGTTTGACCGTAAAGGGCGAACCGTCCGTCTAAGAATTGGTGACACTGTAGACCCTTCGGGACATTATGGAAAATCAATAAATGGTTCACTCAAATAAGGGTTAAGTTTTTCTTTTCGGTTCCTTTGTTTTTTATGCAAATTGGATGGGAAATCAAGTTATAAAATTTTATAATAAGTAAGTAGCATTTTGGTAGAGAAGAGAAAGGACGTTCATTCATCCGAGGTAAACGGTTAAACATGTAGTCCTCCTTGTTACGGTATTACTGAGTAATCCTGTAGTGAAGTCACATGGGACCAACGTTGGGGTACTTAATCGATTCCTACATTTTGACAAAGGACGGACCCGAAGTCCGGATTTCTTTCCACACTTGAAAAGTTCAACCGGAATTAAAGTTTAGGTCTTAGATGATAAAGGATCGTCATACTGACATCCGTTTAATGAATTGGAGAGAATCGAAGGTAAAGGAAAAGGGGGGTTTTTTCTATTATTATGGAAGTGATCTTTCTACTTCCCTCAACCTTTCTACTTTCCTCAATTATACATTTTGGGAACGATTCCATGTTTTGTTTACACTCAACGAAAAAGGAAAAAAGAAAAGGGGAATTCTGAACGGTTTAAATTGTTTACTATAAGATTTAATTGACCGAACTTAGTTTATTGACAGGGATTACGTAAGTAATTTTTGAAAATAACATTGACTACTACTGACTTACACTTATCAAGACTAAATTGGGAATCGGTATAGACTAAAAACGAAAAAGACCATAACACTGATTCTGGTCTCTATGTCGGATACGTACAAGTCAGAACCATTGATTAATTTTATTTGTTGTATAAGGAAGTACTTTACAACTGACTAACGATCAAATACCTAAAACATCCTGTTCAATTAAGGTAGTTTTATCGATTTACCTGAAAACACACGTCTGAGAAAAAGGGGGACTGATTAGTCCTAATTAGCATCACATATGTCGATATCTGAAACTAAATCAATGATCCCGTCGTGTTTTACAATATGAAGTATTTACAGTACAATTATTACTTACATTTCATCTCTATTTATTCTTTATCTATTTTCGTCTAATTTTCGGTATCACCATAATCGTTATTCGAAAGAGAAGTTTCTGATTATTTATAAGACTTTATAAGATGAATCCTTTTACTTTGGAGTCCAATCCAGGAAGTCGCCCTTGGACACTAAATAAACCCTTAGGGGTACTTGTCTAACGACTCTGAACGTCGTTGAGCACTACTTTGAATGTCGCCAATTCAACTCTAAATGTCTACTCCGTATCCATGTGTGACGAAGTCTCACTATCGTGAACGAGGGGGTCAATTTAAAGAGTTCATAAAACTTTAAAGTTCAGTATTCACTTATCAATAGAAACTCTTGTTAGAGATTCCTTTTATCATAACGTTCTAAACACAAACCAAATCGTATCATGGTGTTAAACTTTTTCGGTTTCCCGTTACGTCCAACATTATATCTGGTTTACTTGTTTGAATTTTAAAGAGAAAGAAAGGAACGGAACGGAAACAACCTACTTCCGTGAAAAGTGGTTCAAGACTCTTTTTTTTTTTTTCCAGAAATCTTGGTGTGACTGACTATTATTCCAGTATTTACAGGGTGAACAGGGATTTTTTTAATAAATTTTTATCCTATATATCTTTCGTCTTTCTTAGTGCCAATAATAAAAGTTAAAATAAACGTTATTTTCGAAAAAAAAAAAGAAAAAAGGGCACTTTTCTCCGAAGGGAAGTACAAGTAAATGGTAAGAATAAACGGAAAATATCCCTTGAACACGGGCGTCACTTCCACTTAAGAAATTTATTTTAATGTTTGTCTTTTCGGTCTCATTTTCTCCCCCTTTTTTTCAGTGTCATTTTTAGTACATTCTCCGTACTTCAGAAAATGTCTCATCCATCAACATTCGTAGTAAACATAAACATAAGAGAAAGTTAGGCTTTCGTTTTAGGTGGTCGATGGAAGTGTCTAATTTTACAATTGGGAAACCTTAGTAACCTTCCTTTTAATTTGAGATGGATAGTCAAAAGACGTCGTTCCCTGACTCGTGAAAAGAAAAGGAAGAAGTAACGTTGTTTAAAATTATAAAAAGGGTTAGTTTCCTCTCAAGAAAACTTCTGTGTCTCACTCAACCAATAGGGTCCTTAAACTCCTCGATTAACCGTCCTCTACCGTGGGAACGACGAGGGTTCTAACACCCCTCAATTGGGACATTACCGAAGTCCCCTACCTTGGTAGACCAAAATGTCAAGTAATGCGAAAGTGAGGGTCCTCGTTGTGTAAGACATTCCTCAACGAGAAGCGAACGACTCGTCAAATCTTATCTTTGATTGTTACCCTAATTTAAGTAAGACGACGGGACATCCAAAGGTAGGAGTCCTACGGGAGTTAAACTTCTTATCATTGTAGTCAATTCCTCAACCCCTTTACTCTTACTTGTCGTCCGTCTTGTGTACCCACACTTTCGTTAGTCTCCTACTTAAACGTTTCTTTATCGGATGAACCCTGTTCCGGTCAGTTTCGGACTTTGTGTCGGTGACGGGTCACTTGGAGTCTAAGTGTCACCTATCAATCTTCTGTCAGTTGTGAACCCTTCACTGGTCTTCCCTTCTAGAAAAGGAACCCTTAAGTACTTAAAACCAATTTCCGATTAAATCACCAAAAGAAAGAAGAAATTTTTTTCTTTATAGAACATTCAATCCCTCAGAGGCCCATGAGAGAAGGAGTCGCATCCTCGAGACCTCTCATATGACAAATGGTTCACAAAAAGACCGAAACACGATTCACCTAACCTACGTCAATTGAAACGTAAATTAGGAATGTTTTAAAATACTTTATGTAAAGTGATGGGTGTAAAATACTTAATTCCTTTATCAAAATCTTTCCAAATCATTGAACAAGTAACAGTTGTTTTATTCATTTTTCTGTCTCGGTTCTCAAACATACAGTGATAACTTATAATTTGAATAACTTCCTTTTCAACTTCTTTATCTACTGTTAAATCACAGATACCTGTTATCAGTTCGTTTGGTTCTGACACTTTACACCCCTTTTTTCAAGTCCCACTGAATTAACACCAGAAGGGGTCACCGAGTCTACCACTTCTTAGATGGACGTTACGTATCATAGAGGTTTAAGTATTTTACGTGTTCCTTTACAAGACATCAATATGATATTGAAATGTATCTTTTCTTCTTTTTACCTATATTTAACGTAATTTGTACAAATCATAATTATTTACTAAAAACATCATCCTCTTAAATTCCGACTATTAGGAATCTTTTAAAATTTTTTACTTTTATATAATAAAACGACATTTTCTAGACGGACATTTCTCCTAAACTCTTCTTTACTAGAGAATTAATAGTAGAAAATTAACACTCTACCCGAAAGGACAATCGAGTAAACCATTTGTTAGGGGGATGTTACGTCCCCAGGGGTCAAGCTAAGGACCCACCCCTTCTCGGTGACCTCTTCCCTATCAGATGGGTGAGGTCATAAAAACCAGAACCGAATACCGAGTCGACCATTTCTTAGGTGGATGTTACACCCTGTGGACCCAAGCTAGGGACTCAACCCTTCTAGGGAACCTCTTCCCTTTCCGATGGGTGAGGTTATAAGACCGGACCTCTTAAGGTACCTGACATACCAGGTACCTCAACGTTTATCAACCTGTACTGACTCAGTGAAGGTGAAAGTGTAAGTTAATACTCCACCCTTTTCACCACTTTCACTTGGTACCCGGTCTACTAGTGTACTAAAAGAAGAACCAAAGAGTCTATACATCCGTCTCTGGAAGTCAGGAGTTCCTTTGGAGGTCTTCCTAAGGGTCGTTCAAAACCTTTCACTCTTAGACCGACCGACAGTTGTCCCGAAACTTACACCTCCCTCTCCTTGTCAATGGTTATCCGTAATCCAACAGAAACTTATATCCGTTCTTGCTTCTACTTTTTTACTATTCGATAATATATATTTGACTAAAACCTTGTCCCGGGACAAGGTGTGAGTCACAGTAAATGGTTCTGTTTCGGTTTGTTTGTTTTGTGGTTGATTTTTTTGGTTATGTGTTAACTTTCACAAAAGTAAGTAATTTTGATGTTGGTTTTATACACCAGGACGGAAAAGTGTCGTTAGGTGGTTAATCGTTGCTATTTATTCCACAACAATTAACGGAAAATCACTGTGAATTCCTAATTACCACCCGAAGGTTCCACCACGATCCCCATTTCTTGGGTGAACGGTTAAGTCCTCTGTCTTTTCTGTACCCAAGTTAGGGTCCTCTAGGAGACCTCCTCCCGTACCGTTGAGTGAGGTCATAAGGACGGATGTCTTAGGACACCTGTCCCCACGTGTCAGTTCGTGCTGACTTCACTGAATCGGACTTTTGTGCCTAAAGTAATATAAGGGTTAGTAGTCCACTGTACTTTAGAGTTTGTAAACATTCCTTCTTTTGTTAGTCCGTGTTACTTCTCTCTTTTTAAAATTTGATATAAGTTTATAACTTTCTCTTAAATTAAAATACTGTCGTCAACTATCAGACAAAGGTAAAACAAGTCCAGTCGGAAGAAGATTGGAACTCGACACTGTTATAACGAAACACAAAAGGTAAGACATTGAGTCAGAAAATAACTAAACCCCCTCGGGACTAGTAAACCTAGGGATATCAATTGAACAGTGAAGAAAGAAAAGAGGGTCAAATTTGAACTCCTGGTGTGGGCGGGAAGTGTAAGTGATCCATGATTATTTATCAAAGTTTCACAAGGAATTAAAACAAGTCGGACCTTTTCCGTATACAAGGGACTTCTACGAGTTAGTTTTATCTTTTCGGTTTCCAAATCTGTACATAAAAGGGGGATGGGTCTTATACGAACATGGAGGAAATCATACTTTATCAGATAAAGTTAATCATTGACTGTGTCCTAAGTTCTTGTTTAAGGGGGACATCTTCCAAGGTTACTGTAAGATCTTAAGTCATAACAAAACGTAGGGACGGGGGGTATTCGAAAAAGTATAACAATGCAAAAGAAATGTCATTTATGTAACGTCCGTTGAGTCTGTATTTTCTTGTAATTTCCTTTTCTGTATGTAAAACGGGTTCCGTGAAATTAACTAGATTTGTTTCCGACCCGAGGTTCGTTTGGAAACCTCTAGTCTTCTGACAACGTCGACAACCGTTTATTCATCCAAAACCCTTAAGTGTGTACCTCTCCGGACGATACCCACAAGTCCGGGGAACGTAAAACAGTCACCAATAACTCTTTAGTTTTGTAAATTTAAGAGTACCTTTAAACGGACTTCGTCCGTACTTGTATGACTCCACATTTTATTACTAATCAAGTACTGATCTTCACAACGGGACCCTAAAAAACCAGACAAAACCTAATGGGAATTACCCTCGTTTCTTATGTTTCCTAAAAGAGTTGTACATGTCTCAACATAAAGAGTGTCTTATAAGTTTGATAGAGGAAGGTAGTCTTGTTCCCGCACCCGATCCGTCACTCCGATCTCGAGACACTTTCCTCGTCGAATTTCGGGGATCCAACATCTGAGAAACCTTTATTTCAATTCCGGTCACTCACTAAGTTTTGAAGGGACTTTGAGGATCACAAAAAGTGTCCTGGTGTCGGAGTCCCGACCGTCCTGTAAGACGACCTAGAATCTTCTTGATTTCTGACACCACAATGAAGATGGAGTTCACTTCACTTCAGTGAGTCAGCACAAGCTGAGAAACGCTGGGGTACCTGACATCGGACGACCGAGGAGGCAGGTACCCTAAAAGGTCCATTTCCATGACGTCACCCCACGGTAAAGGAAGAGGTCTCCTAGAAGGACTGGGTCCCTAGTTTGGGTCCAGACGGACGTAACGTCCGTTTGCGAAATGGGAGATTCGGTGATCCCTTCGATGGATTCCCTCGGTATTAGTGGATTAGTTTAGTTCGGATCCAGTCCAAAATAAAAGACGTTTGGGTTAACTTACTAGTTATGTGTTAAGAAAAGGAAAAGGGAAAAATTAGTCAATCAACAACAACAACAAAATCAGTACAGGCTGAGAAACACTGGGTCACCTGACGTCGGGTGGTCCGAGGAGACAAATACCCTAAAGGGTCCGTTCTTATGAACGGACCCAACGGTAAAGGAAAAGATTCCCTAGACTTCTGTTTTATTTTCCATTTTGTTTTATTTTAAAGTGTTTAAGGAAGATAAGACTACAACTTGGATTAATGGGGACTAAAAAATTTCTGATAAATAAATAAAAATAAAAAACCGACACAACTCAGAAGTAACGACGTGCACCTGAAAGTGATAAACGTCGCTCGTCCCAGATGAGAGAACAATGGCATGTGGTTGAATAACACCACCGAAGAGAACAACCCTTCGTACCCGAGATTCTTTCACCCGAAGTCGTCAACGTCGTGTACCCGACTTATCAACACCGGGTGCTCGAATCAACGAGACATCGAACACCCTAGAAGAGTCTGGTCCCTACCTTGGTCACAGGAAATGAAGCGTTCTGTCTAAGAATTGGTGACCTGGTGGTCCCTTCGGGTTAGGACTAAAAAACTTTTTCTTAAAGAAGACAGAAAACAAATCTTTTAAATCACTTATATACTCCGACTAATTTTTTTTTTTTTGGGTGTTTTGAGTATAAATCCGTTTTCTAGACTTATCTATAAAGAGGTTTCTACTATATGTCTACCGGTTGTCCGTACACTTTTCTACGGGTTGTAGTGATTAGTAATCCCTTTACGGTTAGTTCCACTGTTACTGTTACTGGAGTGTGTGTAATCCTGTCGATGATTTTTCTTTTCTTTTATTGTTTGAAACAGTTTCTACGTCTCTTTAACCTTGGAAACATATAACAACTATCCTTACATTTTACTACGTCAATGATACCTTTCGTCATACCGGTAAGGAGTTTATTAATTTTCATTTTAATAGTATACTAAATCGTTGCAGTGAAGACCCATATAGGTTTTCTTGACTTTCGTCCTCAACTTCTCTATAACATGAGGATACAAGTGCCGTAGTGTACTGATAAGGGTTCTCGGTTCTCCATCTTCGTTTGGTTCACAGGTAATTGTCTACTTACCTATTTGTTTTCCACCATATTTGTATGTTACCCTATAATAAATCAGAATGTTTCCTTCCCTTAAGAATGTTTTCAGTTTGATACTTATTTACACAGGGTCACCGTTTCGGTTTGTGTTTTTCCTGTTTGTCATACACTAAGGTGAATCTACTCCACAGATCTCATCAGTTTAAATATATTTGTCTTTTATTTTACTACCAACGGTCCCCGAATCCTCAACTACGTCTTTACTCCTAAACAATTTATCCATCTTTCGAAACTAAAACGTTCTACTTTTATAAGACCCGAAACATTTGAGGTCTATATTTGTACATTTGTATGAATTGTACTTGCCATGTGAATTTCTACCAATTCTACCATTTAAAATACAATGAACAAAAAGTTGGTGTTATTTATATAATTAATACTAATCTCACACAGCCATATGTTTACAAACCCAATAAATAGATTTATCTTTATGAAGACAATACTCTACTAAACTATATTTGTCCATCTAAAAAAAAAGAACATTAAAAATCTCGGAATATCACATACGATAAAAGACAAATTTAAATGTAAATCCGTTACGACTATTGATATTAATGACATAATTGTAATTTTTAATATTATACTACAAACATTTGTGATGTCTAAGATTCTGACTTAAAAAGGAAGACATTAAGTCGAAAATCTTTTACTTCTTATTACGTGAAATTTGTCACAAATTTATTTAGTATTAATTAAAACAAAGACCTATGTAACACCCGGACTGTTAATTTCTCGATTAATACAACTTTTACGTTAAGTGAAAGGGGGATCCGAACAAGTCAATAAAGACAAGAGATTAAATCTGTCCGTTCACAAATAAACGGTGATCCGTTGTGGACTATTTTTATAAATTCATGTAGGTTCCTGTTAATATATGGATACTTCTGTACATTTTTTATCAAAATACACTCTTTCTACTAATAGACGAACTTTAAAACTAAAAAAAGCAGAAGTTAAAAAAAAAGATACAGAGATAGTGTTGGTCAATTGTTTCAAGAATGATATTTAGATCTAACGTATTTTGTGACCAAAACCTTTTCTTCAATATCAGTGCAAAGGGGCCACCGAGTCTACCATTTCGCGAACGGATGTTACGCTCTCTGGCCTCAAGTTAGGGACCCAGTCCTTCTAGAGGACCTCTTCCTTTACCGTTGGGTGAGGTCATAAGAACGGACCTTTTAGGGTACCTACCTTCTTGGACTATCCGATGTCAGGTACCCCAGTGTTTCTTAGCCTGTGCTGACTCGCTGAAGTGTGTCTTCAGAATATCTCTCCACTTTAAATTATGACTTACATTGTGTTCAAAGGGACCATCAAGTTGATCACTTCTTGGGTGGACAGTACGCCCAAGTCAGGGACTCATCCCTTCTAGGGGACCTCTTCCTTTACTGTTGGGTGAAGGCATAAGAACGGACCCTTTAGGGTGCTTGTCTCCTCGGACCACCCGATGTCAGGTACTCCAACGTTACTCAGCCTGTGTTTCCTCTTTGATTGGTGTACTGTGCCTCGTTCGTTCGAAAGGTCCTCCACCGAAGTACAGAGACTAAAAAGAAGACACTGTTGTGTAACCTCTTCAGGAAATGGAAAAACTTAAGGTCAACGAAGTTCGTAAGTCATGTCGATTGTGGACAAGAAAGGTGAGGAGATTTTAGTGACTTTGTTACTGTCGTTATTATTATGTTCGTTTTGAGAAAACACACAGAGGAGTCGTCTTTTCTTTCAAGACAACGTTTATACTTCCTAAGGAAAGAGAATCGTGTCTCCGTCACTAGACGACACATCTCGGCACGAAAGTCACCTTACCGTTCTTAACAAAGAAAGTACCACATAATGTTTCTTCGACCGACAATTTTATAGTGTTCGTATTTCTTAAAGAAGTATTGTGAACACATTTGACTCAAAAACATGACATCAAAGACTTTCAGTCTTGAAGAGTAGGAACACAAATATGTTGAAATTATATTTACCCGAATCTAGATCATTTCGTCCTACTTCTTTGTGTTTTTTATTTTTGTTCATTTTTGTACGTATTTATATATGTGTGTGTAGTTATATCCTCCGCCTTTACTCCGTTTTTTATATAAGAACTCGTTGTCGTGAACTATCGTGAGTGATTTCATCTTTCTTTTCGTCACTCAAGGAGTTTTCGGTTTTTTTCTTACATAAAACCACCGAAGATTACACCGATTTCCCGAAGGGTCCACCGCAGTACCATTTCTTAACGGACGGTTACGTCCTCTGTGTCCTATTCCTTCAAACTAGGGACCCAGTCCTTCTAGGGGACCTCTTCCTTTACCCTTGGGTAAGGTCATACGAACGGACCTTTCAAGATCTGTTTCTCGGACCACCCAACGTCAGATGTCTCAGTGTTTTCTCAGTCTGCGATGACTCGTGGGCTACACCGATTCTGTATTATTCATGTCAACCCTGACGTTCTCTGATTTTCCTGCTGTGCCGTTCATGTGGATGAAAGACCTTTCTGAATTTTACCGATACCTGAGTTTCGTGGCGGTTAGGTCACAATTTCCCTATCAATTTCCGAAATTAGTAGACGAAACCAAACTTTACATAACGATGACATATGTCAAATCTAAGAGTATTATTCGACAGTAAAATAGGCGTTTTAAATTAGGTGTTTTAAGTCTACAAATTCTTCCTCTAGTTTTGAAAAAGGATGTTGACTATTTAGATGGTACTCGAGAATAGTGTGATATATCGGTAGGGAAGTGGTTGAACGTTGTAGTGGGTGAGGGGGAAGGGACCCGAACGTCGATATGATAAAGTTCCTCGAATGTAATACGGTACGTCAAGGACTCCTGTAGACAAGGTCCACCGGTTGGAGAGAGGTGGGATCGGAGGGGGCGTCGGCGGAACAAATCAGACCAAAAACACACAAACGGGTACGTCTACCGACGACGCTGTGGGAAATTAGAACAGGTCTCCGAGGTACCTAGTACACTACTGAGTCTCGTACCCGGGGAGAACTCACGTGTGTCAGTGAGACGATAAGAACAGACACAACTCTAGTGTCTTCGAGTCACTCCGAAGTAAGTATATCGAGAAATGGGGAAGGACTAATGGTCCCTTTTCCTTCAGTAGGTCAGGAGTCAAGTCAAGTCAAGTCAAGTCGGTGAGTCAACACAGGTTGAGAAACGTTGGGCTACCTGACGTCGTGTGGTCCGTAGACACAGGAAGTGGTTGAGGGTTTCGAACGAGTTTAAGTACGGGTGGCTCAGTTGCTACGGTAGGTCGGTAGAGCAGGAGACAGGAGGGGAAGAGGAGGAACAGAAGTTAGAAAGGGTCGTAGTCCCAGAAAAGGTTACTCAGTAGAAAACGTAGTCCACCGGTCATCGAAGTCGAAGTCGTAGTCAAGAAGGTTACTTATAAGTCCTGACTAAAGAAATCTTAACTAACCAAACTAGAGGAGCGACAGGTTCCCTAAGAGTTCTCATAGTTCTCAGAAGAGGTTGTGGTATTAATCTTTGGTAGTTATAAAGCCGTGAATTGAAAGAAATACCAGGTTGAGAGTGTAGGTATGTGATGACCTTTTTGGTATCGAAACTGATCTACTTGTAAACAACCGTTTCATTACAGAGACGAAAAATTATATGACAGATCCAACCGGTATCGAAAAGAAGGTTTCTCGTTCACAGAAAATTAAAGTACCGACGTCAGTGGTAGACGTCACTAAAACCTCGGGTTCTTTTATTTCAGGCAGTGACAAAGGTAACAAAGGGGTTGATAAACGGTACTTCAATACCCTGACCTACTGTACTAGAAACAAAAAACTTACAACTCAAAATTCGGCTGAAAAAGTGAGAGGAGAAAGTGAAAGTAGTTCTCCGAGAAATCAAGGAGAAACGAAAGACGGTATACCCACCACAGTAGACGTATAGACTCCAATAAATATAAAGGGGTTCGTTAGAACTAAGGTCGAACACGAAGTAGGTCAGGTCGTAAAGAGTACTACATAAGATGTATATTCAATTTATTCGTTCCACTGTCATATGTCGGAACTACATAAAGGAAAGGTTAAAACTTGGTCAGACAACAAGGTACAACGAAGGACTGGACAACATTGACAACGAAGGACTGGACGTATGTCTAAAGAGTTCTCCGTTCAGTCCACCAGACCATAAGGGTAGAGAACTTCTTAAAAGGTCAAACAACACTAGGTGTGTCAGTTTCCGAAATCGTATCAGTTTTCTTCTTCATCTACAAAAGGACCTTAAGATAAACGAAAAAGATACTAGGTTACCTACAACTGTTAAACTAGAGACCAAGGAGGCGGAAAAGATTTAGGTCAAACTTGTTGACCTTCAAGAGGTAAGTGTACGACAACTTCGGATCGAACCTCTTAAAACTCGTACACTTAAAACTCTTAAAACTTGTGAAACGATCGTACACTCTACTCACGTTAACACACCATCGAACTTGTAAGAAACCGTAACGGAAAGAAACCCTAACTGTAAGAAACCGTAACGGAAAGAAACCCTAACCTTACTTTTGACTGGTAAAGGTCAGGACACCGGTGACGACTCAAAAGTAGGTGTGGATCACATTTCTTTAACTCTTCCGAAGTACCTAAATAAACTTGGGTCAGACTGAGTCTTTAAAGGGGAAAGAAGTGGAGATAATCCTTTTTACTTCGTTTCCAAGGGAGAGGTAAACAAAAGATGTTTTATAGACCTCAGGAAGACAGGGAGTTTTGTCTTTCGGGGAATTCTGAAACGAGTCGTCTCGTACCCATAGAAGTGGAGTCTGGGGTGATACAGGTGAGTGAGAATGTAGAGAAAAAGTAAGAAAAGAAGGGAGGTAGAAAACTTCCATTGAAAAGTAGAACCCCACCCCTTTCATCTCTCATTTCCCTTGTCTCTTCATTTTAAAGTGAACTCAATAGGTCAAAGAAACACGGAACTCAAATGAACAGCCTATCTAAAACGGGTATTTTTATACAGGTATTCGAAGACTAGGAGTTGTCTAACAAGAAACTAAGATGTTCATGTGAAGAAGGTCTTCTAGATAACGACGTAAAATCGACGGGTTTACGGTTTCCAGGTGTTCCATGGTATTTATATCCCCTATATACAACCAATTATGAAGTTTTATAATAAAGTAGTGTTGTGACTCAAGAGGTTGGACACCCGTTCGGTTGAAATACAAAATTACATTATTTATACCACCCTTTTTGTAATCAAAATCAGTATCCTTTGACGATCAACTGGTAAAACTGATGTTGTCGCCTTCTTTTAGAGTTGTGTCTTCATACTACAGATCTTATAAAAAAGAGTTCCAGACCAAGTACATGGTAGACGAAGTCTTATTGTACACCACCTACGGTACCCCTCATTATGTAAATAATTTCACCACAATTGACGTGGGATGAGGTTTGAAGGACTGGTCTTTGAGCTCTTCACTCCAGAAACTTAAACATAATTATAAATTTCGGTCGTACGGTCCACTAACCAATAGGACGGGTATATGGTTGTGGGACAACCTTCAAAAGTAAACCCCTACCACTATTACTTAATCGATGGACTCGGTCGTCGTCATTCTACTATCTAGAAAGAGTCCCTCGGTAGGGAGACATAGTGACCGGAGTCGGTACCACCCGAACACATTGAAACAGTGCAAAAGACTGACTTTTGAATGAAGTATAAAAATACAGTAACGACTTACTCACTAAGTAAAGTGAACGTCCTTTCCTTTTGATAAAAAGGAATCATTTCGTATAAAATATGATTTCTTTATGTGTCGTCTTAGTTTCTCTTTGAGTTCTGACAGAAGAATTGGTGACAAACAAATTTATTTATCCTTACACAGATGTAAATCGTATTCTCTGTTTCTTTTTCTTTTTAACCTTTTATATCCAACATAAAGACATTTTATTGTGATCCTAACCTTAAAGACAGGGATTTTGACTTTAATGAATGTACCGCATTTTATTTTCGATATTGATAACCATTTTCCTAAACTCAAATGTAATTCACTATTTTATTATTTTTCAATAAATTTTATTGTTTAATCTGAAAATTCTTTATCTGACGATTGTTTTAAAAATATAATTCTAAAAATTTTATATCTTTATATTGATTGTCTCTTAAAGTATATGAATCGATAATGAATATTTAACATCCGACCCCCAATATAAATGAACTTAATTTAATACCCGTTCTCTCTTTTGGTTGTATAATGGACCCTGTCGTTTGGTTCCACGACCCACTAAACCGGAGTATGGTTGTTTGTTTTTTACAACTTCTTTAACCTTGAATGTTAATTTTATTACAACCGTTTTCTTTTGATAGTAAATAGTACCTACCCAATATATTGATGATTGAAATTTCGTTATACACCGGAGTTTTCTTTGTTCAATTGGTTCAAACAACCAGTAAAGTTTTTAAAGTAAGGTCATATCAGTCAGAACTAATTGAAATTGGGTAGATTGTCCTTGGGAATTCATTGAAAAAAGGGAGGGAGTTTTTCGACCTTTTTTTTTATTTATTCCGTCGTATGTTTTTTATTCGAATATTGTTTTGAAATGAAATTTTCGAAAGTCATTCTTGAAAGTCTCTTATAAAAGTGTAGACGTGGATAAGTCTTTTGTTGAAAGGTTGGATGATTAGAGAAATGGTATGTTAAAATATATACGGGATTTATACATTTGAAATTTTTTTAGACAGTATAAATTATACTGGATGAAGGATTTCCGTTGTTTCATTTGGTTAGAAGTTATACTTTTTTTTTTTCTTATAGTTCTTAAGAGTATAAAAGTCAATTACTCTTGTGACTTAATTAGACCTTATTAGGTAAATGTCTTGTAAAGATAAATAATTTAAAGTCGAAATTATTATCTTAAAATCAAATTATTGATTTGTCTCAAAGTCAAATTATTGACAATTGAGACTCTATTCACGGTTCTTCTTGTTCTTTTCCACTAGATCTTTTACCTGTGAATTGGACCCACAGGTGTTGGAGACCGGGACTCGTGTAATTAATTTCCTGGAAATCCTATGACAGTTCTCATAACGACTTCACTACCTAGTACCTTAGGTTTCCCTTATTCCGGGGACCCTGTGCCTAACCCTTTCTCATTTCCTTAGTTTTTCAACCTCCTGAGTTAAGTGTAGGTCACGAGTACCATCCTGGACATTCACCTCCATCCTTTCCCTACTAGACTTACCCGAACAAACTGACTCCCCAAACCCTTCACCTTGTTAATAACTCCTACTCTAGTTTTACCCTAGTGTACATGGAGTTCTTTGACCCTTCTCACTTCTTACTCCTTACTCCTTTGAAGTTTTGGTGGAGTATAATTAGACAGGAACTCTAAGAATTCCCGAATGAACCCAAACGTTGTCGGAGGGATTGTATTTCTTCCCGTATACATGTGTAGGTACGTAGGTCTCGTTATTCCCTATCCGGTCGAACCGTCGAACGGTCCGAAATTGGATATTTTCAACGATTTAGTAACAACCGTGTGATTAGTAACCCGTACATTCCCACAATTCCTAAAGGATAATGGACATTGTGAAGAGTCTTCCGTCCCGTCACCCTTCTCCAAGAGGGTCGGAGGAGAGGCGACTCTCCGATACTCGACCATTAGATAATATTAGTCGACCATTTGTAAGTCGTTAGATAACTCAATCTAGTTAAATTGATGTAAAACGACTTCCTCCGTAGATTCAAACCCCAGTCCTAAAGAGGTCTTTTTTATCTTCTTTCCTACTTACACGGGTATTTGAGAATGGGGAAGACCACAAATTTTAATAATCAAAATTCCTAGTGGTTTTTGTCTCCTACTCTACCAGTCTACTGTAATGGTTTAGTTACCTGTACTTAGACTCGTTTGAGACCCTCCATCACTTCCTGTCCCTTCGGACCACACGACGTCAGGGACCCCAGTGTTTCGCAGCCTGTCTTGACTCACTGAGTTGTTGTTGTTACTCTTTAAGATACGACCGAGGGTAGGAGTCGGGACAGTTGTAAACAAAATATGGTTGTCACAAAGACCTAATACAACAGAGGGAGATCCAGTAAGAGAGACTTTTCATGAATTTAACTCAAGGGTCCCTTTTAGTCTATAAGCGATTACAGGATCACTTACTATACTCTTCCGGGTCAAGTACTTCCGAGGCCTCTTCCACTCTTTACACCCTAATGAGACCTTCAGTAAAGACGGTGGAGAATCCTGTCTCTTACATCTAAAGGGTTCCCTCGTGAAGTAGTTGTTGGAAGTTTCGGTCGTTTGACTTCGTCTGATACCATCCTTTCTTCCTGAAAACGAAAATTAGGAGAGCAGGAAGAATCAAGAATTACTCCTTATCAACGGTAGTGTGAAGTCTGATTACACTTTTGTGGTAAAATTGAAGAAAAGGTTCAAACCTAAAAGGACTAGATGTTGAAAACAAATGGAAAACGAAAAGACGGAAACCGAAGGAGATGTAAAGAAAGAAAGAAAGAAAGAAAAAAAAAAAATTCCAGTCTGATGGACATATTCTGAGGATAGATTAGTAGAATGGTGTAGGCACAAATTCGTTGTTTCAGATTTCGTATGATAAACAGATTCAACACAGTATTTTTATATAGAGACAAAAGAGAACTCCGTCGACACTAATAATACCTCTTCAAACTCGAACCTCATTTTTCATGTCCGAACTTAGAGTCAAGGATAATGATGGTAACCGTACTCACACCCTGTAAAACATTGAACAAAAATATGAAACCGGTGGACTACCCTTCTCGACTGAGTAAACTTTTATGGGACTACGACCCTTGTTAACTCCCGTCCTCTTCCCCTATCGTCTCCTACTCTACCGACCTACCGTAGTGGCTGAACTACCTGTGTTCCAACCCATTTGAGTCCCTCAACCACTACCTGTCCCTCCGGACCGCACCACACCAAGTACCCCAGTGTCTCAGTCTGTGCTAACTAACTGACTTGACTTGACTTGACTTGAATAGTGAACCTTTTCTTTTCACCGTTTTATAAGAACTGCCGATGACTCCTTCAATCGGTAAGTTTTTATAGGCACTACATCTTCACAAGGAATTTTAATAAAAAAAAGAGTAAAATATGTCACTTAAATCTTTTGAATGAACGAAAAGAGTAAAATACACTATAATTAGTGTAACACACGTACATTATCGATCTCAGAGAATAGGTCATCATCTCTAACTCTACTATACCCAGAACACGTTAGTCAGTCGTTTCAGTACCCTCTTTTATTTATGAATTACTCGGATCTTCTCCCTCCTACTAGGTGGAACGTTACGTTCCCAGTGGTCAAATTAAGGACGAGGCCCTTCAAGGGTGTACAACACTCGTTGTCAGGCACGTGGTGTCGATGATTCAGTCGTGAGATTTCGGGCTTCGACATTGATGACTCGGGTCACGATGTTGACGACTTTGAACACACGGGATCTCGGACACGAGGTGTTGTTTTCTTCGGTGACGTTACTCTTCGGACGTGTGGTGTCCATCTCTTTGGGCACACGTCGTTTCTTCTAGGTGGTGTCAGTTTTTAATTTTAGTTTACATAGAATTTTTTTTTTTTTTTCTCCTTTTTACTATACCGAACTCTCTCCCTAAACGTTTGTCCTGAAAACCCCTTTTCTGACTTACATACCCTTGAATTCATCTAAACAAACGTCCGTTTCTCTTCATTACTCTCTCTCTGTCTCTATCTCTCTCTCAGTTTCCTCACTACACTGACCCTTCGATCTCTTCTGTGTCAACCACACAAGTTCCACACAAGGACTGGATCTTCCTCCGTTAGTTACTTGGACGACAAACACTTCGAGAACGGTTCGAGAAGGGCCCCTTGTAGTAGACCCGAGTCGAGATCCCATTGATGTTACGTACTACGATGGGTGAACGGATCACGTTCACGAATGTTTACGGTCAACAAGGGACACAATCTGGTGTGTTCCATCATACTCATGACAGTTAAATAGTAATAAAAAAAGGAGGTTTTCCCTCTTCGGTTTCAGACCCTTTGGAGGATCAGGTTACTTCGACGACTTAACAAAAATTTCTTCTCACACGTTTAACACAGAAGTCGATAAAGAACGTGTACCTTTTATAATATAAAGTGACCACTAATTCAAACGATAGTCGTTTTATAGATATTTCATGTACAGTACCTTTCTACACCTTATTAGACGTGACTGTGATTACTTTTCCAAAGGAAAGAGGGTCTAGTAGACGGAAATGAGTCGTAAAGAGACATCCGTTCCACGAGGGACCGTTCACAAGAAGGTATCGGTTTCGTACGATGTCACGGTTCGATAGACGGTTCGGATGATGGAAAAGAAACAGAATAGAGAGAGAGAAAAAAAGAAAGAGAAGGAGACAGGGAGGGAGGGAGGGAGAGAGAGGGAAGAAGGAAAAAGGAATGTTTAATAAGTCAGAACGTTAAAACGTGAAAAGACGACGTCTGCACCGAGATCACCCTCTGTCTCTTCAGACTGAGGCCCAAACATTTCGAAACCAGGAAAACTTAATTTGGAAAAAACCTATGAGTCGAACTAGATAACTATATAAAGGTGAAATTGACTACGGAAAACAAAGACGTCTCTTCGTTTTGTTTATCCTCTAATAAGTAAAATAGATTTCTAAATAATACTACTTGGTTGAGTGAGTCAAACCTCCGATTTTTCAGAGTTCTAAACGGTAGACGTTCGACCTCTATGTCTTTTCGGTCCCCATACCAAGGTCAAATTTAGACTTCCGAACTTTTGACCCCCTCGACTGTCAAAATTCAGAGTTAGGACCTTGTCCTCTTCTGTTTTTGACTCCAGTGTGGAATTCGTCCTTCCGTCTCTCCGTTTAAGAGGGAAGGAGACTGAAAATAAAATAAATTCGGGAGTCACCTAACCCATCACGGTTGGGTATCACCCCTCCCGGTAAGTGAAATGAGTCAGATGACTAAGTTTACGAGTAGAGTAGACCTCTGTGGGAGTGTCTATGTGGAGTTTTATAAATTGACTTATAGACCCGTGGGTTACCGGGTTAGTTCAACTGTATATTTTAATTGGAAGTGTGAAAGGATCAAGACCCAGTCAGGGTGTGTTAGGACGTAGGACTGAACCGAGGACTTTAAAGTTGGGTTGTATCAACATCAATGAAGAGGGTAAAAAGACCCAGGTATTAAATTTCCTGTAACTTCCACGACAGACTGGATCCATGTTAGGTGACCCCGACAATTTTGGTAAGTATAGTCTATCTCTGAACGTGGGTACAAGGTCCTGAGGTTGGGTTAGTTTTGACTCAGAAGGTTGACTCTAGTGTTTGGGTCAAAGTCGTGGATTACTTCGAGTCAAAGAACTACAGAGTAACGTTTCTTAAATCACTCTCTGTTTCACTATTCATTCCTCACCTAAACAAATCTCTTTTGTGTGAGGTATCTGTCTCACACCCCGTGGTGTCTTTCACTCACGTCGGAGTTTTACACCACACCATCGAAAATACCCGACCCATTAAGGTATCCGATCCCACTGGTTCCTACTCTACCAACCTACCGTAGTGACTGAGTTACCTGACTCAAACTCCTTTGAGGTCCTCTATCACTTCCTTTTCCCTTCGGACCATACGACGTCAGGTACCCCAGTGTTTTTCAACATGTATTCAATCGTTGACTTGTTGTCGTTGTTACTCATCCTTCACTTTCACAATTAACGAGTCAGTACAGGATAAGAAACACTGGGGTACTTGATATCGGACGGTACCTAGAGACAAGTACCCTAAGAGGTCCGTTCTTATGACCCGACCCATCGGTAAGGGAAGAGGTCCCCTAGAAGGACTGAGTCCCTACCTTGGGTCCAGAGGACGTAGACGTTACACCTATGTCGCACACGTTGACTCGGTGTTTGTCGACACACTCACCCTCCTGATAAGGTTTATAAAACCCTTCCCCGTATCTAAAGGTCCTTAACCCGGTGGTGAGTGAAAAACCAGATACTACCGACCGGATCTTAGGGTACTTTTCTCCTCGGACCACCCGACGTCAGTATCCCACCGTTTCTGACCCTGTGGTGGCTCAGGCGTACGTGAACCTTGACAGTACCGTGGGGACTCACACAGTAATCGAACGACTAAACACTGTCACTCGGATATCACTCCTAGTCACAGATCACTTCCAACTGAACAGACGGTAGAACCTGGGTAAACTAACATTACAAATACAACACAGGAACCCGATACAGTAAGAAAGTTTCCAACACGGGACGGGGGAAGGGAGGACAAAGTGATGGTGAAGATAAAACACCTGTGTGAGGTTTAATTGATATTTAAACGATTAAAACTCGTTATTCTAATATGGTAACTGAGTATAATATGAACACTAATGTATTTGTAGATTTAAAGAAAAGTGGTCATATTCATAATATGTATTCAAAATTTTTTACTATTAAATATCTTGATAATACTGTCCCTTATAATTATTTATAATAAACTGTTGAATAAATTACGATAGTAAGGTAAAATAATCGGATATTTGGAGTCACTTGATTCTAGTATGAAACAATAACTACCTCGGAAACAATTTTAGATCAAAAGATTGAATTATACAAAATACCTGATACATCGTCTGAAACTTTGAACGAAGGTGAAAGAGAGAGTGACAGACGCAAGTCCCTCTCCATGGTCAAAGGTATTCTTCGTAAGACCTTATCACCAATGTCGACACCCGACACCTCAGTTTAGTTTATCTAAAGTTGGAACGGTAAACGACCAACATACTACGACCCATAGGGTCAATTGAATCGACTGAATCAAATATATATATATATAAATTGATGTTGTATTATTCTGTAGATTATAATAAAAATGTCTCTAGTTAACTTTATTTCATGTCGTGGATTATATGTCCCTTGTTATGTTACAACGACGACGACGACAGTGAAGTCAGCACACTGGTCCGAGGGGGTAGGGACCCTAAGAGGTCCGTTCTTGTGACCTCACCCAACGGTAACGGAAGAGGTTACGTACTTTCACTTTTCACTTTCACTTCAGCGAGTCAGCACAGACTGAGAAGTGTTGGGGAACTGACGTCGGGTGGTCCTAGGAGGTAAGTACCCTAAAAGGTCCGTTCTCATGATCTCACCCCACGGTAGTGGAAGAGGCTGTTATGTTACAAGTCAAGTCAAGTCAAGTAAAGTCAAGTCAGCAAGTCAGCACGGGCCGAGAAACGCTGGGGTTCTTAACGTCGTGCGGTCCGGAGGGACAGGCAGTGGTTGAGGACCACAAGTGAGTTTGAGTATAGGTAGCTCAGCCACTATGGTAGGTCGGTAGAGTAGGAGACAGTAGGGGAACAGGAGGACGGGGGTTAGGGAGGGTCGTAGTCTCAGAAAAGGTTACTCAGTCGACAAGCGTACTCCACCGGTTTCATGACCTCAAAGTCGAAATCGTAGTAAGGAAGGTTTCTTGTGGGTCCTGACTAGAGGAAATCTTACCTGACCAACCTAGAGGAACGTCAGGTTCCCTGAGAGTTCTCAGAAGAGGTTGTGGTGTCAAGTTTTCGATCGGTAATAATATACGTAGTAGAGGTTCAAATCATTTGTAAAGTTGATGTTTGAGTAGATTCAAGACAACTTATTCTATTTTGTTCCCCGGGTAATAATGACAACGACAACAAGTCAACGATTCGGTACAGACTGAGACGTCGGGGTACTTGACGTCGTACGATCCGAAGAGAGAGGTAGTGATAGAGGGACTCAAACGAGTTTGAGTACGAGGAACACAGCCACTACGGTAGGTTGGTGGAGTAGGAGACAGTAAGGTAAAGAAAGAGGAGAACGGGAGTCAAAAAGGGTCGTGATCTCAGAAAAGTTTACTCAGTCGAGAAGGGTAGTCCACCGGTTTCATGACCTCGAAGTCAAAGTTACAGTCAGTTACCTGATAAGGTTACAAGTTAAGTAACCTTATCAGGTCAGTTATAAATCTCAACTAAAAGAAATCCTAACCGACCAAACTAGAAGAACGACATGTTCGTTGGGAGTTCTCAGAAGAGGTCGTGGTGTCAAGTTTTCACAGTCAATAAGTCAGGACTCAGAAGAGATACCAGGTTGAGAGTGTAGGTATGTACTGATGACCCTTTTGATATCGAAACTGATCGACCTAGAAACGGTCGTTTCAATACAGAGACAAAAAAATTATGTGGCAATCCAAACAGTATCTACAAGAAGGTTCCTCGTCCGTACAAAATTAAAGTACCGACGTCAGTGGTAGGTGTAACTAAAACCCCGGGTTCTTTTATTAGACAGGGACAAAGGTAACAAAGGGGTTTATAAACGGTACTTCACTATTCTAATCTACGGTTCTAGAATCAAAAAACTTGTGACTCAAAATTCGGTTGAAAAAGTAAGAGGAGAAGGTGAAAGTAGTTCTCCGAGAAATCTAGGAGAAGTGAAAGACGGTAATTTCCCCATAGTAGACACATAGTCTCCACCAACAATAAAGAGGACCGTCAGAATTGAGGTCGAACACTAATATCAAAAGTCATTTTGTAAGGAAAGACAAATTGTATCTTCCAGATTTCACTGATATGGATCGATAGTATTGAGTGTTTTAGAAAAAGTATTAATACGGTAAATCGACAAAATAGTTAAGTAGACATCCACCCGAGTCAACATGACCTGAGAAACTCTGGAGTACCTGACATTGGACGGTCTGAGGAGACAGGCACCTTAAAGGGTCCGTAGATGTGACCTCACCCAACGGTAAAGGAAGAGGTCCCCTAGAAGGACTGGGTCCCTAGTTCGGACATAGAGGACACAGAGGACGTAACCGTCCACCTAAGAAATGGTGATCACGATGGACCCTTCGCATAAAAACAAATTCACTGTATGTCATCGACCGTGATTCTGTATCAATAGACTTACGGTTATTTTAGATCATATTATATATCTTGTTTTCGTTGTTTTTAGGTCTTAAGTAATGATAACAGTTTTTAAATTTAATATAAAATCTCATATTTGGTGTCTTTTTTCTATGTTTGTTAAAGTTACTATAAATAAGGTGAAAGTAAAAATAAAGTGATTTTATTAAAAATCTGATAGATGAATCAAAAAACATATGTTCATTTAACAGGTCATTTTTGGAAATATGTCTCGGTTGACCCTTTAAATGTGTCGATACACTATACGACACAACACGAACGAAATCAGTACAGGTTGAGTAAAGCTGGGTTACCTGACATCGGGTGATCCGAGGAGACAGGTACTCTGAGAGGTCCGTTTTTTATGACCTCACCCAACGGTATGGAAAGTGGGTCCCTAGAAGTACTGGGTCCCTAGTTTAGGTGTAAACGATGTAACGTCCGTCTAAGAAATGGTGACTCGGTGGTCCCTTCCGGGAATGGATCGATATATGATACAGTTATTAGTGTATACCTCCTTTAAGAATAATATCTTAATTCGAAAGGATCCGAAATGGCCCCCGAAGGGATCATAATTTCTTAGCCGGACACTATATCCTCTGGACCCAAGCTAGGGACACAGTCCTTCTAGGGGACCTCTTCCTTTACCGTTGGGTGAGGTCATAAGATCGGACCCTTTAGGGTACCTGTCTCTTCGGACCACCCGATGTCAGGTGCCGTAGAGTTTCTCGGTCTGTACTGACTCGTTGATTGTGAAAGTGAAGGTCCGAATTATATATTTTGTCATAGTCAAGTCAAGTCAGCGAGTCAGTACAGACTGAGAAACGCTGGGGTACTTAGCGTCGTGCGGTCCGGAGGGACAGGTAGTGGCAGAGGGCCTCAAGTGAGTCTGAACACAAGTAGCTCAGGCACTACGGTAGGTCGGTAGAGTAGGAGACAGTAGGAGAAGAGGAGGACGGGGGTTAGGAAGGGTAGTAGTCTCAGAAAAGGTCACTCAGTTGAGAAGCGTACTCCACCGGTTTCATAAACTCAAAGTCGAAATCGTAGTAAGGAAGGTTTCTTTAGGGTCCCGACTAGAGGAAGTCTTACCTGACCAACCTAGAGGAACGTCAGGTTCCCTGAGAGTTCTCAGAAGAGGTTGTAGTGTCAAGTTTTCGTAGTTAAGAAGCCACGAGTCAGAAGAAGTGTCAGGTTGAGAGTGTAGGTATGTACTAGTGTCCTTTTTGGTATCGGAACTGATCTGTCTGGAAACAACCGTTTCATTACAGAGATGAAAACTTATATGATAGATCAAACCAGTATTGAAAAGAAGGTTCCTCATTCGTAGAAAATTAAAGTACCGACGTCAGTAGTAGACGTCACTAAAACCTCGGGTTCTTTTATTTCAGACAGTGACAAAGATGACAAAGGGGTAGATAGAGGGTACTTCACTACCCTGGTCCACGGTACTAGAAGCAAAAGACTTACTACTCGAATTTCGGTTGAAAAAGTGAGAGGAGAAAGTGAAAGTAGTTCTCCGAAAAATCAAGGAGAGGTGAAAGACGGTATTCACACCACAGTAGACGTATAGACTCCAAGAACTATAAAGAGGGCCGTTAGAACTAAGGTCGAACACAAAGAAGGTCAGGTCGTAAAGAGTACTACATGAGACGTATATTCAATTTATTCGTCCCACTGTTATATGTCGGAACTGTATGAGGAAAAGGATAAACCTTGGTCAGTCAACAAGGTACAGGTCAAGATTGACAACGAAGAACTGGACATATGTCTAAAGAGTTCTCCGTCCAGTCCACCAGACCATAAGGGTAGAGAAAGTCTTAAAAGGTGTCAATAACACTAGGTGTGTCAGTTTCCGAAACCGTATCAGTTATCTCGACTTTATCTACAAAAAGACCTTGAGAGAACGAAAAAGGTACTAGGTCGCCTACAACCGTTAAACTAGAGACCAAGAAGACGGAAAAGATTTTGGTCGAACTTGTAGTCCCTCAACTGCCAAGTGTATAACGACTTCGGACCGAACCTCTTAAAACTCGTAATGAAATGATCGTACACTCTATTTACGTTAACACTCCATCAAACTCGTAAGAAACCGTAACGGATAGAAACTCTAACCTTACTTTTGACTGAAAAAGATCAGGACACCGGTGACGACTCAAAAGATTTGAACGACCGTATAACTCACGTCGTGAAAGTGTCGTAGTAGAAGGTCCTAAACTTTGTCGAGTTTACCTTAAGGTAGTGGAGGCGACGAAACAAGTATCACTACGAAAGATTCCGGGTGAACTGAAGTGTAAGGTTCTACAGACCGAGATCTAATCACTAGTGTAGTACTACTAATAGAATCAGGACTTCTAGAAAAAACATGTCAAGAAGGCACATAAGAACGATGGAGAAGAATTATAGAAGACGAAGACAATCTAGGTATGGTAAACCAGGTGACCTCTTCCCTTACCGTTCGGTGAAGTCATAAGAACGGAACTCTTGGGGTACTTGTCATACTTTTCCGTTTTACTATCCTTTTCTTCTTGAGGGGTCCAGTAATCCACGGGTTATGCGATGACCTCTAATCACCTCTTGATTGAGGTCTTTCTTACTTCCCTACCTCGGTTTCGTTTTTGTTATGAGTCAACACTTACACTGACCACTATCTTCGTTCCAGGCTACGACATTTCTCGTTATAACGTATCCTTGGACCTTACAGTCCAGGTACTTAGTTCCGTCTAACCTTCACCAGTTTGTTCTCTACCGTTCTCACTTTCAGATGTAAGATCCTTAGTCGTATGATTTTACCTGACCTTACCCACTTAAATTGAGTCTACTAGTAATATAGATGATGACGCCCGTCCTTAGGGAGTCTTCTTTACCTCATCGGTAGTACCAGTTGTTTTCTCAGACTTTACGTCATGAACCTACGTCAGAGTGTTTGTTGTCTTGCTAGAGACAAGCAGAGGTTCCGTTTGGTAAGTTATAGTGTCAATAGGTTCAGATACTGGGTTGGTCATTACGACTTCTTTGACTTCAACTTGTCAAAATACTTCTGAGTCTTCTGCAAAACCTTGAGTGTAGGTTTTTTCTACAGGAAAAGTAATATCCCCTGACCTTACGTTTTCATCCTTCAGTTCTTTGTGGACCTCATTGTCCGTTTAAACCGGAACCTTACGCCTTACTTCGTCCCGTTTCTGATTGTCTCAAAACGGTTCTTTTACGTGACCAGTCTCGTTTGTGGGAGAAGGTTGTTGTGTTCTCTTCTGAGATGTGTACCTGTAGTGGTCTACCAGTTGTGGCTTTAGTCTACCTAACATAAGAAACGTCGGTTTCTACCTCTTCGAGATATGTCAGTTGTTTTTATTCTGGTCCTCGACTGACACCGAGTCTAGTACTTGGGGAATAATGGTTTAAGTCTGATTTTAACTTCTTTCATCCCTTTTGACGATCTGGTAAGTCCATACTGGATTTAGTTTAGGGAATACTAATATGTGACCTTCACTCTTTATCTAAATTCCCGGATCTAGACTATCTATCTCACGGACTACTTGATACCTTACTTCTAGCACTGTAACATGTCCTCTGTCCCTAGTTCTGGTAGGGGTACCTTTTCTTTACGTTTTTCGTTTTACCGACAGACCCCTCCGGAATGTTTATCGACACTTTTCTTCTCTCCGCTTTTCGTTTCCTCTTTTCCTTTCTATATTCGTAGACTTACGTCTCAAGGTTTCTTATCGTTCTTCTCTATTCTTTCGGAAGAAGTCGCTAGTTACGTTTCTTTATAACCTTTTCTTGTCTTGCCCTTTCTGATCTCTAGAGAAGTTCTTTTAATCTCTATGGTTCCCTTGTAAAGTACGTTTCTACCCGAGCTATTTCCTGTCTTTACCATACCTGGATTGTCTTCGTCTTTCTCGGAATACATGACCATTGACACCCGGTCCTGACGAATGTAGGTTTAACCCTGAAGATAAAAGATAGAACCGAAGGGGACCACCGAGTCAGTAATTTCTCAGCCGGGCGTTACGTCTTCCGGAACCAAGCTAGGGATTTAGTCTTTCTATGGGGATTTCTGCCTTTACCGTTGGATGAGGTCATAAGAACGGACTTCTTAAGGTACCTGTCTTCTCGGACCACCCGATATCAGGTACCTCAGTGTTCGTCAGTCTGTGCTGATTCACTGACAAAGAGAAAGTTGAAAGTAGAACAAGTTCGACGACGATAAAACTTGAAATATAGGAAACATCGACTTAGATCAGAATGGACTATGTCTGACAGTGTAATTTCTTATTTTAAAAGGTACCTTGTCAGAATCCTGACTGATAAGAAAATTATAAAATTTAACTCAAACCAGATAAGACACTTTAGAACTTTCTAAGGTTAAAACATTTTATTTTACAAAAAAATATTTTATTTTTTAAGTTATATCTAGTTACTATCTGAGAAATCACATTTAATTTTTCTTGACATTATACTTCATAAGACTATTTTGACCTACGACTAAGTAGTCAGTAGTAGGGTCTTTTGAAGTATTGGTCAACACCAACTGACATTTTATGGGAAAGATCATTGATTTCTCAAACCTCGAGATGTAACACTTAAGGTCGAACCATTAATCATAGAAGAATTCACTCGTATGTAAGTTTCGTATTTATATGAAAGAATCTAGGTATTGACCATGTGATTATCTCAGTTAATACAAATGAAAAGGACAAAGATTCCTCTAACGTAGATTAAAAAAGAAAAGTTAATAGAGACTTGAAGACTCAGGTTTCTAATTTCCAGTAATTTTTAAGTGAATCGAGTAAGTATTATCGAGAGAATTTCATTTTTCTACAGTCGACTCGTTGGTGTAAAATTCCATTTTTATAATGTCACAAAATTTTATTAATTTAAACTCTCCCTTTTCTTTTTTGTTAAAAACAACGATAGAAACCTGAGCAAGATTTTTTTTTACACCTTTCTAATTGATAATTTATTAGACCAAGGATCAAGAGTAGACATAAAGATCTACTTTCCCGAACTATGTAAACTTATTGGTTATTCAAAGAGTACGAATAAGAATTATTGGTAAACTCCGATAAGGGTGTTAAGGTAAATATTGGGATATTAATTTTTAGATCTACTTCTCTTTTTGAAGTGATATTTAAATGGGTGAAGAAAGACATACGAAACCCAACGTTAAAAAGGTAATTTACCACACCTTCTAAACTCGATCTCCCGTATTTTCGGAGTACTGAAACTTTAATGGCATTCATAATATTGACGACTGACATTAATCTTCTATTTACGGTCCATTATTTTTACATTTGTATCCTGTTAAAGACGACAATTTAATCTTAAACTCGATACGATAAATATTAGAAAACCTAGCTGACATAATCGGCTCTTGAAGCTCTTTTGAAATAATAAGATAATAAGACAGAGTACACGTAGGGTGTTAGTGTTTGAATTTGTTTCCGTGGGTTGTTTGAAGTCGTATCTCAAGTCAAGTCAAGTTAAGTCAAGTCAAGTCAAGTCAACGAGTCAGCACAGGCCGAGGAACGCTAGGGTACTTAGCGTCGTGCGGTCCGGAGGGACAGGTAGTGGCTGAGGGCCTCAAGTGAGTCTGAGCGTAAGTAGCTCAGTCACTACGTAGGTCGGTAGAGTAAGAGCCAGCAGGGGAAGAAGAGGACGGGGGTTAGGGACGGTCGTAGTCTCAGAAAAGGTTACTCACTTGAGAAACGTACTCCACCGGTCTCATGACCTCAAAGTCGAAATCGTAGTAAGGAAGGTTTTCTTTAGGGTCCCAACTAGAAGAAGTCTTACCTGACCAACCTAGAGGAACGTCAGGTTCCCTGAGAGTTCTCAGAAGAGGTTGTGGTGTCAAGTTTTCGTAGTTAAGAAGCCGCGAGTCGGAAGAAGTGTCAGGTTGAGAGTGTAGGTATCATTGTGTTTTAGTGTCACTGAGAAATACCAATTTTGTTTTAACAATTGTTATCACGTTATTTTAAGTACGTGATTTATCCTTTACCAAAGGTAGATTTCATAAACTAGATACAGTTTCTTAGTACATTCAATTATATTATTTCAATTTTAATAATCTCTTATTTCAACCCGTCATGTGTAACCGACATGATTTTCCCTTATTCGGAATATAGTGTACTCTCTACTCTCGTTTCTGAACAGTCTTTCTGGAACCAGTTAAAAACCGAAATTATAAACGACTAAAATTATAGAACACTTTCGTTGAATCGAAGAAATTCGAAAGTCAAGTCAAGTCAGTGAATCGGCACAAGTGGGTCTGAAATTCGAAATCAAACCAGTGTGAAACACTGGGGAGGAGGGTTCTGAAATTCGAAATCAGGAGTATATATTTTAAAAGATATAGTACTCGTACATATACACGAATGAGGACAAATCAAGAATAAATGAAAGTCCTAAAGGATATGGGGATCAAAAGTCGTGATGTCGTAGTCATAGGTATTTTCACACTATTAGATTATTTTCCAATATTTATTATAAATATCTTTTATTAAAGTTAAAATTTGAAGTTTTGTTACATCTAACTTATTTTCCCTTCTTCTGACATCTCAACGAAAAGAAAGGAAACTTCGTCACTTAATAATAAAATACCCATGTGTGTCCATTTTAGTAGTCACGAAAATCCTAAGAAAAAGTCAAAATAGTTCTACATTAACTGTATTATGACATAATCAAAATCCACATATTATATTACTAAATTAGTTACATATACAATTTTTGTTAATGTCATTCGAAAAGGTTATAGTCAGTGGAGTGTATCAATATTAAAAAAAGAGTCAAAATTCTAGATGGGAGCATTGTTGAAAGCGTATATGTCATATGTTATGAAAGTGCATATGTCATAACAATTGAGATCTATGATACGACATATACCAAAGTAGAAAAGTTGAGAGTCGACGACGACGACGATTCAGTGAAGTCAGCGTAGACTGAGACACGCTTGGGCATCTACCGTCGGGTGGTCCAAGAGGGTAGGGACCCTAAGAGGTCCGTTCTTGTAACCTCACACAACGGTAAAGGAAGAGGTTACGTACTTTCACTTTTCACTTTCACTTCAGCGAGTCAGCACGGACTGAGAATCACTGGGGTACCTGACGTCGGATGGTCCGAGGAGGCAGGTACCTTAAAAAGTCCGTTCTCATGACCTCACCCCACGGTAACGGAAGAGGCGTAGAGAGTCGTCGAAACCACATTTTTATTTACGCAACCCAGTATATCACGAATTATACTTTTATTCACTTTTCTAAACTATAACTCTGTAAGGAGGATGGAGGGGGGTGGTATAAATTTTTCAGTAATACGAAAAAAAAAATTGTTCCTTTTCATCGAAAAAAGAAAAGAAAAGAAAAAAAAAATGATCGAGTCCTTCATCGTCATGTGTAAGATAGCCAATGTTTTAGCTAGGTAGGTTCAGGTCGATGTGTGCAAGTTTGTCGAAGTTGTGGAAGTTTGTTGAAGTTGAGTCAGTTACTCTGTTGTAAGGAGAAAAGATTTTTTTCTTTTTTTTTGTTTTTGTTCTTGTTATTTTTTTAAACAAAACGTATATACATACTTATAAGTCGAATTTAGTATACTCTACTATATTACTTTAGATTCACACACAAAACAGAGATATTTTGGACTCACAGTAATTAAATCAAGTCTCAAACGAGGTAGAAACGATACTAGTTCTTTGTTATAGTATCAAGATAGTATTATTTGACGGAGGTCTGGTTAAATACAAGCCACCACGAGTTAAAGTTCTCAAGACGTTCTACAATCTTAACTAACTTCGACTTCAACACACCTGCCTTTCACGCCTTCTTTCTGTTTTCCCCTTCCTTTGAGGTACACAAACGTCTGTATTCACTCCTCTACCTGGTGTCCTTTTTCGAATCTTGCACTGCAGTGTTTCTCTCCAAGTCTGTCATTTCTCCTCCTAATCTGCAAATCACTTTATATACGTTCTTTGGCCCGTTTTCAATTGACTTAAGACTGTTCTCTTACGTGACCAGTATCGATTGTGTGAAATGCACCTATAGAGTTCACCAGTTTTGGTTTTAGTTTAACTAATGTAAGAAACATCGACTTCTACCTCTTGGATATATGTCAGTCTTTTTTGTTCTGGACCTCGACTGATACCGAGTCTATGAGTCGAAGAGTATCGTTTTAAGTCGAATTTAATTTCTCTAGTCTCTTTTGGTGATCCGGTCGGTCCATACTGACTTTAGTTTGGGGAATACTTATAAGTGACTTCCATTGTTTATCTCAGTTTCCTAATCTAGATCATTTGTCACACATCATTTGTCATACAGGCTTCTGGATACCTATCTCCGTGTATTATAACGTGTCCTCCGTCCCTTGTTTTGGTAGGGTTTCTTTTTCTTTTCGTTCTTCGGTTTCACCATTAGACTCCTCACCAATGTTTATCGACTTCTTTCTTCTCTTCACTTTTCGGTCCCTCTTTCCTTTCCACGTGGTCAATTTGTGGCTCAAGGTTTCTTATCGTTCCTCTCTGTTCTTCCGGAAGAAGTTACTTGTTACGGATTTTTATCTCTATTTGTTGTCTTTCCCTTTTTGTTCTCTAGAGAAGTCCTTTCAACCTTTATGGTGCCCTTGTAAAACGTGTTTCTACCCGTGTTATTTCCTGTCTTTACCATCTCCGGCTCATCTTCGACTTCTATAGTTCCTCTACCTTCCTTATGTACCTTCTTCATATGTCTTTTCTAGAATTACTTACTTGGTACCATGGTCAAGGGTTCTTCCTCATGATTTCTTATAAGTTTGGTGACCTGTTAACGTGAGTAGAGGGTACGAACATTCCAGTACGAACTTTAGAATGTACGATCCGAAGTCGTAATGTCCTTGGGTCTTGAAGGTTTGACAGGTTCGACCCAAATGTTTACGTCTCCTTTGTTTCTAGTTTAACGGTTGTAAACGACCTAGTGTCTCTTTCGGTCCCTTAAGGTCTTTTTGTAGATGGAGACAAAGTAACTGATACGATTCCGGAAACTGACACACCTAGTGTATTTGAAACCCTTTGAGAATTTCTCTACCCTTATGGTGTGGTATAATGGACAGAGGACTCTTTGGACATACACTCAGTTCTTCGTTGTCATTCTTGGGACATACCTTTACCGTTGGGGTTAGGTTATACGAACGGGTCTCTTAGGGTACCTGTCTACTTGGACCATCCGATGTCAAGTACCTCATTGTTTCTCAATGTACTGACTCGTTGATTGTGTGTGTGCCCTGTTGACTAACCAAGTCCTAACTCTTTCATACTGTCAGGACAGATAACAGTAGGACAAACAAATTAAATATACGACTTGTGTAGTACTCTTTACGGTCCGACCTACTCAATGTTCGACCTTAGTTGTATCCGTCCTCTTTATAGTTGTTGGAGTCTATACTCCTAGTATGTTAAGATTACCGTCTTTCGTTTCTCCTTGATTTCTTGGAGAACTGCTCCCACTTCCTCCTCTCAATTTTTCGACCAAATTTTGATTTATAATTTTTTGATTCTAGTACCGTAGACCGGGGTAATGAAGTAACGTCTATCTTCCCCCTTTCCACCTGTGATACTGTCTACAGGAGAAGAACCCGAGATTTTAGTGACACCTACCACTGACGTCTGCACTTCAGTCTTTTACTATCGAAGAACCATTCTTTCGATACTGTTTGGATCTGTCACACAACTTTTCGTCTCTGTAGTGAGGTGGTTGTTTCCAGGTATATCAGTTCCAATACCAGAAGGGTGATCAGTGTATACCAACCCTCTCGACCTGACATTTTGTCCGTCTCGTGGTTTCTTGACTACGGAAGTTTGACGCCTTGACCTCTTCTGAGGACTCTAAGGAAACCTGTCACTACTCTAGTTTGGTCAGTTAGAATTTCTTTTAGTTGGGACTTATGAGTGACCTTCCTGACTACGACTTCGAGGTCAGTGGACTATACTTGTCGGTTGAGTAGCCTTTTCTGGAACTACGACCTTTTCTAACTCCCGTCTTCTTCTTTTGTAGTTACCTACTCTACCGTCCTACCGTGGTGGCTACGTTGTCTGAACTTGAACCAGTTTGAAACCCTCTACCACTCCCTGTCCCTCCGGACCACACGACGTCAGGTACCCCAGTGTTTCTTAGTCTGTACTGACCCATTGACTTGTTATCGTTCCGGGGAAACATTGTTAATTACTTGGTTATAGGTATGTAATAATAATTGATTTCAGATCTCAGATAAGTCTTAGGGAATCTAAAATGAATTGTATCAAAGGATAAGTCCTAGGATAGATTCTAAGGTGTAATACAAATCAATAGTACAGAGAAATCCTAACACGAAACCGACACTATTAAAGAGGAATCTTACACTGTCCGACACTGAAAGGAACCTACGTTCGGGTATAAATCCCTCACATCTCATTCCGAGATGGAAGAGATGTCACTTCTTCATAGATATATTAAATAAACCGAAAGAAGACGTGTCCGATAAACTGAACAGAGGGAGTAAATAATTAAATAAGTAGACATACTTGAATATTTATAAACATAAAGAGTAATATTATGTTATTATGAAATAACGAGATTAACAACGTCGAAACCGGTGACCCTCGAGAAAGTCAACTGAGACACGGGAAAATGTATGGGGTATGGTTATATAAAAATTTCCTGGGGAAAAGTTACATTCGAGTTTACGATCTTATACGGATTAAAAAGACCTCCACTTGGCGACACTTTTCTGTTACACTTTTTTTTTTAGGATTGAAACGTCACAATTTTCGTTCACTACTAATAAGGTTATCGGTTACGACTTCTACACTCCATTATTCTCCTGTCTCCTTCACCGTCTTGTGATGGGTTTCGTAATACCCGTGTTATTCCTAGAAAGTGACCGTCTCTCGAACTATTACCCCAGTGTTTCAAGAGAGAGTCGGAAAATGTAGTAACACGACAGGTATAAATCGTTTTGTTCTATCATAATGGAAAACAGTCTACATGTGTAATTTTTAGGACCTGTGACACAAGTAATAAAATCAAATTATACATCGTCCTTCCGTGGACATAGTGAAACCCTTTCAGTGTTCTCAGGTCCAACAAATGATCTAAGTCTAAGTCTTTATGAAGGAGAGAAACCCTTAACCTGATGGAGTCAAAACGTTTGACTTCGACTTCGAGGTTATGAAACCGGTGGACTACACTTCTCGACTAAGTAACCTTTTCTGGGACTAGGACCCTTTCTGACTCCCGTCCTCCTCTTCCTCCGTGTCTTCTGCTCTACCGACCTACTGTAGTGACTGAGTCACCTGTACTTAAACTCGTTTGAGGTCCTCTGTCACTTCTTGTCCCTTCGGACCCCACGATGTCACGTACCCCAGCGTCAGTCTGTGTTTAATCACTGACTTGTTGTTTTAAAACGTTTTGAGACAATTCATTTTAAGAAAGGACTGAACATCCACTGTAAAAATTTCTTTAATACCCGAAACAAGAAGGTGACAAGTTTCTCAACATAACCTTCTTTTAAGGATCCAAAAGTCCTTTTGTCCAGTTTCCAAGTCACCCCTGTTTATGATCTCCTTTCTTTTACTAAAGAACATGATGGGTTTGGGTGTTTGTGTTTTTAGAAGGTCGTAAGAAGAAATTAGTCATGACATTTTCACCTTAGTACGATAATGGTTTTCTTTTGTTTGATTCTTTGTTTGTTTGTTTTCTTAGTCTAGATGCCCATTAGAAAGTTCGGGTATGAGCACATAACTTAGTAGTGAGTGAGGTGATACTTGTGGTTAGTGGCGCGGTGAAGAATCCTTGTTTTCACAGTATATTTTTGTCTGTTACAACTTCAATTCTAGCAAGGAGTCTAATATGACTATTAAGACAAGTGAATGATGAAAAATTCTAACTATGTGAACCTCCTTTATCAACATTGACGGTCAACGGTTAACACTCTGAACTTGTTGGTAACAGAGTCTCAGAGTGAAAAAGAAAAATTGGATTATTGAATCAAGAAATCCAACACTCTTAATCTTCTCCTTTTTAGGACGTACTTCCAATTTTAATCCCTATAGTTATAGATGCATATTATGTTCAGTAGTCAATGTTTACGGTTGACTAAGTTGAGAGATTGTAGATTAGTCCTGAATTTTGTAGACCTCTAATTTTAGAGGATTTACCACACGTGTTATAAAGGAAGTGGACATCGTGTATAATCACTTAAGTTTCACAACGAGTAAAAAAGTAATTTAGAAGAACTATTAAGACACACCAGTCATGTAATGTTCCGAATAATAGATGAAAGGTCACCTTCCTTTAACTACTCTCTTTCAACACTCAGTGGGACCACTTAGTAATTAACTTACTTTCAAAGAAGTCAACATGATCTCCTAAGACTACCAAGAAGGAAAAATTTAATCATGTTGATCTTTTCGTCTTTTAATTTCATCTTGATTTACGAAAGATTTAGTGAAGGGACCAGTAGCGTAAGGATGAGGGGACAAAAAGTTATCACTTATTGTGTTTTGTGATAAAAAACTTCAAGATTGAACGACGTCAAATTTACAATAGTTTCGGTCAAATACATCGAATGGTACAAAAAGATGACGAACAAGTCCATACGTGACTTAAATGAAGTCAAGTACTAAACACAAAATTACGGTTCCATTGTACCCGACTGGAAACCGAGTATTACACCATTTACCTTAAGGGAGACCCGTTATCAAGGTTTGTGTAGATAAGACAATAGTAGTTAACAGAACAATTATTTTATACTCGGATTTAACCATTTAAACATTTTTGTTCTAAAAAAAAGGAAAATAAAAGTTTGACATTCTTATTCTTGCGACACTGTATCTGTCACCCATATTGACAATTAATTTATGGTTCTTTTGTCACCCAAAATAACGAAAAGAACCTAGTATTCTTATTTTGTGTTTTTGTCGGATACCCGAGTATTCCCGAACTCTAAAGAAAGACTTTTCGACGCACGTCTCTTATATAAATGTCCTCTCTTTCTGTTTCTCTTTACGTCTCTTACTCTCTCTTAGTCTTCTCGTAAGGATTCCCTATTGAGACAGAGCTTAAACCTTTGATTTTTGTCTCCTCCGATTACCTGGTACGGTGATCGTTTAGACTCACATTTACTCCCCCTAATCACTTTTCGCCCAAACTTAAGATTTTCTGACGAAGTATGTTGAAGTAGTAGTAATGACAATTAGAGGATAGAACAATAAAAGTCATGGTTTATTGTGTTTAATATCGGGACAAGTAAATACGGAAGAGAGTAACTAAGCAAGCAAGTGGGTAAATAAGAAAGTGGTTTATTAAATAACTTGCAGGTTTTGTTCGTCTTAGAAAAGAAAGGGAGACTAGACACCAAGGTCTCTTTCTGTGAATGGGTTCACGAAGGACAACTAGAGTGACTGAGTGTCATGAAAATAAAGACAATCGTTTACTCAGACCTTTTCACGTGTACCAGGACTCACCCGTAGGCTTTCGAAACCCGAGGAGTGTGTTGAAACACGTAGTTTGTGTGACACTTCCCTCCCCTGTCGACGCACCACTCTTAGAGGGTCCTAGGGTACCACGAATTCAACCAAGTTGATTTTTACAAAAGTAGCAAAGTTCATACGTGCATGAAAAGTCTGAGAATAGTGGAAGGGTCCTCTTGTTGAAGAAGAAAGACACAGACTCACTAAGATGTCTTGAGTAAATCTGGAAAATCCTAGAACTATCCCGAAGGGACGACCGAGTCTCTCATTTCTCAAACGGACGTTATGTCCTTTGGACCCGAGCTAGGGACCCGGTCCTTGTAGGGGACCTCTTCCCTTACCGTGGGTGAGGTCATAAGAACGGACCCTTTAGGTACCTGTCTCCTCGGACCACGCGATTTCAGGTACCCCAACGTCTCTCAGCATGTGGTGACTCACTGGTTCCGTGTGTGTGTCTCCTAGATCTATTAAATACAATTCTACGTGTTAAAGTAAAGAGGGTCCAGGGTTGAACTCAACATTAGTACATTGAAGAATGACAATTAGTGTAGTTAGAATGTACTGTCTAGGTCTTAAAAGAATTTTATTTATGAGATACGGACATTATTTGGAAAGTAGTTCCCGGTAAACCCTGAGATTTAAACGGAATGACAAAGATGGTGGGCACACACCATGTAGAGAAATAAAACATAGTTCTAATTAAAAAAAAGACTATAACTAATATATCTTAATCAGTTAGTCTAGACAAAGGACTCGAAATTTTGGGAATTGACTCGGTGACCTGAAAATATGTTCTGTTCGAAAATAACTCTTGAAACAAAAACGGTCTGTATTATGACCCACGAACCCATGTCTCTGTCTACTTCGTTTTGTAAATGAAAGACCATTGAACCGTAAATTATCTTTTCAGTTCAGTTATGTAATTGATAAGTGAGTCTATCAAGAAAAGTTTGTCCCGATTAAACCTACAGGTAAGATATACAAAGTTATCAAATGAAAATTAAAAATTTTTAATAATATATTAAATGTCTTTTGAAAAGACAAAAATCACATGTAAAAACACTTCAAACCGTTTACGTATGTAAACTCATTGGTGGTAGTGGTGTAAGTACTACCAAATTCCTCAAGGTGAGGTGAGGGTTTAAGAAAATAAGAAGACACACCAGTGGGTATGGGTCGGGTTGGGGTGATGTGTTGTGTGTGTGTGTGTGTGTGTGTGTGTGTGTGTGTGTGTGTGTGTGTGTGTCTCAGGGATCGTTGTTTAATCCTCTTGACAAGAATATTGACTTAGAAAAGGTCTTACAGAAGATCCCATTTTAGTATCTTCATATACATATTGTAAAAACACAGACTGGAAAAGTGAATCGAAGGGTCCACCGAGTCTACCATTTCTTAGATGGACATTACGTCCTCCGGGTATAAGTTAAGGGTTCAACCCTTCTAGGGGACCTCTTCCATATCCATTGGGTGAGGTCATAAGAACCTGAAGGGACCACCGGGTGTACCATTTCTTAAGTGGAAGTCACTACCTCTGGACCCAAGTTAGGGACCCTACCCTTCTAGAGGACCTCTTCCTTTACCGTTGGGTGAGGTCATAAGAACGGACCTCTTAAGGTACCTGTCTCCTTGGACCGTCGGATGTCAAGTACCCAGAGTTTTTCAACCTGTGCTGACTCGTTGATTGTGTTGTGAAAAGTGAATCGTTTTGTGTGACTAATAAGTAGATGTAACGACTGATGTAGTCATCAAATAATGATAATAATAATAACTCATCATAAATTAATATGTCTGTATGGTACCAAATAAATAAAAGGACGACTCTGTATAAACCCAACAAAATGTAAAATTCTATACTTATTTTGACGATGTATCTAAATACATATCAGAAACTACACCTGTATCCTAAAGTTAAATATACTACTTGTAGATCCTTACGTCAAGGACCCAATGTACCGAGTACACAAATTATATATTCTTTAACAGTTTAACAAGAGATGTCATTGACACGGTTAAACAACTAGATAGTCGTAATACACTGTCAATCTCAAGAAACGTAGAACTACTCGTGAACCATAATGTGTGGAGAAAAAATACAATTGGTAACAATATTCACATATTATTATAGAGAAACACTAAAAATTGGAAACATAACAGGATTAATAAATCGAGTCAACCACTTCTTAGACGGACGGTACGTCTTTTGGGTTCAAGCTAAGGACCCAACCCTTCTAGGGGACCTCCTCTACCGTTCGGTGAGGTCATAAGAACAGACCCTTTAAGGTGCCTGTTTCCTCGGACCGTTCAATATCAGGTACCCCAGCGTTCTCAGTCTGTGATGAATCTCTGATTTGGTTATTGATATCAAATGAATAAAAAATAAGGACATAGAAGAAACCCTTTCGTGGGTTTAGAGAACGGGTAAATAGATAATATAATAAAGGAATAATTCAAAACTCTTAAGATAATACATACGTATATATATATATATATATATATTTTGTGTAAAGGGTTCAGGACTTTTTCTCACCTACAACTTAAAACATTTTATATTAAAGACTTAACTCTTAAAGTACAGAAAAAAGAGAATTAATTCAGACGATTTAATATACTTAAAAACCCCCCAGGTCTAGTATTACAGAGAAACACGTACAATTAAATGCAAACGTCAAATTTACTGGTAAGTGAGACTACTATGACTCATATCACAATATTAACAGTAAATCAAGTCAAACCAATTGTTACAACAAGTCCACGAGATGTAGGGACGTCTTAAAGATAAATCGTCAAAGTGACTAGTCTCTCTCTTTCCATCTTTAGAGGTTGATGTTGACAATCAACATGGAAAGAAAAGAGTTAAGAAAGTCAATTTAGAAAAACGAAAATTTTAAAACAACAACCTACGTACATGTAAATCCTACCTATATCAAAAGAACCAATTAACTGGTAGAAAGGTAATACCTTATATGAAGAAATATCCATCATTATACGAAACGAGATTTCAGATAAATCATAAATATAATGATGAGACCGAAGAAAATCATAAATTTAAAATTGTAGAAATATAAAATATAAATTTAACCCAACAGACATCTTTTGGATATAAACCCAGAATAAAATTTTAAGATAAATTTTTAAACAAAGAAGATAATATTAACTACGGTAATCTGGTAAGTGTTAATCACATTAAATACCTATAGTATTTAAGTCATGTAAACAAGTCAACACAGACAAACGCTGGGGTACCTTATGTCGTGCGGTCCGAAGGGACAAATAGTGGTTGAGGACCTCAAATGAGTGTGAGTACAGGTAACTCATTTACTACGGTAGGTTGGTAGAGTAGGAGATAGGAGGGGAAGAGGAGGACGGAAGTTAGAAAGGGTCGTAGTCCTAGAAAAGGTCACTCAGTCAAGAAACTTAATCACCGGTTTCATGACTTCAAAGTCGAAGTTGTAGTCAGGAACGTTACTTATAAGTCCTGACTACAGGAAATCCTAACTGACCAACCTACAGGAACGTCAGGTTCCTGAGAGTTCTCAGAAGAGGTTGTGGTGTGAAGTTTTCGTAGTCAAGAAGCCACGAGTCGAAAGAAATATCAGGTTTAGAGTGTAGGTATGTACTGATGACCTTTTGGGATCGAAACTGATCTACCTGGAAACAACCGTCTTATTGTAGAGACGAAAAATTATACGACAGATCCAACCGGTATCGAAAAGTAGTTTCCTCGTTCACAGAAAATTAAAGTACCGACGTCAGTGGTAGACTTCACGAAAACCTCGAGTTCTTTTAATTCAGACAGTGACAAAGATAACAAAGGGATAGATAAACGGTACTTCACTACCCTGGTCTACGGTACTAGAATCAAAAGACTTACAACTCAAAGTTCGGTTGAAAAAGTGAGAGGAGAAAGTGAAAGTGAATAAATTAACGACAGTAATCTGGAAAGTGTTAATCACATTAAATACCTATATCAACCTAATTTTAGATGATTGAACGATCGGTAAAAGATAAACGAGTCAGACAAGAAACGAAGAAAATGGAGAAAAAGAAAAGAGAATCCAATTAGTTACTTAAAATAACGAAGGTAAATACAGGTGAACCTAAATAAATCTGAAATTGTGTTATATGAAAAATCACCAAGAAAGATACAGAACCTACCACCGCCCCAACCCCCCCCACCGCCCACTCCCTTTTAAATTCTCTGACAAGTCCACCTTGTAAATATAATTATGAAATGATAGATGATGTCATACCCCCCACTATTAGACTGACAACGAGGAGTGACCCAGAATAAATTTAGTCCCATTAGTACCGTAGACCAGGGTAGTGAAGTACCCTTTATCTACCCCTTTGTCATCTTTGTCACAGTCTGAAATAAAAAGACCCGAGGTTTTAGTGACGTCTACCACTGACGTCGGTACTTTAATTTTCTGCGAATGAGGAACCTTCTTTTCAATACTGGTTGGATCTATCATATAAGTTTTCGTCTCTGTAATGAAACGGCTGATGCCAGGTAGATCAGTTCCGATACCAAAAAGGACGTCAGTACATACCTACACTCTCAACCTGACACTTCTTCCGACACGCGGCTTCTTAACTACGCAAACTTGACACCACAACCTCTTGTGAGAACTCCCAGGGAACCTGACGTTCCTCTAGGTTGGTCAGGTAAGACTTCCTCTAGTCGGGACCCTAAAGAAACCTTCCTTACTACGATTTCGACTTCGAGGTCATGAAACCTGTGGAGTACTCTTCTTAACTGCGTAACCTTTTCTGAGACTACGACCCTCTCTAACCCCAGTCCTCCTCTTCCCCTGCTGGGTCCTACTCTACCGACCTGAGCTACCTGCACTCAGACTCACTTGAGACCCTCTACCATTACCTGTCCCTCCGGACCGTACGACACTAAGTACCCCAGCGTCTCTCAGCCTGTACTGACTCGCTGACTTGACTTGACTTGACTTGACTTGTCCCAAAGAAAAAGAGTGAAAAGGGGGGTCTTTAGACTCACTTGGGACTGTACTCTCTACCTCCCGAGTCGAGGTCCCGTCTATTACCACTCCGGAAGGAACCCCTAAATATTCCAAAGGAAGGAGAATCTAAGGGAGGATCTTTTGAAATCGATCCGACCCTCTTTTCTCTTAAAGAAGGGAATAAGGAAAGCACGAAAAATATAGGATTAGGAAGAGTTTCTCATCCATAAACTGTAATTTCATTAAAAGAACCTAAGGCAGTATTGTAGTAAGTACCTTACTTACTTTAGACCTAAAATCCTTCGGTGTCTAGATATACTTCCCCTCTTTTTACCATGCCGACTATATAGTTTTATAATAGTACGGTTGAGAAGTAGCCTCTTCCGTTACCGTGGGGTGGGATCATGAGAACGGACCTTTTAGGATACCTGTCTCCTCGGACCACCCGACGTCAGGTTCCCCAACGATCATCAGTCTGTGCTGACTCGCTGAAGTGAAAAGTGAAAGTACGTAACCTCTTCCTTTACCGTTGGGTGAGGTCACAAGAACGGACCTCTTAGGGTCCCTGACCCCTCGGGCCACCCGACGACAGATACCCCAGCGTGTCTCAACCTGTACTGATTTCACTGAATCGTCGTCGTCGTCGTCGTCGTTGAGAAGTATGGGATGTGATTTCACATTCGAAAAATACCACTCCTAAATAATTTCCAGTTCTTTGACAAATACTATAGAAGTCATCTTTAAAGTACGATACCATAAAAAGATAATAATATGTTCAAGTTTCAGACATTCTGGATGTTGTACGTAAATCGTTGATCATATAATTGGCTAAGGTTCCTGTTTTATTTATATATTTAAAGTTGTACGACGTTAACAAAGAGGAAGAATTCGAATTTTACATATACGAGGACCCAGTCCGACATTGGTGTCGGTCTTGACATAAACGGTGGAAGTCAGGTGCCGAACTCACAATGTCTTACACACATCGTCTGACATCTTATACCCCCTTTCTAAAGTCTTCGGTTCTCTGTGTCACAAAATCTTTCACTTAATTAAATCCAGTCTCATAACAAAATAATATACCGTATATGTCCTTTTTTGTAAAGAAGTAAAGTGTACCCTATACTATACGACGTTAAAATAGAAATAAAGATTTCGAAGACGTTTGACATTAAGTGTCCAACCGTACTGAAGTTACCTACGATTGAATGACTTCTTAAAAAAAATTCAAAATAAATATAAAAGACGTGGTGTGACACTTCACGGGGGCTACGAAACAAAGAGTCTCCGTCCTAATCTCGTGTCTACCCTCTTCTTTCCGTACTTTAAGATATGAAACTTTGTAAGTCAGTTCTAAATATAACATAGAGATCAATGGACCACGGAGATATTATGGGAAGTAACCTCTTAAAGTTTTCGGGTACGTCAAAGTGTTAACATATTTATGTATTTAAAAATTTTGACAATAAACATTCTTCTAATTAGTTTTACGTAACTTCCACTGTAACATTGTTGGTCTTTCCCCGAGAAAAGGAAACAAACAAACAAACGAAACAATTATGTTAGATTGCAGTTGATCTAGATTGGGACAAATCCTTCGTAGTTTCGGAAGTTAAAAAGACAAATGAAGAACCGAGATCAGGTCAATCCGGTAACTGTTAATTCCCTTTTACGATGAAAGAGAGGGTACACAGAATGTATCTGTATGTATCATGTTTGATTAGTCATGGTGTTGGTGTAGTTTACGAAAATAAAAACCAACGAGAAAAATATGAATTGTAAAATCATTTAATATTAGATTGAGAACGTATTTGTACCAGATTTTTATATTCGGTCATCGATAGAGGGTTCTATATTGGAACGGTTTAGCCAGTGTAATTTTTTTTTTTTTTTTCAGCTAACATCCTCTACCTATAAAAAGGTTTTTAATTTTGTCATAAGAAAATTTTTAATCCCTAAGATAATATAAATTTTTAATAGACACCCTTTCTTTGTATTTGGTACTCTTACAAATTGAAGATGAATTTGTAAAATAAATCGATTTGAATTTTATAAAACCTAATGAGTGTACGTCTTCTCTTAATTAGTCAATGCAGGAGGGGAAGTCATTCTAAACCAATCTTATATCTTCGATGACATTTGGCCTTTATTTCTCGAATTAAATCCTAATTCACGAATACGATGACAATCGTCCCGACTTTTATTCCTACAGTCCTTTCGTGACGACTCCCAGTCTCCAGTTGTTACTTATAAACTCTGGTCACCAAGAGGTGACTCCCACTAAAATTAGGGAATCAGAACTCTGTATGGACGGAGATTACTCAGCTCAGGTCCGGGACTACGACCCTTTCTAACTCCCGTCCTCTTCTTCCCCTAACCGTCTCCTACTCCACCAACCTACCGTAGTGGCTGAGTTACCTGTACTCAGACTCGTTTTAGGTCCTCTAACACTTCCTGTTCCTTCGGACCTCACGACGTCAGTTACCCTACCGTCTCAGTCTGTACTGACTTGTTGTTGTTGTTGTAAAATCGGTATATTGGACTAAGGGAACACACTCCAAACCACTCCTACCTACGTCCAGTTTTCTCTCTTCGACCTTTCTCAGACGTCTAGACATCGTGAGCGTCAAGTGTGTCCCGGTGACTCTCCTGTCGGACCCACCCCAGTGGTCTGACTCCCCTTCGTCTTGACACGTCCGGGGAAGCGACACCAAAGACCCTCTTCCTTGTCCACTCCGTCCCATTCGACCTCCACCCCAAGCCCTATGTCGAAGGGTTTTACACTGTGGGACCCAATCTTTTATCGAGTGCGACTTCCTCAAACTCTTCTACCGTCTTCGTCCTTCTAGTGAGACTAGGGGAGGAAGGTGTAGGGGGATGTGTGAACGAGAAGAAGGGTTTTGTCCAGTACACTCTCCATGGGAGGGACATGGTCCTCCTACCTTCTGCAAGTGGTCTTTAATCATGTTTGGTTGTACAGTTGGAATAGATGGATCAATAATAGAGTAGGAAGTGATGGGGACCCGAAGGGTCCACCGAGTACCATTTCTTAGACGGACGTCACGTCCTCTGACCCCGAGTCAAGACCCAACCCTTCTAGGTCACCTCTTCCCTTACCGTTGGGTGAGGTCATAAGAACGGACCTCTTAGGGCACCTTTCTCCTTGGACCGTCCGATGTCAGGTACCCCACCCCAGCGTTTCTCAGTCTGTGCTGACTCACTGGTTGTGAATGATGGGGATCGGATTTGGGGGAATAGAACATGCAAGAAGTGTTTGAATGACAAATGAACAAATTTTTCTATATCTTTGAAGAAAGAGACCAGTGAAAAAATTACTCTGTTCTACCCTACACTTTATTTATTTATGTAGACCATTGATACCTCTTACTCTACCGGAGTCTCACACCTACTTAGATGATTAGAACTATCTCTTCTTATAACTTTTGTCTGTTTTGATTAGTTACCTATACCACAACCCTATGTTTTTTCACGTTAAAATAACGTTTCGAGATCTTTTTAAATACACTATTCTAAATAAACCCTCCTTTATCTATTTGGTTAATCAAGATGGTTACCCTAGACTTTATGTTATAAGGGAGTTTAAAATCGAAGTAACAATCAGTGACTTCGTAGAAATTTTCTACTATGAGAATTTTAGCCAAAGGAATAAACACGTTACATCACTCAAAGGTTTTAAAGAAACCTATCAACAACTGTTCACTCTGTGTCATCCTTTCGTAGGTTCACTACAGACTACGTTTCGACTACGGGTTACACACACACGGACTCACGATCCTTCGAAGGTACCACAGGTCGAGAAACACTGGGGTACCTGACATTGGACGGTCCGAGGAGACAGGTACCCTAAGAGGTCCGTTCTTATGACCTCACCCAACAGTACGGGAGGAAGTCCCCTAGAAGAGTTAGCTCCCTGACTTGGGTCCAGAGACTACAGAGGACGTAACCGTCCACCAAATAAATGGTGGTCGGGGGGAGGTTGGTAAGGACGGGAGGAGATACTAATATTGTTACTTTAGGTTAGGTTAAGGAGAAAGTTATTTCTTTCAATTCACATAAAGAAATTTTACGTTTATTCCTCTTCCCCTACTATCTCCTGCTCTACTAACCTACCTTAGTGACTGAGTTACCTGCACTCAAACTCGTTTGAGGTCTTCTACCACTTCCCGTCCCTTCGGATCGTACGACGTCAGGTACCCCAGTGTTTCTCAGTCTGTGTTGACTCACCGACTCCTTGTTCATCTTCTTTCTTCTCGTAATCTTCGAAATTACTGTTCTCACAACTTCAATTTGCCTTCGTCTCAAACCAAAAGAAAGTAGACTTTACCTCTATTATGATTATAAATGAATTATACTTCTCGTATTTCTTATTTATTGTCTTTAATAAATAGTGTTGAATAACAACTGTAATTATCATATATAAACTACTTAGAATCGTCTATTTTCCTACTATTATCTTTGTTTTTATTATTGTCTTAAAGGGACTTTTTTTGTCAATTAAGAACCCTTTCTCATTAGGTAAACTGTTCAGTAGACCTAAGACCAACTGAATAAGACCTATATTTTAACCGAAGGTGTATTTTTGCCTCCCACTCAAAGATATCAAGAGGTCATAAAGGGGAATAAATCTTTTACAAAAAGAGAGAGGGTACGGAGGACAATCACGATAACGGATAGATGTCAATAATTTAGACGTGTTCTACCCTTCTCTACCTCACGGGTTAAAAGTCCCAGTTTTACCTGATAAAATCGACAGAGACACCCGAAAAACCCACCATCTCGATCCCACGAAGTAGTATTTTAGACTTCAGGCAAATAGATGTTTTAGATAGGCCCAACTTCACAAAGATACACTCTGTTTTAAACTAATCTCAAGATTTTAACCCCGACAATTAGTTTCAACCCCTAAACTGTATTTAAATTAAAGGAATACCTTTATAACTTTTTGTCAGAAAGATACATGAATGTAATTTGGGTTTATAATAAGTTCAAACGAAGTAAAGCTCGTGATTACGGAGGCACTACATTCAAAAGTCCATTCGCGCGGAAGAGAAGTCCCGAGAACACTCGAGGCACACAAATAAAGTTCGGAAGAATACATACGATGCCGACTGAATATCGAGAGATTTCGCCTGAGTTACGAGAGAAGAAGACCATTCTCAAGTGACGAGATTCTTATTTAACGTTAATGTGTAAAGGAAGGGGAGATCAAAAAAAAAAAAAAAAAACCATCATGAGGAAAGAGAAGAGATAAAAAAGGAGGAAAAGTTTGGTAGGGAAATGAGATCAGAAACATAGAAGTGGGGTACTGTGTCGTAAGTAACAGAGGAGATATTAAAGAGAAAAGGTGTCCGACATGGTTACACGAGAAGTCACTCGTTCATGAGTAATTTGTGGATGGTGTACAGTCTGCGCATACAGACTTTTCTGTAGAAACGGTAAGACACCGAAGAGAAAATTATTCACGTATAGACCGAGGGAAACCAACAAGATAGGATGTTAAAGAAGGACTGACCGAGAGACACACCACCCTCCTCCTAGTTAAAAGACTGTGTTTAAGATAATAAAACCTCCCTTTCTGTGTGAGCCAAAGGTCCGTGTTATGTAGACTGTGTTGGAAGAGGTGTCCTGTGACTTTACAATAGTGTTAAATCCAAAAAACTAAAATCCATTCACCTACATGAAGTTTTTGCCAACCTTTTTTGTGTTAGTAGTTGAATGACAAAAATATTATGTTTCAGTTTTCAGGGAGAACCGATATACAAAACCTTGTAAAAGTAGCGAACTCCTTTTTCAGTTTTGAGGAATTTTACCTGACGTCAAAGTAAAAAATAGACAAAAGACGATTAGGGTCAAAATAGATAGTTTATAAGGGAGAAACGGAAGTTATAAGTTTATGAAACGTACGACCCATTGAAGTTAAAACAGGTTGAGTAACACTGGGATCTCCAAGAGGTCCGTTCTTACGACCTTACCTCACGGTGCGGGAGGAGGTCCCCTAGAAGGACTGGGTCCTTAACTTGGACGTAGAAAATATAGAGAAGGTAACCCAAGAAATGGTGATTATGGTGGACCTTCCAGAGATTGGGATTAAAATTCTGCACAGGGAAGAACGAAGGTAGAACAAATAACATAGCCGACATTAAGACTTTCTCTACCCTTATGTTCTGGTGGACTGAACGGAGAACTCTTTGGATATACGTCCAGTCCTTCGTTGTCAATCTTTGCTTGTACCTTGTTGTCTGACCAAGGTTTATCCTTTTGCTTTACAGTTCCTACATAACCTCTTCCGTTACCGTGGGGTGAGGTCATGAGAACGGACCTTTTAGGGTACTTGTCTCCTCTGACCACCCGACGTCAGGTACCCCAACGATTTTCAGCCTGTACTGACTCGCTGAAGTGAAAGTGAAAAGTGAAAATACGTAACCTCTTCCTTTACCGTTGGGTGAGGTCACAAGAACGGACCTCTTATGGTCCCTTCTCCCTCGGACCACTTGACGGCAGATACCCCAGCGTGTCTCAACCTGTACTGACTTCGCTGAATCGTCGTGGTCGTCGTCGACTCATGTAGTACTTTTTGCGACCCAACCTTCTTCGTGTTCGACCTTAGTTCTAACGACCCTCTTTAGAGTTATTGGAGTCTATACGTCTACTGTGGTGGGAATACCGTCTTTCACTTCTGCTTGATTTTTCGGAGAACTACTTTCACTCTCTCCTCTCACTTTTTCAACCAAATTTCGAGTTGTAAGTCTTTTGATTCTAGTACCGTAGACTAGGGTAGTGAAGTACCTTTTATCTACTTCTTTGTCACCTTTGTCACCCCCGAGGTTTTAGTGAAGTCTACCACTAACGTCGGTACTTTAATTTTCTGGGAATGAGGAACCTTCCTTTCAATACTGGTTGGTTGTATCGTATAAGTTTTCGTCTTTGTAATGAAACGGTTGTTTCCAGATAGATCAGTTCCGATACCAAAAAGGTAACCAGTACATACCTACACTTTCAACCTGACACTTCTTTCCACTCACGGCTTCTTAACTACGAAAACTTGACACCACAACCTCTTCTGAGAACTCAGGGAACCTGACGTTCCTCTAGGTTGGTCAGGTAAGATTTCCACTAGTCAGGACCCACAAATAACCTTCCTGACTACGATTTCCACTTTGAGGTTATGAACCCGGTGGACTACGCTTCTCGACTGAGTAACCTTTTCTGAGACTACGACCCTCCCTAACCCCCGTCCTCCTCTTCCCCTGTCGTCTCCTACTCTACCGACCTGCCGTAGTGACTGAGTTACCTCTACTAAAACCCACTTGAGGCCCTCAACCACTACCTGTCCCTCCGGACCGCACGACGCTAAGTACCCCAATGTTTCTCAGTCTGTACTGACTCTCTGACTTGACTTGACTTGACTTCGTAAAAGAGTGAGAAGACTGCAACGATAATTGTCACAGTAAAGAGGAAGGACAGTGTCACACCCACAAGGAAAGAGGTGTTTCGGAGGGAACTCAAAGGCTCTAACCTGACACACGGATCAGAACACGAAGGTACCGTCGGATACACTGTGAGAAAGAGACGTCTCCATTACAAGTCTTTGTAGAAAGTTAATTGTACCTAATTTAAAATTGTGACTATTATTGGTTACATACAAAATAACAAATTATTCTGTATGACTACTAGGGAGGTTTTATTAGATAAAGGACTTTGACTTTGGTTCATCGTTTAAAGAGAGCTGTAAAGAGGTAACTTATTATTTTGATCGTAACAAAAGCATTGACAAAAGGGGAATAACATGATCGACTAACTTATAAACTAGTTAAGTTCAACGTAACAAAATGGTACCGAAGAGTCAAAGAGTCACCGTTCCGTAACAATAAACAAGTGTTACATTATCCCTCCTATTTTATAAAATTAACAAAATAACGTAAAATTATCTCCGGTCACTACAAAATAAAACCGTAACGAATTATCTTGTGGATTCTGATTCTATTACGTCTCTCAATTAACCAAAAACTACTACCTGTAATTGGTACGTTGACTATAAAGGTTTAAATTGACGTATCTTTTTTCTATTCTTGTACATAAATAATCTTTAATTATTTCTTATTTTTTATAGTCGACTAACGGTGAGAAAAATAAATCGAGAAATACATACTCCAGTCACTTTCATTATGGGTATCTGTCAAACCCTGGAGAAGACTGTGCAGTTTGTAGGAGGGTTCCGGCCTTAGAGGAAGAGATAATAGAAAAGATTAATCAGAAAAGTAAAAATTAATTTCCCTCTCTTTCAGGAAGGGAAGTACAGTTGTATATAGAACTCTCAGTAGTCATCTAAATACATACACCAAGTACCTTTCCTCAAACCTCTTCAGTTTATAAAATTTACCCCAAATCTACAAAATTATAATTTTTATATTTAATGACCAGTATCGAAAAACAACAACCACGACGAAGACGTCATGTTTATTCCTTACGATAAAATGAGACATCAATATACAATATTGGAGAAAGAGATTAAATACACCTAAACTTTCATGGGTTTCACACCGTCCCTTGGTCCCACTATAATTAGTGTGACGTACGTAAATCACAAATTTTATATGTTTCGGGAAAGAATACCTAGTGAGAAATTTTTAAGGAATGAAATAGGGAGACTTCCCATAATCTCTCGATAAAAACGGAGTCAGTGACATTTGAAGAACTGTCTTCCCCATACAGTACTAGAGAAACGTAAAAATCGTGGACCGTATCGAGGACCTTTTAACAACCACGAGTTGCGTAAAACAAAATTTACTTATTTACTCGTTCATCACTTAGTTCTTTTTTATTCATTGAAAACTTTTAAGTATCAAAATCATTTTCCGTCTCTATCTTTAACCTGGGTCCGAAGGACTGAAGATTCGACAAAACTTAAATTCCTTTGTGTTATTTATCATCGTTTGAAAGACTTTGGCTCCTCCATCTTGGGAGAGATACAGTTTTTCAGATATAAACGTATTTCTGTGTAGGACAACCCTACGCCTTCCGATCTTATCACGTTTCTAATACCTTGACTTTCATGTCAGTCCAGTCTCATTTTAGCTCTGACTCACTTCACGGTTCCATCTGACCAACTGAACAGTCTCTAAGAAACTGTGTGTTAGTCTAAAAACACCAAAAATCTCTCTATTCTTAGAAATAAGTCTTTAATTAGCAAGGACAAAGACACCATTTCATATACATTTAGGTTTAAATGGAAAAAAAATCGACAAAGGAGTTTTTTAATTTTTCACCAGTATAGTAGATCGTTAAGATGACGACTTTAGATGGACTTTCTTTACTTCCTTCTCTGAGTCCATAAACATGTGGACTTATGAAGTTATAAATATATAAGTGTCGTTGGAATAAGTGTTACGAGTTTTTCACCTTCGTTGGATTTACAAGTAGGTACCTACTTACCTATGTGTTTTACACCGTACATTATGTTACCTTATAATAAATCGGAATTCTTCCTTCTTTTAAGACTGTACACTTTATTGTACCTACTTTGTTTGAACTTCTGTAATATACTTCAATTTATTCGACTAGTGTTCTCCTGTTATAACATCTTTTAATTAAAATTTATTCAGTTTTTACTATGGTACTTACTAAGAAAGAAAAAACAAAGTCCTTAAAAAGACAAAGGTTTGTACTTTCAGAAAGAGTCGGTTAGATAGAACAAAGTTCGGGGAGACAAGATCACATTCTCTTCTGAGAAATAACACGACAGAACGTTTTCATTGAGGTCTGCAGACAGACTTCACATCCTGCTATCCCTGATATCATTCTTTACGTTTCTTCGTTTTACCGACAGACCCCTCCCGAATGTTTATCGACATTTATCTTTTCTTCGCTTTTTGTTTCCTCTTTTCCTTTCTATATTCGTAGACATACGTCTCATTTCTTATCGTTTCTCTATTCTTTCGGAAGGAGTCGCTAGTTACGTTTCTTTATCTCCTTTTTTTGTCTTACCCTTTCTGATCTCTAGAGAAGTTCTTTTAATCTCTATGGTTCCCTTGTTAAGTACGTTTCTACCCGAGCTATTTCCTGTCTTTACCATACCTGAATTGTCTTCGTCTTCTATAATTCTTCTCCACCGTTCTTATGTGTCTTCTTGACCTGTTTTTTCTAGGAGTCCTGATTCTATTAGTGCTACCACACTACTGAGTGGATCTCGGTCTATAGGACCTTACACTTCAGTTCACCCGGAATCTTTCGTAGTGATACTTGTTTCGTCGTCTCCACTACCTTAAGGTAAACTCGACAAAGTTTAGGACCTTCTACTACGACACTTTCACGACGTGAGTTATACGGTCGTTCAAATCTTTTGAGTCGTCACCGGTGTCCTGACCTTTTCCAGTCAAAAGTAAGGTTAGGGTTTCTTTTCGTTAAGGTTTCTTACGAGTTTGATGACGTCTTAACATGAGTAGAATGTGCGATCATTTCATTACGAGTTTTAAGAGGTTCGGTCCGAAGTCGTTATACACTTGACACTTGAACGTCTACAAGTTTTACCAAAATCTTTTCCGTCTCCTTGGTCTCTAGTTTAACGGTCGTAGGAGACCTAGTAGTTTTTTCGTTCTCTCAAGGTCTTTTTGTAGATAAAGACGAGATAACTGATACGGTTTCAGAAACTGACACACCTAGTGTTGTCTGATACCTTTTAAGGAGTTCTCTACCCTTATGGTCTGGTGGACTGGACGGAGAACTCTTTGGACATACGTCCAGTCCTTCGTTGTCAATCTTGACCTGTACTTTGTTGTCTGACTAAGGTTTATTCCTTTCCTCATGCAGTTCCGACATATAACAGTGGGACGAATAAATTGAAGATACGTCTCATGTAGTACTCTTTACGACCCGACCTTCTTCGTGTTCAACCTTAGTTCTAACGGTCCTCTTTATAGTTATCGGAGTTTATACGTCTACTGTGGTGGCAATACCGTCTTTCACTTCTCCTTGATTTTTCGGAGAACTACTTTCACTCTCTCCTCTCACTTTTTGAACCGAATTTCGAGTTGTAAGTCTTTTGATTCTAGTACCGTAGACTAGGGTAGTGAAGTACCCTTTATCTACCCCTTTGTCACCTTTCTCACAGTCTGAAATAAAACCCCCGAGGTTTTAGTGACGTCTACCACTGACGTCGGTACTTTAATTTTCTGTGAATGAGGAACCTNGTGACGTCTACCACTAACGTCGGTACTTTAATTTTCTGTGAATGAGGAACCTTCCTTTCAATGCTAGTTGGATGTATCGTATAAGTTTTCGTCTCTGTAATGAAACGGTTGTTTCCAGGTAGATCAGTTCCGATACCAAAAAGGTCGCTAGTACATACCTACACTCTCAACCTGACACTTCTTTCGACTCACGACTTCTTAACTACGAAAACTTGACACCACAACCTCTTCTGAGAACTCTCAGGGAACCTGACGTTCCTCTAGGTTAGCCAAATAAGATTTCCTATAGTCAGGACACACGAGATACCTTCCTGACTACGATTTCCACTTTGAGGTCATGAAACCGGTGGAGTACACTTCTCGACTGAGTAACCTTTTATGAGAATACGACCCTCCCTAAGCCCCGTCCTCCTCTTCCCTTACTGTCTCCTACTCTACCGACTTACCATAGTGGTTGAGCTACTTGCATTCAAACCTACTAGAAGGCCTCAACCACTACCTGTCCCTCCGGACCGCACGACACTAAGTACCCCAACGTTTCTCAACCTGTCCTGACTTGTTGACTTGACTTGACTTACCCGACTTCCTGATACATTTTTAGATTAAAACCGTTTTTTAATACGAGGTAAAACTCCTATATATACGGTATATGAAATCATTGAGTTATTTGAAATTTTCCTTGACTTTTTTTATAAGACGTAAAACCGAATAAGGAAATAAAAAGTCAAACAATGTAAAAGAATCGATAACAGTTAAGGAATAAATAATCTTTTTCTTTTCAATTCCTCTTTCTTCTTTGGATTATTTTATAACGGTGTTGTAAATTTTTGTAATATTTTACGAAACTCTGTTTAAAAATCTCGTTACATTTAACCTCTTTTAAAGATTTACCATTAATGTTAACAAAAATTAAATATTGTGAATTTTTACCAGATTAAGATTTGGTCAATAAATAAATAAATAAAAATGTTAATACCTTTAAATTACAATCGTTAAACTTAGATCGGTATGTGTGTATAGGGGTATGTATATGTAGTATACCGTGTGTCTCTTTCACTTAAATAAAATCTGTATGTAGTTATAAATTTAAGATTTTACTTTATAAAAGAATACTTTTAAATGGAAGGTTATGTTATAATATTTCATTAATCGGAGGTTAATTTTATTTATTTAAGTTTAATTTTTTAGATGGAAGTTCGTAAGTTGAATTACAGATCCTAAACATAAATTAAATAATTAAAGACTCTGAATAGAGATAGTGAAAAAAGATGGATGAGTCAGTATAGTGGATATGTATTCTCTAAATAAAGAGGGAAAGGTTAGGAATGAAATAAGACTAACGGAATAACTTAACAATCATACAAGTCATTTTATTACTTATCCTTACCTCTGTCATTAATAGAAACAGTGAGAGTGTCATGGTCTCCTGTATACAGTACAAGGTGATAATTCAAACAACGAACGATACGGACAAGAAATTTGTCTAAAATCTTGAGTACTAGACAAGACGGAAAAGATGTTCCAATAATAATGACAGCCTATAACAAAGGAAAAGATATAAAATCTTCCTTTAGACATTTTAATGACAACAAGGAAAGAATTTAACTTCTTATCACTTTTGTAAACTTTACCATAAGATCGAACTTATTACTTGGACGTATGTTTATTAAAACACTTCGCGTATGTTTATTAAAAAAATTCAAGATATGTTTATTAAAAAAATTCAAGATACACGGGAATTATTCTTATGTACAGTATCTTAACGATGTACGTTACCTTAATACGTATTTAATGTGTAAATATGTGTAAATGTTTAGAACAACTCTAGGAGGAATTAGGAAAGGTTAAAAACAATCTAAAAGATAAATTTAATTATAATAATTAAATAAAATTTTACGTAAAACCATATAATTATAAAAAAGTGTGAGTATCGTTCCATGTTGAAATAGTTCTAATGAATTTCTTAATACATGGGTAAGATTCTTATTTAAAGTGGATGTCCTCAAAACTATCAACGTATGTGACACGTGACTTTCGTTGTAGAGTCATTACTGTACTTTACAAAAATTAGTAGGATTTTAGAAAATAGTACCGGAAACGGTCAATAAGAGGGTACGGGGTACGACAGTCAATAACCAGATAAAAATAGAGAAATATCTAATCAGAGGAAAAGATCTTGAAATATATTTACCTTTATACGTAGAAGAGAAGATACGTATAACCGAGAAAAATGAGTTCTATTATAAAAGTTCTAATTAGACTTACATAGACACTAAACAACATGAAATAACCACTCATCATAAGATGAGACACACGTATGTATGTTTTGGTATTTTCAATATGTTTTTTGTAAGATTCGTACACTCGTTTTTTCTTTGACAAAATTAAATTTTATTTATTTTACAGATAAAAAAGAAGTTAAAGAAATAAGTAATGAAGGTAAGTGTTTCCCATTAATTATAATTTAAAACAATGGGATAGACGTTTCTTTACGAACACATAAAGGTGTTAGTACATATATATAAGAAACTAAAGTATTAGAATTATATTTTACCGGAAAACAGGTTTTGTCGTATATATCTATATGACATAAAAAAATAATAGTCGTGTCATAGGATTCAAAACTAAAACATGTTGATGAGACGGGTATAGGAAATAAAGACAGGGGAACGGTAATAGTCGGGAGAGTTTAGACAATAAGTATGACGACGACTTCACTCGAAAATGTTAAAATAAATTTAAGTTTTAAAATTTTTTCGTTCCGTGATACGTTACTAAGGAATACTCAAAAATGTCTCATTTGAAAGACGAATTATAAACTACTTACTTTCTTTCTTTTTATCTCGAATGTGATTCCTCTCTTTTTTCCTCCTTTACTTTCTCTTCCTTTTAAGATTGATGTACGTAAAAGCAAAAAGTGATAAAAATTTGATAAAACTCACATGAATGATATATACAAATCCGTATTAAAACGTTTCTAAATAAACGTTTCTATTGTACTATAGAAGTGTTCTATGTACCATTTCCTTAGAGGTGATAACCTTCAGCCGGATTTCTCAGTTTTACTCAAACTAGGGCTATACCGTGGTTAAAGGTTAGGGTGGTTTTACATATAATTAGTGACGAAGGATATAGGACTAGGTATGACATATAATGTTTCAAATTTTAAAAAACGATTATACTTCCATAAAATAAAAAATTGTCTTGCTCTAGTTCGTAGAAAAGTAATCCGTAGATTAAACGAAAGGATTTTACAGAGAAAGGTAGGGAAATTACAGGTGTTGTTTGACTACGAAAGAGTCCAAAAGTTAATATGTATAAAAGAGGAATCTTGGGTACACGAAAACTAAAATTGTATATAGATTACTAATTCATCGCGTGAAATGAACAACTATACCAACCTTTATATACACACACACACTGAGATTTGACGTGGTCCGTAAACCTAATTACACACCATCATAAAGTATTAGATGTAATAGTTCATAAATAAATTATTGTCATACTCCAGTAAACAAAGTGGACCTCTTTGATCGATCTCTTATATCTTGGTGAAGGTCGGGACAAGACTGCGTCTATACACATCTCAGGGATACCCTCTCTCGCCTACTTTGGGATTTGGCTATAATCACCTTGTTCTGTGTCTTGTACTCCAACTCGTCCATTGCAGTCGGAGTATGTGATTTCGTTTAGTGACAAAAATAAAAACGTTCAAAATCGTTATCCTATTTGTTACGGGATATTTTAAACATAACGACGTAATATAAAAATAGATTTACAAAAGGATTATATTTAATTAAAGACTATATACTGAAAATTAACTGTTATTTCTTGGTTGTTTTAATAAGTGACGATTATAAATAAAAAGTATAAATATCTGACACATAAAGATACGTAATCTCCATTTATAATGTTATGTTTTATTTAAAAGTCCATTAAAGGGGGGTTACAAATTCCCTTGACATCTTTTATCATGACAAAGACATCTTAAAATTTAAAAAATTAAATCAAATTACCTTCTCTATAAAATGTTTTACGATAGAATATTTTACGATTGAAGGGAGGGTTTTCTAAAATCATACTTGACTATTGAATATTACTTTTTAATAAATGTACTCATCATATATTTACGACACTAAATTACTTTAGGGTACAAGTCATGACATTCCTTTTTTTACGTTTTGGTCCTCAGTATATTATCCCTGTTTACATTAATATAGGAAACCAATTGAAGGATGAGTGTCATTAAAAATATTTAAATCAGAAATTATTAGATAAATTTTTATTTTATGTCTCTACACAAGTAAAAAGACAGTGACTTTGGACTTACACACACGTTTTAGGCACAAAAATATATATTTTTATCAAATAAAAAAGTAAAAACAAATAATAAACAACAGGACTACAGACGTAACAATTCTTGTCTTTATTAATTCGAAATTTAACAATGGAAACAATACTGTATTTATCTTACCTTATTAAACCGTAAACTATACTTTGCGTACTATTTCCATGTAAAGAGAACCATTGACTTTAAAGAACCTTCAAATTAAAATGAATGACGGAAATCAATACTAAACGGGTCGACCGTGTCACCATTTCTTAGGTGGAAGGTTACGTCATCTGTGGTCTCTACGTCCAAACTAGGGACTCACTCCATCTAAGGGACCCCGTCCTTTACTGTAGGGTAAGGTCATAAGAACGGACCTCTTAGGGCACCTGTCTCCTCGGACCGTTCGATGTCAGGTTCCCCAACGTTTCTAAGTCTGTACTGACTCGTACGGACGTGTGTGGGTTAATCTGAATTTAATGAGCTGTAAATATGAATGATTTGTACAAGGTGACACTGATGAGTATCAAAAGACGTGAGAGTATTAGATCTGAAATTTTTACCACGTTAAAAACTTCTTTTATCATAAGTGTTTTTATAAGTTTATACATAATTATTTTTACATAAAAATAAGTTAGACTTTTGTTGTTTAAATGTTTTAACTCGGTTCTTATTTTAATTATTGTGAAAACATTTCTTTTGGTAATGTTCCGGATGTAATATACCGAGTTAAATTATTTTTAAAATAACGTCCCGAAGGAGTCTGTCATTTCTTAGGTGGACGTCAAATCCTCTGGGTCCAAACTAGAGACGTAACCCTTCTATGGGACCTCTTCCTTTACCGATGGGTGAGGTCATAAGAACGGATCTCTTAAGGTACTTGTTTCCTCGGACCGTCCGATATCAGGTACCCTAGTGTTTCTCAATCTGTACTGACTCGTTGATTGGGTGTGTGTGTGTATATTATATAACACCGGTTGGTAGACATACATTCCGTCTTGTTTTATCGTTTACAACTCACAACCTCTTGGTACGTACAGTCAACGATGGGATTTATTTTTTCTCGTGTTAAGAATTCTCCTTTTGTCTGAAAATCGTGAGGGGACGATACTTTTAGTCTTTTTGATCTCTTTACTAATCATACAAAACCACTGCTCTTGTATTATTAGACATCTTCCACTACAAGTTTACATTAGTCTAAAGATAGTGTAACCCTTTTACTGACGAACGAGTAGTACTTCATATCCTCCTATCGACTTTCGAAGACGTCCAATAAACGTGTTAGAAGACCGACTAGAAGTTTCTCCAAAGGTTCGTCTCAAGTTTTACATTTGGTACTTTAAGAGGGATGTTACGTCTAAATTCCAACTTAGACGTGTGATTTAGAGTCCATCCTCCATTAGTCTCTCAACCACGAGTAAATTCCTAGTTTACCGTCGACAACGAAGTCGAAAGGTCATGAGAGATGTCTCTTCTTGTCTTGTACACGGAAGTGAAGTACGAAATAAAATATCCAAGATTTACAAAATTTTAACAATGATACCGAAAAAGAAAATACCCAGTATCGAAACAGTTTGAGTATGAATTAAGAGTAGAACTCGGTTTACAGATGGTTAAAGACATAGTCAATGTTACAGACTTCGACGTTTATTATGTGTTTAGTTTGACTGAATTTCTCATTTCTGTAATTTAGAATTGAGTACTGATCGTGAGGTCTTAATCCAAAGTAAAATCCTAATCAACCAAAAAATCAAGTTTATATTTTCAACCGAAATAGAATTCCGACTCATTGAAACCAATAACGACGGTCACCGTAATCCCAGACTCGAAGTCAGAAGTAAGAAGTAAGAAACACATATCACTCCTTTTCCCGTACCGAAGGGTTACAATAGAAACTCCTTTTTACAAAGGTCTTTAGAGTGGTAAAGCCTTACATCACATAAAGAAGATTTTTATCTCTCGAGAAACGAACAAGACTTTGAATTGAGGGTACACCTCCACTTTGTCTTATTTCGACTGACATTGAGACCCCCACTGTAACGTTTACAAAGGGTTATCACTTGTTCCAGAAGTTCCTAAGACTACGAGAGTCGTTCCTACACACGAGTCAACGAAGTCAACACAGACTGCAAAACGCTGGGGTACCTGACATCGGAAGGTCCGAGGAGACAGGTACGTTAAAAGGTCCGTTCCTATGACACCACCCAAAAGTACGGGAGGAGGTCCCCTAGAAGGGTTGGGCCCCTAACTTGGACGTAGAGTCCAGAGGATGTAATCGTCTACCCAGGAAATGGTGACCACGGTGGACCCTTCGGAGGTGTGGTTACTACTCAAGTAAAGTTTAGGTACCTTGACTCCCTTATACTACTTTGTAAGTCTCAGGTGTAGGTACGGACCACACCTGCGGTTACTTATGTAATGACTAGTTTCCATTAGTTACTACCAAGTGTACCCTAGTCTACCGTCTCCTGGGAGGAAGAGTGGGAGGTGAGGGGTGACTCTGTGTGTGTGTGGGGATCGTCTTCACTGTACCACGGGAGATCGTGTGACCAATTCTTTAAATTACATGTTCGTAAATATAAATTACATTACATAAATATAAATGTAAATGACGGAGTCCCTGTGTCTACCACAATTATGAGTACGGGACCCGGTCACGTCTGGACCTAAATCATAGTGTCTTGACCGACCCCAAAAGAGTATAGGGAAACCAGTCCTAACCTTGTGTACGAGTATACATTTGTTCACAGTTACTTAGTTACTGTCCACACAACCCCCCTATATAAGTAGGAACCTAGTTAGTTCAAATAGAGGGTTCGACTATAAGAGAAAAAATTCAATTAAAAATAACCTTTTATCAACGAAATGTTACAACACAATCAAAGTTAACATGTCGTCTCACTTAACCCTCAAACCCTACTGTATATATGTGATGACTATGAATAATAATTATCTATTGATTACTCTTATATGAATATTCGAGTCTCTTGAGCCGAAACACCACTCCTTTACCTATCCTTTAGGTTTTTTCTCCTCGATATACGGTAATGAAGAAATTTATGGTATGGTCGAAGAGTCACCTACTATACGTCTTACCTATACCTCCCTCCTCAGAGTCACATATACTGACGAACCGGGAAAGTGGAGGGGTTGTAGGTAGACCTCGAGAGAAGGTCGAATTTCTTATAAACGAAAATGTGTTTTACAAGAGTGGGTGAAGAGTCCCACCCCCGTACCATTCTCGGGAAACCGAAAATAAACCAACTTAAAAGAAAAAAGAAAAATTGGTCTATTAAGACTTAAATTTAGTATATTGAATACCAGTGATGAAGTGAAAGTTCGTAGAAGAGTGCAAACAGAATTTGTAAAAGGGGTATAAAAGATATTAAAAATTGTATATGGATGATGAAAGTCAACTACATTAGGAGTAGTAGTGACTAGTCAACCATTAGACTCAAGGAATAAGAGCTAGACTTTGTGATCTTTTACTTGATCAATTTAAGAAAAATTTACTATTTATAATTCGATGATCCAATAAATAAAATAGGTATTCTTTAACTTTGAGTTGAGAAATTAAAAAGAGTTCCCTTTTGGTATGAAATAGTTATATTAAAGATAATAAAACAGTGATGATGTATATACGTCATAATACATAAAGAATAATTTTAGGTATTATAGCATAACATACTTTTTAGATGGGTAAAACTTTAATCACTTAAAATTTAATTGACCTGAACAGTCCTTAGGACAATTCACACGTGTATGTCTATAGTGATACAAAATCTCCGTCGATATGAATTCCTGTTACCGAGTCGCCATTTCTTAGGCGGACGTCCCGTCCTTTACGTCCCCTGGGTCCAACCTTGGGACCCAACCTTTCTAGGGGACCTCCTCCTTTACCATTGGTTGAGGATATTAGAACGTACATTTTAGGGTACCTGTCTCCTCGGACGACCCGATGCCAGGTACCCCAGTGTTTCTAAGTCTGGACTACCTCGTGTCGTGTGTATGAATTCCTATCGTTTAACAAAAATCTTAAATTAAAGATATTACTTCCTTACTACACAGAGAACACAGAAATGGGTGAATCACTATTTATGTTTTCTCGATAAACCGTCGTCATTCGTCATTAAAGATTACCAAGACGACCATTTTCTTATTAAGGTTGAGTGTCACCAGTATACTTACCGTTGGAATTTTAATCCATTAGTTCTGACAATCAAGTGAAATCTTGTTCAAAAGTGTTTTACTGTAAATGTATATAATATAAATATAAATACCGATTTACAGGAATTCTACTAATACCAATTTTAATAATATGTAATTTAGGTAACCAATCAACATGAAAAAGGTACTTAAAAGACACGAAAACGGATCGACTTAACATCAATAAAAGAAAAGTTAAACACACTCATTATATATAATTTCCATAACACAATCTTTTTATTTAGGTTAATCTTTGTAATAATGATTTAAAAATTTACACTTTTATATATTAAATTTTGGAGGTGTATACTTTTTTAATTGACTCGTAAGATCAGAAGTATTTGTATCGTATTACTGTGAATATATAGTTCTAAATTTTTAAATTATACTTTATTTAAATTTCAATTTTTACACAATATATAACTTATATAATATTTTAAATTTTTTGTGACGTTTTGAAGTTTATCGAAAGTTTTTGTAGTTACCAATCCCATAAAAAACATGACATACAGACCTCGTTTTGATAAGATAATGTTATAGACTTTTAAGTAAGTAATTAAAGTCCATTCGATAATTGACTGAATTCTTATTCGTATTATTACTGTTTGGAAAAAGTTATCACGGTAACATACGTGTATCTTTGTGAGTCTACTTCGATAAAAAGAATTTTATGTATAATTTATATCCATGTAAAAAATTTCAGTGAAGGACATTTTCAAATCAGAAAAGAACAAGTCCGTTTAGTTCAGTACAACGTTAACTACATCTGAATTTCGTCGAATCCTATCTTTGGACATAAAACTGTGATTTACCAAATTCAAATTATGAATTTAATATAAGAGTCAGAATAAAAATTGTACGAAGAACAACACCCAAGAAAGAGAAGAAAAATTTTTGTTTAATCGGTACTCAATATTAATATACAGAATCACATTAGTTACATTTATACCATACATCTTCATAGACTCTTCCTACGGTCTTTTACGGAAGCTTTAATTTACACCGTTTCATGGTTCCCGTATTCTAACGCCCCACTAAAGATATCGTGAGAAGGGGGAGGAAATGGCGATTTCGGTTTAAGACAAACGTCACACAAATCACGTGTGAAGTCCTTTGATGAAAGGTTTAGATTTAAGTTCTAAACATATGAGGAATTTAATTAGAATTACAAATCTAGACGTCTTTACATCGAAGTTTTCAACTCATTCAAAGAAATGAAGAGTCTATTGTCAGAATTCCTTATACATGAACAGAAGTTCTTAAGTTCAAATAACCTCTAAGTCTTACTTGAATAAGAAGGTACGAATAGTAAAATTTATAAAAAATCCTTTCCTATGAACTGTAACCTCTGACAATTTTTATAGTATATATATATGGGACATTTACAAATAGTGACGTAATTCCGGGAAGTGGTGGACCGACAGATAGTGAAAAAGTGAAGTAGAGGATGGTGTTGGAAAAAATTGAGACGGAGTCGTTGGGAGTCCAGTGGGTCGATAAAGGAGTTTGTGAAGTCCATGGAGACAGAGTCCCCGTCTATAGGTGTGGGGAGTAAAGAAGTGGAAAGGTTATATATTTATTTGTCAATGAAGTTTAGAGAAAGAACCTGGTAATTCTCTCCGTTTGGGGTGTAATGAAACTTGAAATGTGAGTCATGAGTCGTGAGTTCCAATCAACACTCAGTCGGTCTGAAAATACAAGTAAGTAAATAATATGTTAATAAATGACTTGTTAGTATGTGACTAAATTCACAACCTTACTTCACCACTTATTTTGTCAATTTTTAGGAACGTGAAAACTTCGAACATTAGACCACCCGCCCTCAATATGTGAATTTTTTTATGACTATATTTACGTTTCACCTTTTTATTTCGTTCTTCCTTAGAACATACACACAATTTACACGGACTCTCGATAGTTCTGAATCTGTGTCGTTGGTCCCCTTTGGAGTAATTCTTACACCGTAAACTCATTTGTAACCCTATCCACTCCTTTACGCCTTACACTTATTGACAAGGGTTCCGGACCTCATAAACTTCCTTTTCGGTCCAGTGACCCCAACGCCTCCGTCTTAATTCCTCCGACACCACCCTCTACTGTAGTCTCCGTTATCTCCCAGTCTAGTACTTCCCTGATTACGTCACTATTCCTCAATAAGTCAAATCCTCACGGGACTGAGGAGACAATTCCCTAGTGAAAACACAGGGACACGTTTACTCTGAAGTCACTCCGTTTCAAACGTCGTCTCTGTCTTCACGTTCCTATAACGTCAATGGGTTCACTATTTACTACCACCACACCGTTTTACTACCCTCGTCTCTTCCACAAATCTTTATTAAGATTCGTATAAGACTTTAATCTTGACTATATAGTTATAATCCTTACTTTTACATATAAAAAAACCTCCCCACTATATGGTTATCTTGACTTCCTGTTTTTTTATTTTGAACCATAAAGTCCTATATCTCCCAAAAGGTCTGTGTACATAATCGAAGTTCTGGTAGTCGTTTTAAGAAATTCGAAAGTTTCGGAACCAAAATGGTCGTTTTATCCCAATCCAATTTTGACAATTAAGTATGATGACTGTCATATATATATATATATATATATAAAAAAAAAATGTATGGGGGTGCGTGCGTGTAGAATAATCTCGGGTGTAAGAACAGAAAAAAAAGAAAATTAAAAAATAAAATTGTGGTTTTTGTAAAATATAACCCTATATCGGTTAATTGTTACACTATCAAAGTCTACTTGTCACTTCCCTGAGTCAGTACGTATATGTAAATAGGTAAGAGGGAGTTGTGGGGAAGGGTAGGTCCGACCGTGTATTGTAACTTGTCTCAAGGTACACGACATGTTATCCAAAAGCAACCAATAGGTAAAATTCATATCGTCACACATGTACTAGAAGGGGTTTAGAAATTGATAGGGAAAAGGGGTCGTTGGTACTCAAACAAACGAATCAGACACTCAGAGAAAGACAAAAAATTCATTCAAGTAAACATAGTAAAGAAAAATCCAAGTCACTGCTAAAAACATATATGTAAAATAACTTTGTTTAGGTACGAATCAACAATTACATAACAATAACCGACGAAAACGTAATGTTGTCGTCTCAGTTCTTCAACGTGTCTCTGCCATAGCGAACGTTCGGATTTTATAAATGATAGACCAGGAAATGTCTTCAAAAGACTAAGAGCCTGACCTATTATTTTTAGTGACGAGATACTTGAGTTACTTGTCTCTTACGTTTATAAACCCTAAAATCAATAAAAAATATTAATTATAACGTTTTTCCGGATGTTTTCGACGTATAAAGTATACGTTAATTATTTTTGTTTAGTACTCATTCTCCACTGATCCGACTTCAAGTCTTTTCTACATACTAAGAAATGGTAATTTATCACATAGGATTATTATTAGATAAAGATGTAAATGACTCTAATTCTCTATTAGTCTCAAACACCAGTTTACTTTTTTGTCCGTATATATATTACCTTTATCACAATCTGAAATAAAAGAACCCGAAGTTTTAGTGACGTCTACCCCTGACGTCGGTACTTTAATTTTATACGAACGAGGAACCTTCTTTTCGATACTGTTTGGATCTGTCGTGTAATTTTACGTCTCTATAATGAAACGACAGTTTCCAGGTATATGAGTTTCGATATCAAAAAGGTCAACAGTACATACTTACACTCTCAATCCGGTTTTTCTTTCGACTCGCGGCTTCTTAACTACGAAAACTTGACACCACAACTTCTTCTGAGAACTCTCAGGAAACCTGATGTTCCTCTAGTTTGGTCAGTTAAAATTTTCTTTAGTCAGGACTTATAAGTAATCTTCCTGACTACGACTTCGACTTCGAGGTTATGAAACTGGTGTACTACACTTCTTGACTGAGCAATCTTTTCTGGTACTACGACCCTTTCTAACTTCCGTCCTCCTCTTTCCCTCCTGTCTCCTACTCTACCAACCTACCGTAGTAGTTGAGTTACCTGTACTCAAACTCGTTCGAGGTCCTCAACCACTACCTGTCCCTTCAGACCGTCGTACGAGGTCAGGAACCCCCAGTGTCTCTCGACCTGTGCTGACTCACTGATTTGACTTGACTATGTGTGTGTGCGTGTATGTGTGTTTGTATATATTAAAGAGTAAAACGGTTTAATAAGTAAATAAATGAGTAAGTAAATGAAGAGTAAATAAGTATGGATAAGTAAATACATATGTGTATACAAATCAAAGGGACCACCGAGTCTGTCATTCCATAGGTGGACGTTATACCCTACACGTGTGCTAGGGACCCAGTCCTTTTAGGGGACCTCTTGCCTTACCGATGGGTGAGGTCATAAGTACAAACCTCTTAGGGTACCTGTCTCCTCGGACCGTCCGATATCCCGTATCCCAGTGTCACAACCTGTCCTGACTCGCTGATTGTAAAAGTGAAAAAGAGAACACAAATCTTTGTTCAGACCTTACTGTATAAAAACGTTACAATCACTTCAAAGTAATAACAACTGTAAGTCAAGTCAAGTAAAGTCAGCGAGTCAACATAGACTGAGAAACACTGGGGTACTTTACGTCGTACGGTCCGGAGGGACAGGTAGTGGTCGAGGGCCTCAGGTGGTTTGGGTTCAGGTAGCTCAGCCACTACGGTAGGTTGGTAGAGTAGGAGACAGTAGGAGAAGAGGAGGACGGGAGTTAGAAAGGGTCGTAGTCCCAGAAAAGTTTACTCAGTCGAGAAGTGTAGTCCACCGGTTTCATAACCTCAAAGTCGAAGTTGTAATCAGGAAAGTTACTTGTGGGTCCTGACTAGAGAGAAATTTTACTTCCGTTATGTACGTTTTCAATTTCATTTTCGGATCACTTGTACATAAGACACCAGAACTTAGGAGATAAGTAGATCTCGATATTTCTCTTCCAGTTATGATTTCCGTTCCCTCTATTCTCCGTCTGATATCACCACCTAATAGAACATTAATCATATCGAAATAACTGTCGAACCCAGACAAGGTCGCCGTAAAGTCATGTGTATGAAGTGTTTTTTACTTTGTCTACTTTTCTCTTACCTTTTCCTTTTTAAGGAAAGGTATCAAAACGAGAGTCGTGGAATATTTATTGTGTCCGTCGAATCGACTAGTAATTCACACCGAAAGGGTCATCTCGGGAAACGGGGAATCTGAAAGTAAATAAGGGGTAATACATGACGTATGTTAAATTTTCGTTAGATTACAAAACTTGAAACATAAGTATTTTAACACTTAATGAGAAAAAAACACGTTAGGAAGATTTATTCGTCCGTAGGGAATGGTAAATATTGTTTTGTTTGGAGTGTATTTTTAGAAAGATTTTTGTTTTACTCTTACGAAAGGAATCGGATAACCTGACTCGTCACTGGTGGACACTTACTTATCAAAGAAGGGAGGTTAAGTTCATAAATACAGGGACTTATTATCGTCCCTTTCGATCAAGGGTTTCAGGATAAAGATGTTTAGAAATTCTTTGGTTTGTTACCACTTATTTTAATCTTTCTGTAACCTTCTACATTTCGTCTTACCATTGTTTTAATTTTAAAAAGTCTGTATCCTTCTCTTGTTATTTTATTTTCCTCTATGGATCCTTATGTGGATGATTTCTCCACTCTGTAGAAGTCTTTTGGTATCCTGTGAATACTTTCTTTAACTTCTGCTGTGTTTGTCTACCTTTCTATATATCACGAGGACCTGACCTTCTGAATTGTAACTATTTTACAGGTATGATGGGTTCCGTTAGATGTCTCAGCCACGTTAGTGATAGTCGAACTAATTTTATCAATCACACACGAATGAGTGAGTCAGCATAGGCTGAGAAACGCTGGCAAACCTGACATCGGGCGGTCCGAGGAGACATGAACCCTAAAGAGTCCGTTCTTGTGACCTCATCCAACGGTAAAGGAAGAGGTCCCTTAGACGGGTTGAGTCCCTAGTTTGGGTACAGAGGACACAGAGGACGTGACTTCCTTCTAAGAAATGGGTGACTCGGTAGTCACTTCGGTGCCTGACAAGTGACAATTCTATTAAGATAGAACAAATAAATGAACTGACTACGACTTTTAAAATAAATAGTGACGTAAAAAATGCTCCTTAACTCAAGCATAAATGAGAAGTTTATAAACTGAAAAACTCAATCTCAGGAAAAAGAAGTGTTAGTTGACTGTCTTAGAAAGAAAGTCGAAAATAGAAGGATCTAAAACCCACTCTTAGGATCACGTTCGAATTACTAAAAACAGAGAGAGACAGAGGAAAAAAATTTTTTATAAAAAGAGAACTACCATAAAAAAGATATACGGACCTTTGAACATTTACGGAGAAGTAGAAGTCAAATCCTGAAAATAAGGATCCGAATGGTAATTATTTTTTCAAAGTAAATGGTTTGTGTTACTTTGAATTAGACTGTTGGACTCAAAGAGTTTAGTTTATGTAAAAGAAGATGATAAACAGACTAATAAAAAGAAGGAGAGATAAACAAGTAAATTGAAGAACATCTTAAGGATCATAAGTGTAATTGAGAGACCCTAGAACGAAGGTAAACAGAACGTAAAAGAGGGGGGAAACCAGTCATAAAGTTAGGTGAAAATAAAAGTACCAGTTGTCTATGGACATATCCGACGTCCCTTACCCCATTAGATGAGTATGAAACAGGATACGAAACACAATGAATAAATTGAACTAAAAGGTGTGGTGACCAAATCTAGAGTCACCTTTGGAAAGAAACTTAAGTAGTCCACTAAACAACTCTTCTATCACAAAAATTTAATGATAAAGAAATTAGATATCTTCCTGACAAAAAAAAAGGAAATAAACTTAATGGAATAAAAAAGATAAAAAAAGGTAAAGGTAAATAGAGAGGACCAATGCGATAAACACACATACACAAGATGAAGAAAGACAAAGTCAATACTTCAATTCCGTGAAGTTGAGAGGTTGATGGGAAGATATGTACCGAAAACTACGACTCTGACGTTAAGTTGATGTAAGACGAAACAGTCGACAACGGGAATTTCGAAACAGTTATCCCCCACATTCTCTCTCTCTTCCTTTCTCTTTCTCTCTTTTTTTTTCTCTCTCTCTCACATAAGTCCTCTTTCTTCCCTGAAGAATAAAAGACAAAAGAAGAACGGTTGAAGGACAAAGAAAGACTCAAAAACAACGGGATCATTCCGAAGTAGTGGTACCATCGTCGACACAAGTAAGTGTCATCGTCAACTTAGAACAAACATTAGAAAGGTTGATACTGTTCTGGTCGAAATAGTGGTATGTATGGTAGTGGTCTACCGACTATGGGGAGGAATCTTCAGACCCAGGGTCGGGGTACCCTGGGGGAAGAGGTCGAGTTTATATGGTACTGACCACCTTATTCTAGGGAAAGATTCTCCGGACTTAAAATCGAGACACCCCGGAGAGGGGGTTCAAAATTATGAAGATTCACAAAAGGAAAATTGGGGTCGGAATACCCATCCTTTATGGGCATTCCCAAAATGAATACAAATGAACTTTAAAGAGGGAGGTACTCTGGGATCACATTCACGTACGATTCAGTGAAGTCAGCACAGGTTGAGTCGTTGGGACACCTGACATCGGACGGTCCGAGGAGACGAGTACCCTAAGAGGTCCGTTCTTATTACCTCACCCAATGGGACGGGAGGAGGTCTCCTAGAAGGACAGGGACCCTAGCTTGGATACAGAGAATACAGAGGTCCTAACCGGCCGCCCAAGAAATGGTGATAACGGTGGGTCCTTCGGGTACTCTGGGGTCACAAGAGGAAAACCAAAAGTCAATGGATTAAATGTAACAAAAATGTATAGTAATTCGTAAGAAATAAAGTGTTAGAGAGACAATTTTTTTTAACCATACTAAAGACAGAGGATTGACCAGAAACTGACTCTATGACTGATTAGTAAGACAAACAACCCCAAGGAATTTACCAACTCAAAAAAAAAAGGTGACAATTAGGTGTCTCATACTCTCGACCAACAACCTTCTGAGATTTACTACGTGTCTATCGACTTTGGTGAGGGAACACCCGACTTTCACATACCCGTTCGTTAAACAACCACGACGACGATCCCATGAATCTCCTTCCTAGAGACGGGGAGTTTACGAGTTACGACAGAGTCACGTTTCCTGTCCTTCCTGACCTAGAAAGGTCCTACACGAAGAAAGACTATAGACAGATCCTAGGAACATTTCGACCAGGGGTCTCAGAGTCAGTCCGGGTATTTTCTATTTCATGGAACAATCAATAATCAGTAGTAGACCTCTTCTAGAAGTTTAAGTCTCGGAACAAAAAGTATGGGGATTGTCGTTAAACTGAACCCTCTACGTTTATTTCACTCTTATGGTCGTTTCCCGAGACGTATAAAAACTGTAAAACCCCTCTGGTTCAGAAGTTTATTTTTGTACTATCAATGATTAATAAAACGGTTCACTGAGAAAATTTCTGTTATTTACAATAAACTAGAAAAGAAGGTTTCAATTTTAGAGTCTATTTTATTTATTAAGGGTTGTAGTTAATCTTCAAGACTAAAAGTAAATATAATGTTAATTTGTTTATTTAATTAGAATTTTATTAAAATATGAATATCTTCATATTCTTCATATGAATTCTTCATATGAAGATATGAATGTCTTTTATTCAAACAAATATCTTTTATTGACTTTTAATTTAATTAAAATTTAATTAAAGAATACACTTTATTTACGTAAAGAATACACAATAAAACATGTATCTAAAAACTTATTACGCGTTCTCACAAAGAAGAATGGACCTTCTCTTGTCCTACTGCCTCCCCGTCCACCTGTACCTCATGGAGAGAGAGGTACCTACGTAGTCCTTATGTGGAAGTCTGTGTCTTCACGTACGTCTTGTCGTCGACTCTCGTCCGTTCTCATGGACCCGTCTCCTTTTCTTATACATCTTGGTACGTTTGGAGTCATCCTGTTTCCTTGATCCCCTTTTGTCCCCACAACCATCCTGACCTGGACGGGAGTCGTCCACCCTCTTGTCTTCGTCCCCAGACTAAGGGTGTAGCCCCGTTGACAGACTCAGTGTCCTCTTTGCAAATTCCAACTCTCACTTTGTCGACTAGGCACCGTCGGGTTTACCTCACTCTGTCAGGAACGGCGTCGGTATGTATGGGACCTGTACCTGTGCCCAGGGGACCTTCCACGTCGCCCAGGTCTACAGTCGTGTCACGACCTTCATTAGAATCCGTCCACTCCACCTGACACAGAGGGTCGTTCCCTTTCCTGAGACTGTTGTCACTGAGTTCTTATTATAAATAATAAGAATACAAAACTAAACAAGACCTCTAAGAAAACCTTAAAGGGGGGGCAAAAAATGGGGAGACAACATGAACAGTTAAAATACCCGTGATACTTTAGATTAATTCGAAAACTCGAAAAATAAAAAAGGTGAGTCAGTGTACAAAATAACAACAATATGTGGAGACGGAGATCCAACCCGAAAACATCAAGACACCTCAAAAGGAAAAGAAAAAAACAAAGACAAAAGAGAAAAATTAAAGTAATTTTTTTAAAATTTGGATAAAAATAAAAAAGATGTAAATAAGGAAACAAACGAAAAGGATGACAAGGAAAGGGGAACGACAATTAGAAATTACACACATTTAGAAGAATTGGATGGAGATAAATTGAAACATATAGATAAGAAAGAAAGGAAAGGAGCGTTGTATACACAATCAAAATAAAAGTGACGAAAACCGTGGAACGAAATCAAATCAAAAGGTCAAACACGAAATCAATCAAAACAAGACCATCTATATTAAAAACCAAAGGAAATATCGACCCAGTCAGATAACATGAAATAAAAATAACCTGACAAAACTAAAACGAGTACCCACATATATACACACACACACACACACACACATAAGTCGGTGTGAAAAATAACAATATTTAGAGACGGAGATGCAACCCGAAAACGTCAAGATACTTCAAAAGGAAAAAATAAAGGAGAAAAGAAAGAAAAAGACGAAAAAAAGAAAAGAGAAAAAATATTAAAATTACAAATTGAAAAAATTAAAAGTTTCGAAAAGTTTTTTAACAGTATCTTCCTTGGATGGAGTTGTATCATTTCCGGTATATACTATTCGAATGTCGTTTGTAATAAGAGTTACTACTTTTTGACTTTCGTGAGGGGGATTCTAGTCCTTGTTGTGTTCCCACAGGTGAAAGTGGTGATGATAAGTTGTATCAAGACCTTCAAGATCGATGTCGTTAGTCTCTTCTTTTTCTTTATTTTTCTTAGGTCTAGTGTTTTCTTCATCGTGAGAGGGACAAACGTCTACCGTACTGTGACACGTATCTTTTGGAATTTCTATCGTAGTCTTCCAATGATCTTGATTAGTCACTTAAATCGTCCCAACGTCATATGTTTAGTTATGTGTCTTTAGTGAACGTAAAGATATATGATAGTCACTTTTTAGTCTTTCTCTTTAAATCCTTAGTTAGGGTAAGTCGTAACGTTATTTTTCTTAATTTATAGATCCTTATTTGAATGGATTCCTTCCTCCGTTTTCTTGACATGTGTCTTTTAATAATTTGTGATTACTTTCTTTAGTTTCTACTGTATTTGTCTACCTCTCTATCAGGGATAAGGACCCATCCTTCTTAGTTATAACACTTTACTGATATAATGGTTTACATTAGATGTCTAAGTTGCACTGGGGATAGTTTAATGGTTTCCGTAAAGGGTGTCTTGATCTTATTTTTAAAAGTGTCAAGTACACCTTTGGGTTTTCTGGGGCTTATCGATTTCGTCAGAACTCTTTCTTCTTACTTCGATCTCGTTAGTTGGAAGGACTGAAGTCTAATATGATGTTTCGATGTCGGTAGTTCTGTCATACCACGACCGTGTTTTTGTCTTTATACCTTGTTACCTTGTTCTATCTTTCGGGTCTTTATTTGGACATGTGGATACCGATGGAATAAAAACTGTTTCCTCCGTTCTTATATGTTACCCTGTTTCTGTCGAAGAAGTTATTTACCACGACCCTTTTGACCTGTCGATGTACATTTTCTTACTTTAATCTTGTGAAGGATTGTGGTATGTGTTTCTTTTTGACTTTAACCTAATTTCTGGATTTACATTCTGGTCTTTGATATTTTGAGAATCTTCTTTTGTATCCGTCTTGTGAGCTACCGTATTTAGTTTCATTCTAGGAGATACTAGGTGGAGGATCTCATTACCTTTGTTTTTATTTTTATTTGTTTATCCTGGAGTAATTTAAATTTTCGTGTCGTTTCCTTTGATATTTGTTCCACTTTTCTTTTGGAAATCTTACCCTCTTTTATTATCGTTTACTTTGTTGACTGTTTTCTAATTAAAGGTTTTATATGTTCGTCGAGTAGGTTGAGTTACGGTCTTTTTGTTTGTTGAGTTAGTTTTTCACCCTTTTCTGGATTTGTCTGTAGAGAGGTTTCTTCTGTATGTCTACCGATTTTTTGTGTACTTTTCTACGAGTTGTAACGAGTAGTAATCTCTTCACGTTTATTTTTGATGTTTCTCTATGGTGGAGTGTGGACAGTCTTACCGGTAGTATTTTTTCAGATGTTTGTTATTTACGACTTCTCCCACACCTCTTTTCCCTTACTAGAAGGTGACAACCACCTTTACATTTAACTATGTCGGTGATACCTTCTGTCATACCTCTAAGGAATTTTCTGATCTTTATTTTGGTGGTATACTGGGTCGTTAGGGTGAGGATTAGTATATGGGACTCCTTTGGTTTTAACTTTTTCTGTAAACATAGGGTAACAAGTAACGTCGTGATAAATGTTATCGATCTTGTACCTTCGTTGGATCTACAGATAGTTGTCTACTTATCTATTTCTTCAGCACCATGTATATATGTTACCTTATAATGAGTGGGTAATTTTTCCTTGTGTAAACCCGGTCAAGACTACTCCACCTACTTGGATCTTGGATAATATGTCTCGTTTCACTCAGTCTTTGTTTTTCTATTTATAACATAAGATTGTGTGTATATACCTTAGATCTTTTTACTATGACTTCATTATTAATATCCCGTCGTTACCTTTTTGTCTATATCTCTTATCTGAATACCTGTACCCCTCTCCCCTCCTCTCCTATTTTACATACCTTTCCTATTGTACCTTTGAATGTATGTCAAGTCATGTCAAGCCAGAGAATCAGATCAGGTTGAGAAACTCTGGGGTACCCGACGTCGTACGGTCCGGAGGGACAGGTAGTGGTTGAGGACATCAAGTGGGTTTGAGTACAAGTAACTCAGTCCCTACGATAGGTTGGTAGAATAGGAGACAGAAGGGGAAGAGGAGGGCGGAAGTTAGAAAGGGTCATAGTCCTAAAAGGGTTCTCAGTCAAGAAGCGTACTCCACCGGTTTCCTAACCTCAAAGTCGAAGTTGTAGTCAGGAAGGTTATTTGTGAGTCCTGACTAGAGTAGATCCTACCTGTCTGACCTAGAGGAACGTCAGGTTCCCTGAGAGTTTTCAGAAGAGGTTGTGGTGTCAAGTTTTCGTAGTTAAGAAACCACGAGTCGAAAGGAATATCAGGTTTAGAGTGTAGGTATGTACTGATGACCTTTTTGGTGTCGGAACTGATCTACCTATAAACAACCGTCTCATTACAAAGAAGAAAAATTATACGACAGACCCAACCAGTATAGAAAGGAAGGTACCTCATTCGTAGAAAATTAAAGTACCGACGTTAGTGGTAGACGTCACTAAAACCTCGGGGGGTTTTATTCCAGACGGTGACAAAGGTGACAAAGGAGTAGACAGACGGTACTTCACTACCCTGGTCTATGCTACTAGAATCAAAAGACTTACAACTCGAACTTCGGTTGAAAAAGTGAGAGGAGAAAGTGAAAGTAGTTCTCCGAGAAATCAAGCAGAAGTGAAAGACGGTATTCCCACCACAGTAGACGTATAGACTCCAATAACCATAAAAGGGACCGTTAGACCTAAGCTCGAACACAAAGTAGGTCGGGTCGCAAAGAGTACTACATGAGACACATCTTCAATTTATTCGTCTCACTGTTATATGTCGAAACTGTATAAGGAAAAGGATAGACTTTGGTCAGACACCAAGGTACAGGTTAAGATTCATGACGAAGGACTGGACGTATGTCTATAGAGTTCACCGTCCAGTCCACTAGACGATAAGGGTAGAGAAAGTTTTAAAAGGTGTCAAACAACACTAGGTGTATCAGTTTCCGAATCCGTATTCAGTTATTTTGTCTTTATCTACAAAAAGACCTTGAGAGAACGAAAAAGGTACTAGGTCGTCTACAACCGTTAAACTAGAGAGTAAGAAGACGGAAAAGATTTTGGTCGAACTTGTAGACGTTCAAGTGTCAAGTGCATAACGACTTCGGACCGAACCTCTTAAAACTCGTATTGAGACGATCGCACACTTTACTCACGTTAACACACCATCAAACTCGTCAGAAAACGTAACGGAAAGAAACCCTAACCTTACTTTTGACTGGAAAAGGTCAGGACACCGGTGACGACTCTAAAGGTTTAAACGACCGTATAACTCACGTTGTGAAAGTATCGTAGTAGAAAATCCTAAACTTTATCGAGTTGACCTTAAGATAGTAGAGGTGATTGAAACAAGCATCACTACGAAGGATTCCGAGCGAACTGAAGTGTAAGGTCCTACAGACCGGGATCCACTCACTAGTACGACACATAAGAACGGTGGAGAAGAATTATAGAAGACGAAGACAATCCAGGTATGGTAAAGACGGGAAATAACTCGGGTAGTAACGTACTTTACAAGGGAACCATAGAAATTAAAAGAAGTTCTCTAGAGATCAGAAAGGGCAAGATAACAAAAGGAGGTAAAGAAACGTGATTAGTAACTCCTTCCGAAGAATAGAGAGGAACGATAAGAAACCTTGAGACGTAAGTTTACCCATATAAAAAGGAAAAGAGGAAACGAAAAGTGAAGAGAAGAAAAGTGTCGATAAACATTCCGAAGAAGTCCGTCGGTAAAACAACAAAACGTAAAGAAAAAGAACCCCTACCAGAACGAGAGACAGAGGAAGGATATGTTACAATGTTTGGAGGTAGGTATCAAGAAGTCCGTGAGACAGATAGTCTAGATCAGGGAATTTAGATAAACAGTGAAGATGACATATTAGTATTCCCTAAAGTAAATCCAGTATAGATTTACCAGATCACCAAAAGGGATGAAAGAAGTTAAATTCAGACTTAAACTGTTATTCCTCAAGTACTGGACTCGGTGTCAGTCGAGGACCAGATCAAAAACGACTGACATATCTCAGAGAGGTAGAAACCGACGTTTCTTATATTAGTCAGACTAAAACCACAACTGGTAAACTACTACAGGTACATATCTCAGAAGAGAACACAACAACCTTCTTCCACAAACGATACTGGTCACACAAGAGAACCGTTTTGAGATACTCGGAAACGGGACGAAGTAAGACATGTGGTTCCGGTTTAAACGGACAATGAGGTCCATAAAGAACTGAAGGATGAAAACATAAGGTCAGGGGATATTACTTTTCCTATAGAAAAAAATCACAATCAAGATTTTTCAGATCATCCAGAAATATCTTGGTAAGTTGAAGTCGAAGTAGTCGTAATGACCAGTCCCGTATCTGAACCTAATGGTACTAGAACTTACCAAACGCAACTTTGTTTGTCTCTAGTAAGACAGTAAAAACTCTAACGTAGGTCCATGACGTAAATCCTGAGAAAACAACTGATAATACCGATCAGGTAAATAAGATTCCCTAAGAACGGGTGTCATCATCTACATTACCAGTAGACTGAATTTAAGTGGGTAAGGTCAGGCAAAATCAAGTGATTAAAGATTTTAAAGTTGCAAGTCAGAACGGTAGACAAACTGGTGAAGATTGTAAGGTCCAAGGATAATGGTATACATTTTATCTACCGGTTACCTTTAAACGAATACCGAGTCCTTTGAGTTTGTCCTTGAGAGTCATATAGATCTCCCAACACTACCCTACCCTCTACTCTGCCTCAAAGTTGTACCTTTCGTATGTACATATGGATACCGACTAAGTACAACTCCAAACTGTCTTTCGTTGTTTTAAGACACTTCGTTAATAGGAAGTTATTTTTTTAGTTAAATTTTTTTACCGAGAATGGGTCTCTAGTTTTTTTTTTTTTTTCAAAAAGAAGAATGGATTTTACCGGTAAACAATCTAGTAAAAGAACACAACAAGTCAACGAGTCAGTACAGGTCGAGAAACACTGGGGTACCTGACGTCGTGTCGTCGGAAGGAACAGGAAATGATAGAGGGACTCAAACGAGTTTGAGTACAGGTAACTCAGTGACTACGGTAGGTTGGTAGAGTAGGAGAGAACGACGGAAGAGGTTGACGGGAGTTAGAAAGGGTCGAAGTCCCAGAGAAGGTTACTAAACCGAGAAGTGTAGTCCGTCGGTTTCCTAACTTCAAAGTCAAAGTCGTAGTCAGGAAGGTTACTTATAAGTCCCGACTAAAGGAGATTCTAACTGACCAAACTAGAGGAACGTAAGCTTCATTGAGTTCTTAGAGGTTGTCATGTCAACACTTTCGTAGTTAAGAAACCGTGAGTCGGAAGAAATCAGGTTGTGAGTGTAGGTATACACTGATATCCTTTTTGACATCGAAACTGATCTACTTGTAAACAGTCGTTTCATTCCAGAGACCAAAAATTGTACGCCAGATCCAACCAGTATCGAAAAGAAGATTCCTCGTTCGTAGAAAATTAAAGTACCGACGTCAGTGGTATACGTAACTAAAAAATCGGGTACCTTTATTTCAGACAGTGACAAAGGTAACAATGGGGTAGATAAACGCTACTACACTACCGTGGTCTACAATACTAGAATCAAAAGACTTACAACTCAAAATTCGGTTGAAAAAGTAAGAGGAGAAAGTGAAAGTAGTTCTCCGAGAAATAAATAAGAAGAAACGAAACACGGTATTCCCACAACAGTAGACGTATAGACTCCAATAAATATAAAGAGGACTGTTAGAACTAAGGTCGAACACTAAGTAGGTCGGGTCGTAAAGCGTACTATATGAGACGTATATTTAATTTATTCGTCCCACTTTTAAATATCGGGACCTTAAGAGGAAAGAACTAAAACTTGCTCAGACAATAAGCTACAGGTGAATATTGATAACGAAGAACTGGACGTATGTCCAAGGAATCCTCTGTCTATTCCACCAGAACATAAGGGTAGAAAAATCTTAAAGAAGTCAAACAACACTAGGTGTGTCAATTTCCGAAATCGTATCAGTTACTTCGATTTCATCTACAAAAAGACCTTAAGAGAACGAAAAAGAATACTAGGTCACTATCTTCTAATAAGAGAATTACACCGAGATTAGTAATAAGGTCAGGTGATACTAGGTTAATATATACACCAAAAGTAATTAGAGAGTTTTCACGGAGGGGTTATAGTATTTTCACATTGTCAGACTTTCTGATACCATCTAATCGAGGTTGTAAAGTAGTTTTAACACTACTTCTCCTCCGATCTTTGTTTTAGAAATTTATTTATAGTATATTTAGTGACGTCAGTATAGTAGAAACTTAAATTTCTCGTTGTGTGACTTAGTACTACACAACCCCACTTAAAGGAAAGAGAAGAACTAAAAGTGAAAGATTTTTTTTAGTAAACCTATTCTTTTAAGTCCACTTAACACTGTAATGTTGTGTCCAGTAACGAGTAAGTTAATTTCAAACTGTCCTCATAATCTCCTTATTAAAGTGAGCTGAATCTCACTGAGACGACGAATTTTACCTTGTTATTTATCCACTCTAATTTTACCTTATTCTTTATCCGTAAAAAGTACGTGTCATCTAAATTCAACACAGACTTTCATAGAGAACACGAAAAAACTAAAACGACTGAAATTTTCCTAATTAGACCCTTCTGTAATACTTTTCCTTTCCAACGTAAATTATATAAAAAAACCTAAATCATCCTGTTTTTCATTGACCAATTGGAACTTCACTGACAACATGTCACTAACACGTGTAGGAAGTTTTGTGACACCTTCTCCTACAAAGAGGAACATCGTGTACTCTCCTTATCTACCACTCGGGACGATAAGTACCAAACACAAGTGAAGTCTCGTAATTTGTTAACGGTATTATCCACTTTTAAACCTAAAAGATAACCGAAAAATAATTAAACGAAGTAAAACTTAACACACGTGATGGTAAGGTTGAAGTCAAACTATAGTCACAACTTTTTAATGGTCAATATAAACGACAAATATTAGATAAACATCTAATCCTAATTTTACCTAAATTAGGTAAAAATTTCGACACACTTAAAAAGAGTTGTCCTTTTTGATAAACGTTATACCCAAAAGTAATTTGGTTAATATTGAAAATAATAATCGTCAACTCTTCGTGTACAAGTATATCGTTACATTTTTATATAATTACTCATAAACCATTTAAGGTTGTCCGAAAAGGGTAATCGTATTAAAACACAACATGTTAATTCAATGTAACGTAGATATTAAAACCTATTGTAAGTAACTAATTGTTATTTCACTGTTTTCGAGTTTTTTTTCCTTTATCCGTTTTTGTTAACAGAACTACTTGTAACTTGTAGTTACCCGATTTGTATAAGACACACATTTATACTTACTTCATGTCTAACAGATAAAAAAGGAAATTACTAATACTGATACCACTCAGTGTATGAGATGAGTGACCTTAATAAAAGTAATTGAAGATAAAGAAAAGAGTTAATAGATCTCTTTATAAGTTTACAGTAGTGTTAGTTAGTTAGTTAGTCACTTATTTATAGAAGAGAGAATCCACAACACCCTTTACGTCTCTTTGAGCTACAGTTCAAAGAAAGGAAGGTCTTTGAATGTTATATTACTAAAATATTATTAATGGAAAACAAATCTTCAATAATACACGGTTTATGATCTACATTAGAGATTAAACTAAAATATTGTAAGGATGTTTCAGTCGCCCCGAAGGGACTATCGAGTCAACCATTTCTTAGATGGACGTTAGGTTCTCTGGGGTCAAGTTAAAGACTCAGTCCTTCTAGGTGACCTCTTCCCTTTCCGATGGGTGAGGTCAGAAGACCGGACCTCTTAAGATACCTGACATATCATGTCCCAGTGTCTCTTAATCTGTGCTGACTCGCTGAAAGTGAAGTGAAGTACTTCAGTCGAAATAGTCAAGACGAATCACCTACTTCTTTGACTCTGTTTTTTAATGGAATGTGTTTCAATGTGTAGATGTCTAAAAGTCCTGACTTTGCGTTTACGTATTGCCGACCTAAGGTACGAGACCACATGTTCCAATTCTAGGAGGTGGAACCGATCCGGAAGGTCAGTTCCTTGATTTTTACTCTGGATTCATGGAAACCTTCTCTATAGGGTCTTACGTCACAAAGAACTTTAAATTATACAACTTACACCCCCAGAACAATTTTCCTTCTAAAAATGAGTCATCAAGACTCACCTCGGGTTCCAAGACTGAAAGTTTGTACGAGAGAACACTAGAGTTTCGAAAGTCAGTCTCCTGATATGACTCATTGTCCGAGATCTCCTGAGACTGGTTTCTTTTCGTTCTGTGTCCCATTTTTATTATTTGAAGTTCTACAAGAGTCAGTCAATTAAAAATGTTCGAATTCTTTATATCGATACTAAAGTTTGTCAATATATAAATAACTTTTTGTTGTTTTTAAAATAAATATTTAATTTTTCAGTTCTAGAGGACTTGAAGACGAAGAACAGTTCCACCTCATCGTCTCTAGATTGAATGGGAAAACGGACTTTATTGACTTTTTGCAGTAACTTCAAGAGTGGTACAAGTAGGTAAGAAGAGGTCTCTAGTCTCTCGTAGAAATACTGGTAAGAAACTAGAGAAATCGTCCTTTCAAATGGAATTAAGTAATTCCAGAAATAGACCCTTAAACAGATCAAGAAACGAAACTGTGTACAAGGAAATAGAGGAGTAAAACAGATGGAGACCAAAACAGACATACTTAATCCGTTTTGTCAAGTAAGATTGGTCGGAGTCTCCACACCAAAACACATCCTGTACTAGGTCCCTTGGGTTTTCAGGGTGTTGACGTTAGAGGGGACCAGAGGTCTCGGACCACGAGTTCCCCACAAGGAATCCACTTGACACACGGGAGTGGTTGACACCGTCTCGGTTCCGACGACACATCCCTGAAGTCCCAAACCACGGGAGTGGCGGGGTCAACATCGTAACACGCTCCACATGTGTCGTACGTCTCGTGTCGGTGACCACGACCATCCGTACTCGTAAAACCAGAGGTCTCTTTCAATAACGTCCAAAGAGGGATAAGTCGTGGGTGAAATCCTAGTCATTCACCCAACGGGAGTTAATACTAGTTCCACGAAAATTTCTCTAAAGACTCACTCATCCAGACAACAAGTCAGCGATTCAGTACAGGCTGAGAAGTATTGGGGTATCCGACGTCAGGGGGTCCGAAGGGACAGGAAGTGATAGAGGTTCTCAAACGAGTTTAAGTACAGGTAACTCAACTACTACGGTAGGTTGACAGAGTAGGAGACAGCAGGGGAAGAGGAGGACGGAAGTTAGAAAGAGTCGAAGTCCCAGAAAAAGTTGCTCAGCCGAAAAACGTAGTCCATCGATCGGTTTCGTAGTCGAAGTCGTAGTCAAGAAGGTTACTTATAAGTCCCAACTAAAGGAAATCCTGACTGACCAAACTAGAGGAACGTCAGGTTCCCTGAGAGTTCTCAGAGGAGGTCGTGCTGTCAAGTTACAAAATTTAAAACAAAATAGTGAAAAATTTAAAANTCCCAGAAAAAGTTGCTCAGCCGAAAAACGTAGTCCATCGATCGGTTTCGTAGTCGAAGTCGTAGTCAAGAAGGTTACTTATAAGTCCCAACTAAAGGAAATCCTGACTGACCAAACTAGAGGAACGTCAGGTTCCCTGAGAGTTCTCAGAGGAGGTCGTGGTGTCAAGTTACAAAATTTAAAACAAAATAGTGAAAAATTTAAAAAAAAGTGAAAAATTTAAAAAATAATTTCAATATATATATATTTACACCCCTTCGGAACGTACGACGGTAGGTACCCCAACGTTTCTCAGTCTGTACTGAATCGTTGACTTGTTGTTGTTACATAATCTTAAACCGTCAGCATTAAGACCAAAGGATTTTAACTCTATATTAAATATATGTCATTTTAAATCAAGACACTCAAAACTTTTTCCACATGGGAGTGCATTGGTAATGGTTTTAGTTCTATCTCTTTCTAAGGTAAGTGAGGTGAGTTATGGACAAAACGAAGGGGTGGGTGGAAGTGTGGGACCGTTAGTGACTAGTCAATATACAGTAGGTTTCGAACGGAAAGGCTCTTACGGATATTTGACGATAGTTTGTCATACGTCGGAAAACTTAGATCGAATAAAAAGAATTATAAACTAATTCTTTTAGTTAAACTGTAAACTATAAGTCGGTGTAACACCTTGTATGATTGTCAACAAGGAAAAATGACGACCCACCACAACGTAACATAGTATCCAACAAATAGTCGAGTGTACAACTTCCTGTAAACCCAACAAGGGTCAAAACCCGTTAATATTTGTTTCTAAAAATACCCTTATATTCAAAACTAAAGTCACCCACTTATAGATTCTTATGATATCCCAGTATCCTATTACCATATAAATTAAAATTTTCTTTGACGACTTGACCGATATGGTAAAACATAAGGTTTATCTCGTTATATTATGAGAAATAGGAAAAGTCATGTGAATCATAAATGTCACAGAAAGAAAAAAAGGAGAAAAAAAAATCGGTAGGATTATCCATACATCACTATACAAGAACACCAAAAGTAAACGTAAGGGGTTATTAATTATTACAACTCACAGAAAAGTACAAGAGGAAACGGTAGCTGTTTAACAGTAACCACTTGACAGAAAGTTTAGGATATGGGTAGTATATATATACATATACACACACACACATACACACATATATATAAGGTATAGTAATTCTAAACTCTCGAGAAATATATAAGACCTGTGTTTAAGAAATAGTCTATATACCGGATATATATAAAAGAAAGTGAGACAACGAACAGAAAAATAACAGAATTGTCGTAGAAAGTTTATCGTTTTAATAAAAACTAATTCAAGTTAAATGGTTAAAAAAGGACATACCTGGGGACCTAAGAAGTAAAATATCTTGTCATTGCCCTTTGTCACAGTCTGAAATAAAAACCCCCGAGGTTTTAGTGACGTCTACCACTAACGTTGGTACTTTAATTTTCTACGAACGAGGAACGTTCCTTTCAATACTGGTTGGATCTATCGTATAAGTTTTCGTCTTCGTAATGAAACGGTTGTTTCCAGGCAGATCAGTTCCGATACCAAAAAGGACACCAGTACATACCTACACTCTCAACCTGACACTTCTTCCGACTCGTGGTTTCTTAACTACGAAAACTTGACACCACGACCTCTTCTGAGAACGTTCAGGGAACCTGACGTTCCTCTAGGTTAGTCAGGTAGGATTTCCTCTGATCAGGACCCACAAGTGACCTTCCTGACAACGACTCCGACTTCGAGGTTAGAAAACCGGTGGAGTACACTTCTCAACTGAGTAACCTTTTCTGGGACTAGGACCCTCCCTAACCCCCGTCCTCTTCCCCTACTGTCTCCAACTCTACCGGTCTACCGTAGTGACTGAACCCACTTGAGACCTTCAACCCCTACCTGACCCTCCGGACCGTACGACGTTAAGTACCCCAGCGTTTCTCAGCCTGTGCTAACTCGTTGACTTGACTTGACTTGACTTACCCTTATTACTAAAATATCACAGATGAAGAACACGATTGTAAACGATTGAACGGTTAGTAATCGACAAGTATCATTAATATAAAAGATCCAAGTTCAAATTAACAGAAGTTTTTATTTATTTCTCTGTATTTTTCAAAACTGACGTAAAAAACCCCGAAGATAAGTTATATAAAAGGGTATCTTTGAAGTGTATATTCTGTTAAAAATAAAACAGTTTTCCGTCTCTTCTATCAAAACAATTACATCTTCTGTCGTTTAGATTTGAAATTAATGTAAAAGTATGTAAAATATAAAATCAGTAATTAATTATATAATCCTCAGAGGTAATGAAAATACTATAATTGATTATATTTGAGTTCTTTACTTTTACAATTTCAAAGATTAATACTAAATTTCCTTATTTCTATTATGTGTACTTGGTTGTCAAAGGGGTATTTAATAGTTTATCATCGGTATTCTTTCTAAAAATTTCACACTTATTAGTTAAATAAATTAAGTTGAAGACACAAGTTTCAAATCTATAAGTACTCTTTGAGGATTTATCAGTGTCCAAATAGAATAGTTAAATCCTTTAGGTTAATGATAAATTTAATAGTTTAAATGTGTTCTTTGTCTTATTCTTTGAAGGACTAACGTCTATATTTCTATAAATCGAATCGACCAAAATGACCGTTGAGGTAAAAGGTCCCCAACCCACCCCCACGTAACTATACCTTCGGATCTAAAGTCTTTCATACAGACTAAAATAGTTCCAACTTCGTTACGTCGTACGTCATTCTTTTGACGACTCTTGTGTCAAAATTGGAAAATGACTTCAACCTGGTTGAGTTGAGATTGTTCCTTATACATCTTTTAAGAAGGTCCACTCTCCTTTCCACCGGATAGACAACCTCTTATATATCTTGTCTTAAGACGTTCTCACTATTTGACTATGTCACTACCTAAAGATACAAATAGATGTTTGATAGAGAAACCTGTGTCAGACGTTTATCTATCCAGAACCATTGACTCGTACAGAACTTCTGAGGTACACTTTACACGGGACTACTAGACTAGTTTCTTCTCTTTGAAGTTCAGTGACTACCATCATCATTCTTCAGACAGATTTCTTTTCCCGTCACTTTCAAGGTACAATCCTATGACACTTTGGTAATTTTTTATCTTCAACAATTAAAACAAGTCTAAAAATATAGTGGAGATAAAATTGTATTTTGTTTTTCATACAATATTTGAACACACACACACGAGTCAGCACAGATTGAAAAACGTTGGGGTCCCTGACATCGGGTGGTCCGAGGAGACAGGAACCCTAAAAGGACCGTTCTTATGACTTCACCCAATGGTAAAGGAGGAGGTCCCCTAGAAGAACTGGGTCCCTAGTTTGTGCGTGGAGGACGTAAAGTCCGTCTAAGAAATGATGATCGGTAACCCCTTCGGGTACAGTATTGGAACCAGGGTGATTTTATCTTTACATATGATGTGTCTCTAATAGCGGTTTTCTATATTCATTTTAGTATAAGATTTTAGTTCCATGAAGGAAAGGATATTTTGGATCGACAGATGGGAAGTCAAGCCAAGTCAAGTCAAGTCAACGAGTCAGCATAGGCCGAGAAACGTTGGGGTACTTACCGTCGTGCGGTCTGGAGGGACAGGTAGTGGTTGAGGGCCTCAAGTGAGTCTAAGTGTAGGTAGTTCAGTCACTACGGTAGTCGGTAGAGTAGGAGACACCAGGGGAAGAGGAGGACGGGGGTTAGGAAGGGTCGTAGTCTCAGAAAAGGTTACTCAGTTGAGAAGTGTACTCCACCGGCTTCATGACCTCAAAGTCGAAATCGTAGTAAGGAAGGTTTCTTTAGGGTCCTGACTAGAGGAAGTCTTACCTGACCAACCTAGAGGAACGTCAGGTTCCCTGAGAGTTCTCAGAAGAGGTTGTGGTGTCAAGTTTGCGTATTTAAGAAGTCGTAAGTCGGAAGAAGTGTCAGGTTGAGAGTGTAGGTATGTACTGGTGTCCTTTTTGGTATCGGAACTGATCTGCCTGGAATCAGCCGTTTCATTACAAAGACGAAAACTTATACGAGAGATCCAACCAGGATTGAAAAGAAGGTTCCTCATTCACAGACAATTAAAGTACCGACGTTAGTGGTAGACGTCACTAAAACCTCGGGGTTTTTTATTTCAGACTGTGACAAAGGTGACAAAGGGGTAGATAAAGGGTACTTCACTACCCTGGTCTACGGTACTAGAATCAAAAGACTTACAACTCGAACTTCGGTTGAAAAAGTGAGAGGAGAAAGTGAAAGTAGTTCTCCGAAAAGTCAAGGAGAAGTGAAAGACGGTATTTCCACAAAAGTAGACGTATAGACTCCAATAACTATAAAGAGGGCCGTTAGACCTAAGGTCGAACACAAAGAAGGTCAGGTCGCAAAGAGTACTACATGAGACGTCCACCGACATATTAGAAAGGGTCTGAGTCAAAACAGTAAAAATCAACTCTTTTTAGTCATTACGGGTGAATCATTATCTCTGATTGTGTCCATCTTAATGAANGTTCTCCGAAAAGTCAAGGAGAAGTGAAAGACGGTCTTTCCACAACAGTAGACGTATAGACTCCAATAACTCTAAAGAGGGCCGTTAGACCTAAGGTCGAACACAAAGAATCAGGTCGCAAAGAGTACTCCATGAGACGTCCACCGACATATTAGAAAGGGTCTGAGTCAAAACAGTAAAAATCAACTCTTTTTAGTCATTACGGGTGAATCATTACCTCTGATTGTGTCCATCTTAATGAATCTTATTATGGACCATGTGACATTTGTTACTCATAAGTCATTACTTATAACTTATGAAGTGATAATGAAGTTATTTCTCATCGACAAAACAACAAAAAGGAATAAAAGATGGTCCAAAGTCGGAGTGAAACGTCGATATCCGCAATCGATAAAACGTGTTGAAAATTTTCTCAGTTAACTTATCTATTTCTTAGGAATGGATAAAATAACTACAATGTACTCAGTCTACTAATTTGTGTTCGTCATAATCTACTGTGTAATTAGGTACATAAGTATTAATAGGACCTCCTATTAATTATCAAAGACTGTTCAGACTCTTTTTGGTCTAAAATCACTTCCAGTCTTATTCGTCCCTAATGAATCGATTTTAAGATTCCTACATCGTGTCAAAGTAATAATACCCTGTCTCTAAGGTTTTATGACCCTAATATGAAAGAACTATGGACATTTGGTACGACGAAAAACTAATAAAAATAAAGTCACTTATTTTGAAATATATGAAACTTCTTAATGACGTTATATTTGACCATAAAGTTAAACTCCCTTAACTGTCATTTAATATATATATATACTAATTGTAAACGATTGTGTTTGAGTGACTCTCTCACTCTAGACTCTTTACTTCTTGGGACTCACTACATGAATTTTAAAAAAACTTCATAAGTCTGAGACTTACCTATAAAATTCTTTGTTTTAGTGTCAAAAACAATCATATCACTTGAGTAAACCTTTAAGAAATAAGGAGATCAGATACTATTATTGTTTAGTTATAATCATTATTTTCACCCGTGAATGATTCATGAATGACCCATTCGTAGCTAGACACGTAAAGTACTAAATTGAGTCAATTAGGAATATTTTTGTGAGACCTCATTTAATATCGATAATAGGAGTGGAATATCTTTCCTTTCGTGTCTATGTCTCTCAAATTTATTAAACCAGTGACAGTGTTTTTGACCGTAAAGTTATGTCCGTCACTCTGAGGTCTATACTTAGTTAGGATTTAAGAAAAGAAAAAGACCTTGTCCGTTGTATGTAAGTGAACTTTTGAGAAACACGAGTATTTTTAGAAGGGAAAATAGAACCCGAAGTCATCATAAGACGACAAAGGTCTTACCTACAGGAAGAGTGTCCATCTTTTTAGTTTTTATTTTATTGTCTCGAGACGTAAAAGAGACAGTCCTTAAAAAGATAAGCCAGTTTTGGAGGTTCAGGTACTGAAAATGAATGAGGAAGTTTTTATAGGAGTTTAGTATAAAATAACTATTGGGACCTCGGTTAGGTTTAAGAAAGAAGATAACGTTAAAGACTCTAGACGACCCTTTTTAGTTGTTGTTACTTCTGAACCTGGTGATTTTTATATTCTAACATTTGTAATCAATATACATACTTAATCAATCAAGTCAGTGAGTCAGCACAGTGGGTCCAAAGGGACAGACAGTGGTTAAGGGTCTCGGGTGAGTTTGAGTACAGGTAGTACAGTCACTACGGTAGGTTGGTAAAGTGGGAGACAGTAGGGGAAGAAGAAGGTGGAAGTTAGAAAGGGTAGTAGTCCTAAGAAGGTTACTTATAAGTCCTGACTAAAGGAGATCCTAACTGACCAACCTAGCGGGACGTCAGGTTCTCTGAGAGTTCTCAGAAGAGGTTGTGGTGTCAAGTTTTCGTAGTTAAGAATACCTATCAATGTATGTTATTTGACACTTGTCATACTGTCCCGACACACGACAGTAGGACAAAAAAATTGGATATACGACTCGTGTAGTACTCTTTACGGTCCGATCTCCTCAATGTTCGACCTTCCTTCTGTCCGCCCTCTATATAGTTGATATAGTTGTTGGAGTCTATACGTCTAGGATGGTGAGGTTACCGTCTTTCGTTTCTCCTTGATTTCTTGAAGAACTACTCCCACTTCCTCCTCTCACTTTTTCAGTCGAATTTTGATTTATAATTTTTGTTTGGGATTCTAGTACCGTAGACTAGGGTTATGAAGTACCGTTTATCTTCCCCTTTTCCACCTTCGACACTGTCTAAAGGAGAAGAACCCGAGATTTTAGTGACGTTTACCACTGACGTGGGTACTTTAGTCTTCTACTGACGAAGAACCGTCCTTTCGATACTGTTTGGATCTGTCACACAACTTTTCGTATCTGTAATGAGACGACTGTTTTCAGACATATCAGTTCCGATACTAAAAGAGTCACCAGTGCAAACCAACACTCTCGACCTGGTATTTCTTCCGTCTTACGGTTTCCTTACTACGGAAGTTTGACACCACGACCTCTTCTGAGGACTTTCAGGGGACCTGTCGTTCCTCTAGTTTGGTCAGTTAGAATTCCCTCTAGTTGTGACTTATGAGCAACCTTCCTGACTACGACTTCGAAGTCATAAAACCGGTGAACTACACTTCTCATCTGAGTAACCTTTTCAGGGACTACCACCCTTTCTAACTCCCGTCTTCCTATTCTCCCGTAGTCTCCTACTCTACCGACCTGCCGTAGTGGTTACGTTTCCTGTACTTGAACCCGTTTGAAGTCTTCTTCCACTCCCTGTCCCTACGAACGACACTACGTTAGGTACCCCAACGTTTCTCAGCTTGTGTTGACCTACTGACTTACTGTTGTTGTTACTTATCGATAAAGGAAAGACGTATATTACATCACCGATAAGAGTTAGAAATCATAGATGAGTTTAAGTTCTATTCGATAGAGGGGTGAAACGGGAGAACTCCTTCTAATGGAACGAAGGATGAAGTCTTATCTTTGTCTCGTCTTATACTGTAGGAGAGTGGTCTGAGATGGATAAAGAACGAATCGTACGGGAAAGAAGGACGTACATGTTACTTACGATTATGTCTTTAGGATCTATGGAAATGACTCATTTGTAAAGTGCACCAAACTCTAACTTTGTGTTACATCACTAGTTTTCGTGTTTGAGACTTCGACCTGTAGAACCCACGTTTATACCAAGGTTTGTAAACAAAGGACAAACTGGTACCCGTCCAAAAGAAAACAAAGACAAAAAATTGGTGGCCACTGAGTCTGAGTCGTAGACATTTTAACCCTATTTCTAACGAGGATAAGTAACCCAATGATACTCCTATACGGACGATTCAAGGTAGTGAGTACAGACTTAGAAACACTGAGATACCTGACATCGGGTGGTCCGAGGAGACAGGTACCCTAAGGGGTCCGTTCTTATGACCTCACCCAACGGTACGGAAGGAGGTCCTCTAGAAGGGTTGGGTCCCTAGTTTGGACGTAGAGGACTCCAAGGACATAGTGTCCGTCTAAGATATGACGACTTGGTGGTCCCTTAGGTAATAATACTCCTGATTCAGGGATTCATTTATGTCTGACGAATCTTGTCCCGGATCCTGTATTCACCTTACCATCAATAATAATAATAAAATTAATGAACAGAAACTACTTAGTTAGGTTCAAAGATCCGGTGACACAGACTAAGAGGCACACCTCACTTCAATCAAGAAGATGAAGACATTAAGGTATCAAGGAATATAAAATCAAAATAATACCGTGGATGGTGGAATTTAATATAGGTCGTGACACATCGTCATTTATTTCCAACATGGAATAAAAACATGTGATTATGTGAGGGAGAGTGGTCGAGTACCAGAGTTTTTTAGTAACTCACTTACTTAGTTTCACGTTGATCAGGAACAACTATTGACTTTTTATTTACATTATAGTAATTATACTTTATTAGATCCAGAAGGTCTATTAGTCAATTATATCTTTCGTGAGTATAAATGGACATATACACACAATCAGTGAGTCAGCACAGGTCGAGAAACACTGGGGTACCTACATGTCTGGTGGTCCGAGAAGACAAGTACCCTAAAAAGGTCCGTTCCTACGACCTCACCCAAAGATAAAGGAAGAGGTCCCCTAGAAGGGCTGGGTCCCTAGCTTGAGCCCAGAGGATGTAACGTATAAATTGATCAACAGTTATTATAAAACCCGAAGGGTCCACCGAGTCTGTCATTCCTTAAATTGAGAGATTACACTTGTTGGTACCTGTAGAATCGTTTATCCAAGAACGAGACACATAAAAAGTCTTAAACACCCTTTTTACTCTTTCATAATGACAACCTACCTTTAATAAGATTATTTTGTCATCTACCTATATAAACTTGAATTCAGATCGATGTAAATCCGAGTAATTTAAAAGTTAGAAACACGTTAAAACACTCGACAATAATTACACCCATAATATATAGATACACATCCATATTTATCTTTTGAATGAGTACGTATTAAGTAAGGGAAGGAACTTACTTCTATCTTACTTTTCCAGACTCCAATATAAAAGTATAGTCCATGAAAATTCTCGCTCAAGTTTGATAAAAGTGTCCTTATACTACTGTAATAACAGGGCAAAATAACACTACTCTACTGTAAAGGTGACTACTACGTTTTCGTTACTATACACTTTACGACATGGAATCCTACTTAGTTTCATCGTCGTAGATAAACATGTTCAGTAATATAAGAAATAGTGGTACGTTAGTGTTAAAGTTTTTTACGGACCAAAGTGGTTCCTATAGGAACCATTTTCTCATTCATCCTAACTAGAAATAGTTTAGAAGGTACTACTCCTGTGTACTAAAAAATTACAAACACACTATTTTAATTTCATACGTATGTCGTGTGAAGACAACTTGTATATGTTTCTTTGTCTGTTCGTTTTCGTGGTCATATTGACGAACTCAACTTGACCTACAAAAAAAGTATTTGTGACAAAAAAGAATTTATTTGTTGTCCTTCTGTTTAAAAATAATAAGTCTGTATATATAGACATAGACCGTCTATAAAAGAGTTTTTAATTACTTCACTCGGACAGGGAAGTGTTTTTTATGACTCTCGTAAACAATGTTCACTTATTTATGTTCAATAATTCGTTTTAAGGTTAAAACCTTTTAACCATAAGTGTGCTAGAGGTGTCGAAGGTTATGAATGTGTGAAAAGAGTATTCCAACACTATTATAAAAAAATATAATATATTACTTTACACAGTTGTAGTCCTTCTAGACATACGGAGTTATTTAAAGGACATGTTAGTTTCATATTAAAGTGTTTTAGTACGTACCGTTTTATAAGTAAGTTTCATGTTTAATTTGATTACCTAAAATTATGTTGTCTCAAAGTTTTCAACTAACTATACTGTTGTCTGAAGTATCACATTGATTGGAAACTTTTTGATGGTGAACAGTTCATAACCAATTCATCGTTTCTGCTTATATACGTTAGTAGAATTTTCCGACAATTTTATATGAAGTAAAACGGTTGATTTTACCAATACTTCAGTATAAAAGAGTATATGATGTTGGGTTTGATATAAAGTTATCTACCTTACGTTTTCGTCTATATTCTTTGGTCGACAGGAGATATTTATGTCCATATTTTTTTAAAACATTTGTATATTTTCGTGTATTCTTACAATTTTTCAGTGATAAGAACAGTTTAAAATTAAAAAAACAAAACCTTTAATAACTATTGAAGGTGTTTTATGAATATAAGTGGATATTACCCAAATAATAGTAATAAAAATTGATTTTTAAAAGTAATTGAATATGATAGGATTTATAGCTGTCTATCTATGTTAGATGTATGTTCTTTCGAGAAACACCTAGGAGTTATTAAAAATTCTCATAATAATTTTCTCAGGACTTTGGTCATACGAACTCTTAATGGGGGTGTATGTTTGTAAACTCCGTCATAACGACTTCGTATGTCTCCCTCTTCGGAAACCCCGACAAACTTTCAAGGGTAAGTGTGGGTTTATACAAGACGTTTCCCTCCATTTTGTGGATGACCTTTTCCAAGAAATCACTTTTCAAGAGAAAGGTTCGATCATGTTCACACATTTATGACGGGGTATTAACCCTATGTTGATGTGTTTTCCCTTGTGATAAGAATAGAAACGGACAATTCACATTCCATAATTTCGAGTCCACGACACATGGTTTAAGACACGACGATTTCTTTTCACCTCCCAAATTTCTCGGAACCTATGGTCTCAACAAGAGTAACCGAATAGACAGAGCATGTCTCAGAAAAAATTTAGTAAACTAATTTGTATACTTCTTTCGAAAGTAACTATAGATCCTGACTCCTGTCTGTTTGATTTTGTACGAAAGATAATCTCTTTTCTTTCTTTATCAACCAAATTTTTTCTTTTAAGTGTCGTACTTACTTAAGAAGTTTCACTTTAATATTTTCATGTAACACCTGAAAAATCGTGGTCCCTTTACTTTCTAACACTTTAAAAACATGGTCCTTATTGATCTTCCCAATTTTAACTAATGGAGTCAGACGTCTTTAAAACAATAGGTAAAGGGGTCAAAGAGAAGGTGAAGGACGAAACACAAGAAACAATTCTTTTGACGTAGTTCCTACATCTTCGATCAAAAAACTACAGTCTCACTGTAAAGGGAACAAAGAAAACTAACTTCTCTCCGGACCTTTAAAGTAATCAGGGAGTAATCCCAAAAGTTCCTCAGGTCGATAACTAAAGTATTTTACGGAAAGGACATAAAAAGATATTTACATATGTTATCGACGATTGTGTCGGAGGAGGCCCTGTGTGACACAAAAGGGCCCCTTTTAGTCTGTGAGTTGATCGTTAGACTGGAAATCTAGAGGATCTACTACATTCTCTTGACAAACAATAAAGTTATACAAAAGAGGGTGATATATCGATTAATGGACCTTTGATTTTAAAGGTTCATTAATATTTTGTATACCTATTTATTAAGATTTTTAGTAAGTTGAGAACTAAAAAGAATTACTACCCTCCCGTTGCTCAAACTGTAGACCGTGTTCCGATCGCGAAGTTTTGATCAAGAACTAAAGATTTATTATTATCGTTAATCTCTGGGATCAATCAATGTAACCAAGAACACACATACAATTCCTAAATATTTCCAAGTACTTGAGAAACTCCAGTTTTCCTATTGTTAATCGGTAAACACTTTCTCTTCGACATGTTAGTTGAAAAGACCTTCAAAAAGGAGAACATTTGACACATTCTGTTTTTAGTGTCATATTACGGAACGGTAAAAGGTGTAAGGACTAAAACTAGGGATTAAAGAAATCAAGTCGAAGGAGAAGACAATTTATTCTTATTGTTATGGTGTCAGTGGATATAAATTTTCTATTACGTCTTATTCCCAACGGTTAAGTTTAGAATTAAGAGATTAGGGAAAGATTTGTTTTGATTTTGTTTTGTTTTATTATCGTCTTAATTCTTTATTATGTATAAGTTCTAATGTCATTTTCATCTCCATTCTTGTGACCTGTTGATCTCTGGTCTTCATTTCAAGAATCTCAAGACAAAAGAATTAAATTCCCGAAGGGACCACTGTGACCCCCATTTCTCGGGTCGACGGATTCTCTTCGTCTAAGCTAGGGACCCAGTCCTTCTAGGGGACCTCCTCCTTCTACACATTGGGTGAGGTCCTAAAAACGGACTCTTTAGGGCACCTGTCTCCTCGGACCGTCCGATGTGTCAGGTATCGCAATCTTTCTTAACCTGTGTTGACTTCATCGAATCGTGTGTACGTACATGGTCAGTGACGAAATGGTTGAGATTGTCATCACATCGGGATTACCGGTACCAAGAAGGGGAATGGATAAGTTCAAGACGAGTAGGAAGTTCTACGTCTAGTTTAACGAAAAAGTATTCTTAGGGATCAAGGTAAGTCGGGGTCACTTACTTGAGTCGTGGAGAATGTGTATGTTAATTTAGTCTGTTATAAGTAATTAAGGGAACACTGTAGTAAATAGATTACTAACATACCATAATAAACTGAAAAGAACATAAAAACAGAGATTTTAATCAAACATACGAGGAATCCCAATAATCGTTGAAGAATAAAAGGAAACCCATAAAATATCGAATGTTACTTATACACAACTAAAAATACACTTACCGTTCAAAGTACTCTAAAAGTCACTTATGTCTTCTGTGAGTGAACCTTCATAAATTTTTTTGTTATGTTCTTTTATTGAATGAACAGGGAAGACTTTCTATATATTTAACGACATCAAACCTTAACCTTTCCCTATTTGTTTAGTAAATCAAATTCCAGAAGGTAATGTCTATTCTTTTGACCTCGGATCCTTCCAAAACACATAGTTGATCTTAGTCATGCCCGAGGGGCCCACCGTGTCACCATTTCTTAGACAGACGGTTACGTCCTCTACGTTTTCTGTACCCGAGTCAGGGACCCAAGACTTCTAGGGGACATCTTCCTTTGTCGTTGGGTGAGGTTATAAGAACGGACCCTTTAGGGTACCTGTATCCTCGGACCACCCGATGTCAGGTACCCCGGGGTTTCTCAGTCTGTGTTGACTCATATCTAAGTGTCTTAGTTATATATTAGGTAGTAAGGAAAAGGATAATCTGTTGACGGTAAAATACTGATACATTAGTAAATTTCGTTTAAAAGTTTATTCGTGTTTACTGAAATTACCCGTGAAGTATTGTCTATACACACTCAAGATATACAGTAATCTTCAGAGAATAGAAAAGGAGGAACCAGTAGTATTTAGTTTTGACTCCGTTAACAACTGCTACTCGATAAAAGGAAGAATTCCTCCTTTTACTGGAGACTAAGATACAAAAGGAAAACTTTTCCCACACGTGTAGAACAAAGACTTCTAAAACACCTTTCTATGACATTAATATTGAAATTTACACTATAAGATACAACAGTACACTCTAAGTGAAAACTTGGTCTTCCCTTTTATCCAACTCCTATATATTAGGACCGACCAAATATCCTTATTTCTCCGTACATTCCGTTTGGTAGCAAGACTCCTTACTCTTTAGACAGGTACAATAGAGATGTAAACAGACGATATGTTGTTTAGTAGTTTAAGTAATATTTGAACTTTAGGATAAGTTGAGGATATGATAGCACAAGTTAGATATATGAATTCGGTAAGTTTTGTGTCTTCGTTAAATTATGGAATTTCTGGATTATCTTATTAAGAGCGATTATAAAAATATGATGTCCGTAATTACACCTGAAAAGAATTTGATACCGTTTTTAACATAGTAAGTAGGTTTTCAATTTGAGTCTCTTTAAAGAAAATAAAACATACACATACACAAAATTGTGTTTTCGTTATACTTCTAGACATTCAGGGAAAAATTTTATGATAGAGAATTATTTTATGGTCAAAAGACCACGTCTTTAATAAGTGACTCGGTCCATTTGGGTCGGAATGTTGGACTGACGTCACAAGGAAAATGTTTTCATCATTGTCGACTAGAATTGTCCATCCTTCGAAAATGAAAAGGGTCTTCAGGTGTTTGTATCCCGAAAGGTCCACCGTGTCACCATTTCTTAGGTGGACGGTTACGTTCTCTAAGTTCTCTGGACCCATGTTAGGAACCCAACCCTTCTGGGGACCTCCTCCTTTACCGTTGGGTGAGGACATAAGAACGGACCTTTTAAGGTACCGGTCTCCTCGGACCGCCCGATGTCTGATACCCCAGTATTTCTCAGTATGTATTGACTCACTGACTCGCGTGTGTGTATGTGTGTGTGTGTGTGGTGTTTGTGTCTTTGTAAGCGGTTTCATTAAAGGTGTGGTGACTCCACTCCACCATTTTATAATACATTTCGTTTGTTCTGATAGACATTTACTTCGAATTTTCTACGAGTGGAGATCCCGTTTTACTCTGGGACTGATAGCGAGGGATTGACGATATGTTGTTAGTGTTTGTAGTCTTATATAAATAGAGATAGTTCTGGGAGTAAACACATACTCGTTTGACGGAAAGTCCGAGACTTCACAAGGAATTCGGGGACCATTTGTAAGACTTAGAATCACTTTACAAGAAAGGTCCTCTAGTGTTGGTATAGATCCGAAGTAAGTAAATTGTTGGTCTATGACCTCTCCGGGAACCACGGTCGAGACACGGTACGTGGAGAGTCCGGGTCGATCTCATCGGCCCTTTTGTGTGTGTGTGCGTGGGAAGGTAAGTCGAGAACAACAGCAACAAGTCAACGACTCATCACAGACTGAGAAAGACTGGGGTACCTGACGTCGTGCAGTCCGAAGGGACAGGAAGTGACAGAGGGAGGTGACCCAGCCACTATGGTAGGTTGATAGAGCAGGAGACAACAGGGGAAGACGAGGACGGGAGTTAGAAGGGATCTTAGTCCCAGAAAAGGTTACTCGACTGAAAAACGTAGTAGAGGTCCTTAGGACTTAGTCCCTAAACAGAGGTCGTCCTGAACTCTGAATCGTGACGTATAAGACGACGTTCCGTTCGTCAGTCTCGTTCAAAGGACTCTATTTAGTTGAGACTTCTTACTCTCCTTACCGACATTATCCTTCCTGTGACCTAGACGTGAAATCTTATTACCTAAGTTCAGGGTCGTAAATACCGGTCAGAGGAAGGAGGGACAGAGGGTGGGTGGGGGAGGACAACACGTTCTGTTGAATCGAGAGTAGAGTCTTAGAAGAGTTGACTATTACGTTGTTATTTTGGGAGATATATGTCTAATATGTCAACAATCTTAATTTACTCTTTTAGTTACATTTTCGTGAAGTATATAAAAATTTGTGTGACGTTTCTTGTTTCAACAAGAAATTCCAGTATTTTCTCTGTTATCTAGATAAGGTCCTTATAATGAATTATAACGTTTTTTATGAAGTGTCAACGAAATACTTTTAATTATAAAATTTATTAAATATAACAAACCAAATTATTCAACTCTTAAATGGTGGAAACCCGTAGTTTACATATGGTATGACTTTTAATATTCTTATGTACTTTTTATTATGGTGTACTGTGTCTCTTTAACGTGTATTATTGCACGTATGAGTAAATTTTGTATGAATTTATATGTGTGTTAATCTATCTTTACCTTTACGATATAAAACCATAAGACAATTTTAATTTTGTACTTGAATCTTATCTTTTTCTTATCTTACTACAAAGTTAAAGATTTTCTTTATTAAAAAAATTTTTTAACTATATACTACAAACTACTAACTAATCAAGACGGATGTTCATACATTCACTACGCTAATATTACACATGATAGTTTTCGATGAGGGACCCAAAGGGTAGTTTAGTAGTGTAAATCGACACCTCTGTACTTGGTGTAATATCGTAAAATATTTCTATTTACGTAAGTAAACTCCGACCCAAACATGTTTCCTTTTGGAGTCCGACTTTTACTAACGGGAAAAAGACTACTAAAGGAACTACTTCCATGTTTCTTACAAGATGATGTCGTTTTCTTTGAATCGAGTTTGTCATTTTACGAACTGACAAAGCAAACCTTGTGTGTAAAAATAAAACGTCGGTGTCGCTCCCTCTACTTTAAGACGAACCACTCACATTTCCTCTTTCTATTCGGGAATATGGTTCTCAAAGACGATTGGAACGATGTAAATCGTAGTCTTTCTTTCACCTCTAAACGTCGAATGACTTAAAACTTCGGTTCTTTTACTCTACCTTCCTTTTTTTAACAATTTCATTTTGATGTGTGCAAGACAAAATCATTAGAACGGACGAGGGTCCCGTGATCTATCGATATTATCCTAATTGAAGTTCTGTCAAAATTATTTGTCTTAATAATTCAATAACTCAAGTACGATATAGAATATATGTGTCTGTGTAAAAAGAACACCAAATTAACTCCTAACCTTAAAGTTCGACCATCTTCCAGAGGATTTACATTAATGTTATCTCTTTCTTTTTAAAAGATCAGTTTTGAGAAAAGAGAAAAGGTCAGTCTACATAAACTTATTCCTGTAAAGATAAACAAACTGTACTCCTATAAAATTCGGTATGAAATAATTCATCCTTTTCCGTTTCTTGACTTGATTCAAAACTTAAGTCTACCTCGATTTAAAATAAGATCTTAAGAACGTAGGTATAAAATTTGTTTACATATTGGAATTCATTGAGAAGACTCGGAAATAGGAGTAGTTTTGGTGTTTATAATTATTAACAGTCAGTATCAATAATCAATATTCTTTACCTGAAACGGACCAATTACTCTTTTAATCAGATCATTATCTCACTTATCAATTCCTCACGGAAGATGGACGGAGTCTCGGAAATTTCACAATGTAAGCAACTGAAGGGTGTAAGGATAATAAGGGACAGTGTCTCCTCATTAACTTTGTGTATCCCTAATTCAATGAATGGGTTCCAGAGTGTGTCGATTCTTCACAGTCTAGACCCGGACACAAGAATTGATTATGAGAGTTGACTCGGAAATCTCGAAGGAACCACCAAGTCACCATTTCTTAGGTGGATGGTTATTTCCTCTACGTCCAAGTTAGGGACCTAGTCCTTCTAGGGGACCTTTTCCTTTACCGTTGGGTGAGGTCATAAGAACGAACTCCTTTAGGTTGCCTGTCTCCTCGGACCGCTCAGGCACCCCAGTTTTTTCTCAGTCGGTGTTGTATTAGGTTTCAACATAATAACATTGAATGTATGTTGAAGGTGAGACGAGGACAGTCACAATAGTCACCGGTGACAATGACGATGGTAGGGTTCCTTCTCCCTGTCTCGAGGAGTAGGACCCAGTCCGAGACCACTACAACCTACACTTATCCCTTCCTCCGACATCCCTTCCGATTTGTCCGTCGAAGACGAACAATTCGAGGAGATCCGGTTCTTACGACAGAGTAAAAGTTTTCCTGAGTCCCACTCCTTGAGAAGGTTGTCAGAGAGATACAGAGAATTTATGACCTTTTCGTTTTGGTTATTGTTTTAGGGTGAAATTGACAAGACTTCTAATTGTCTTTATTACATGAATTCCCGGTTGTCAGATCGTTTATTAACACGGACAAGAACACAGTCGAGCGGAGTCCAGGATGAAAGGTAATGTTCAACGTATTGAAGTCTATTTACTGTGATGGAGTGACTCAATAAACGAAGTAACATTCATAAACACTCCTAATTTGTTTTATTTTGTACATTGTTTAATTAGTATAATTCATAAGGTTTACTGGTATATTTCATTTAGATCGGTATAGATACGTTACAATTTTATTGACCAATCAAAAATTTTTTCTATTGATTATACGACTAATCAAAAAAATGGTCAACTGTCTTAAAGAGAATAAGTCCAATTCACGTTTCGAGGTTAGTCAAACAAAAAACAAAAAACAAAAAAAAAGTTTGTTAACCCTTTTAAGGTAACTTTTAAATATAGGTAAAAATTAGTTATCAAATCTCAAATTTCTTCGTTTTATACTAGTATTTTATCCATTTAAATCCTGAACTACAATGATAAGTTAAACCTCGACACATGAGAGAGTTTGGTAGAACGGATTATTTTGGATTGTGTGTAATCATAGGACCCTAACTATCTTCATTCTTGTATTAGGTCTTCAAATTCGAAAAACCAACGAGAGGATATTGTCCTTTTTCTTCGTGTTTTTACATTTAGATTGTACGTTGATAAGAATGTTTAGAACATTCATTTGCATTCACCAACTTAACTGTGTAGGGATGGACCTCTTCAGAAGACTACTACGCGATGACCCAAGACAGGATCCGGAAGGGAAACGAGTAACGAATACGGTCATTGAACGTGCATGAAACTACTAAGAATAGTTCTTGTCCGGACTATGTCTCGTCTGTTTACTTCTTCTTTGATGGATAACATTCATAAGTTGTGTTTTTAACTTTTACTTCTATTTATTTTTGAGTATAAATATTCGTTTTCAGGTTAAGGTATTCATGTATTATACGTTTAGTATCGAATCGGTTAAAACCTATGTTACCACTAGACAGTGTGTTATTGTACTTCATCGCCTGCTTTCAGTCCCCAGATCTTGGATTGTACTACTGGTACCTCCGCAGTGTCCACTGGGTCTGCGTGCATACCTGAAGTTTTCTCGTCAGTTTTGTAGGTTCGTGCCGGTCGGGTTGCGATTAAGATTCCTTCGACCGGAAATTCAAAGAAGTTTTTTATCTTCTGTTGTCGCTAAGAAGTATCTCATCGCCCCCTTTCTGTGTCTTCGTGTGAGAGGTATTTCTTCTTATGTTCCCTTTCCTCATCGATTACTCGGTCATGGTTCTTTTACTTGAAATTCCGTTTTGGTCATTTCAGATATACATGATTGATGTGACACTTCAACGAAACTTTTCATTTACGTGTTAATCAGGAGTAATCACCTTTGCAATATGGATATTAATCTCCTCTCTATGAGGACTGACTAAAATGGGGACTTTTTTTGGGTGTGAACTATACACTCAAACTTGGAGACACCAAGTTTTCCATTTTAACGATATGACTGCCCTCTTTTTCGTTAAGTTATGGTAAGTTGAATCGGTACTGACTCCTCTAATTTTTCTAAACCAAACCTGTTCCCCTTTTGAGTCCTTACTGTAACGCTAACACAAGTAGATTATAAACTTTCTATCAGTAGTGAAATTTCCTATGTAATCTAAACAAAACTGGACCACAATCTGACTTATTGATTTTATCTATTCTAACACCTTTTTCTACAACCAAGTCTGGATTCATTTTATTTTACGAACACACAAACAACAACAAAACATACAGTTTATTGATGTATTTATTATGTTCTTATATAGGAGAAATTATTTTATAAGTTTGTATTATCCATGTTCTTTTTAATACTCTTGGGAAGAAGTTGTAAAGTTCAATGTAAAAGAAAGACCAAAGAAAACGACATCTCTCCAAAACATAAACATTTACAATTATTACAATTAGGAAATTGAATTCGAAAGACTCCAAAAAGGAAAAAAAAAAAAAGAAGTGATTTTAGGAATTACAATTTACATCTCCCTCACACATTAAAGGAACCGAGAAAGAGCGGAGTCGTTTCTAAACTTTACAAACTTTACTGGTCACAATATCGAGTCAATGTCGAGTCTCAAAATAAGCCGTTTGTTTCCTAACATGTGGGAGTTCCGTACTCCCGTCCAGCTGGGGTTTCCTTTCTGGAGTTAGCCAAAACTAAAGGAGAAAGATATGTAAAACAGAGAAAGGGCGACTCGGACGGGGTACGTTTAACCCGATCGGTTCTTCTCCCACAAACAAAGTGGACTTAAAGAGTGAGACCAGGTACCTGAAAGAAAACAACGTAAAAGAGTCCGAAAAAGGAAAGAAACAGAAAGTCAGTGGTGGTAAAACCTCAGGAAAAAGGATAAGATTGATGCATTGTAATTTTAATGTTATGAAAGTATTAAAATACAAAACGAGATACTAAGTTTTCCTTAAAAATTTTTATATAGAACGTTCTGACAGAACATTGAAATAAAGGTTTACCCGTCCAGTAGTAGAAGTGTAAACAACTATTACACACGAAAGTTCCTCTCCTTCGAACTTTGACGACTCAGTGCGATTCCTTTTAGTGTTCGTATGAGACGAGTAAAGGACGGGTTTTAGGTGGAAGAGTAAAGAGGAATGACAACATTGAGGTTGACACCAATGACATCTTACACAAAAGAATTTTCTTCAGTTGAAGGTCAGAAAATACTTTGATCTCTGTCTAATGTCTAGAACGGTGTCACACGTTCACACACAAGTCAGAGAGAAAAGTCTGAAGAGCGTTAGGACACCTGATATCGGACGGTACAAGGAGACAGGTCCCCTAATAGGGTCCGTTCCTATGACCTCACCCAACGACATAGGAGGAGGTTCCCTAAAAGGGTTGGGTCCCTAGTTTGGACTGGGTCCCTAACTAAGGAAAACTTAGGATGAAACCGTCCGTCTAAGAAATGGTGACTCGGTGAACCCTTCGGGAGAAAGGTGTCTCAACACCCATTTTAAAAAGACTCGTGTAGATCCCGTCGAAGGAAAAGTCACGTCCGAGGTATAACTCATCAAAGGACACATCCTATCCGAAAAAGGGGAAACAATGAACGGACGAGAAGAAAAGACCTGACGGTCTACACTTTGGTATTATTAATCGGTAGAATGATAACACTCTATGAATAATGTCACTTTTTTAGTGTAGGTTTCCTGTCACTAGAAATCTGTCTTCCTCGAACCCTATAGTTATCATAACTCTTTAACAATGCAATGTTACTATGTAGAACAATTCACTCTGAATAAGTTCAGCGACGACTTAAGTCACCTAGATATCGTGAGTGGTAATCCCTGACTAGAGATCCTAGTTTTATAAAATAGTTTTAAAACTTTAAATTTAGTAACTGAACATCTAAGGTCTCGACGGTTATTTTGATACTGTGGTGGTCGAATAAGAACAAATAACTCGGACATCAAAAAGAGTCCGAGGAGTTGTCCTAAGTCTTAAAACAGAAATAGTAACAGAACATTAAATTCTTACATAATCACTCAAACAGAAATAAACATAACACATCGGGAATCTCCCAGTAAAATATAGTTTCTAAACTTAAAATAGATTCGGGACTCTTAATAAAGACAACGAAGTATAGGAAATAGGTTGGGAGACCTACAGAGAGTTCATCTACAACCTTAAAAGTTTAGATAGAAGTGTCAGACACACGAGTCAGTGAAGAAAACGTAGGTTGAGAAGTGTTAGGGTAACTGACTTCGGACGATCCGAGGAGACAGGTACCTTAATAGGGTCCCTCTTATGACCTCACCTAACAGAAAAGGAGGAGGTCCCAGTGTCAGATACTTTGGACGGAATAAAAAACGTGGAGAAAAACAGTGACAAATAAGAAACCGATAGAAATGTGATCTCTTGGGAACTAATGACCACCGACGGTGAAGACTCCCAATAAAGTCTCTTTTCCGTCTCATCCGACAACTACCGTGACTCGAACCGAAGAGCCATTCATTGTTAGGTGAAGGATAACCTACTATGTTTACAAATTGACAATAATCCAAATCTAGTCCGAGACAAGACCATAAAGTCATCAGTTAGGAATCTAGAGTTACTGTAGTTTACTGTCTATAAATAGTGTCAGGGAACCCTGGATCTGACTGTCCGTGAGGTAGTTCAACGCTCAGATTGTAGAGATGTATTTCAAAGTCCAAAGTGTTACCTTCCACTTCACACTTAAAAGATTTACAAAAGTAGGACCTCACTATACACAGTGAAGGTATGTATAAAATAACTGAAGTCCGTTGAATGTCTCGGTGAAGGTCGGTGGTTCCTCACCCATGACTCTTTCCTCGTTCGTTAATAGACTCTACAGATATTGATAAATACGAGGGAATGTGTTGTATCGATGATTCGTCAGTCTTATCTGTAACTGGTCTCGTGGTCTAACCCCAGAAAAGTCAGGGAACCTCTGAATGGGGAACCCACGACTCAGTACTTCCCTTTCTACTTAGAGCCTTCTTTACAAACCCTCCGATTCGTCATCTCCTTAAGTCCCCTGACTCTCATCGAAACTAATTAATTGACCTTTTCTTCAGAATTTTATAAATTTGTTGACCAGATCGACCAGATATCGTCGATGTGTAGTTAGGACGTGACAGGAACAAGGGTCCACAGGTGTAGGAGTGGTGACATTGAACCTTCCCATAGAGACGACGGCTAATTAGACTTTTTAGTGTCCACGGTCGGATAATTGAAAAGACCTAGTCTCGGGGTCACTAAGTAGGACTGTTAACGGTTTTTCTTGGGAGACAGACGTAGGAAACAGAGACTCGTGTAACACGGGATCTAGGTGAGGGCAGGGACGTCGTCGAGAAGGGTGTTTTACCAAACACGACATCTAGAATACTGTTAGACTAGGGTAAATGAGATATAATAAAAGTTTTAACGAGTTTTACAAATCAGACGACCACCGTGATAAACGTCAAACGAACCCTATTATAACCAGATAAGAAAAATTTTTGATTTAAGACAGTGAAGATTCTTAAACCTCTCCCTTCCTTCTGTCAGTGTAAATGAATAAGACGTTAAAACTGTACTACAAAATAATTTTCCTAATAGATGGTTTCAAGGGGGAACTCTTCCCTACTTTAAAGGTATTGATTTTAAAAGGATACCCCCATCCTTTGTTCGCTTTTGGTTTGCTTTCGTCATTCCCAATTACAACATCTGGACCAGGATTTAGGGTCAAAACGGACAATTGTTAATTTACGGGAAAACGTCCAGAAGACAGAGGAGGTTTAGGGACAAGAGAGTAAACATTTTACCTCCATTATTTGAGTGGACTTTTTAACCACGTCTACTACCCCTGTTACATATATTGGTCTAAAACTAGAATCGTCGTTCGTAATGTGACATCGAGAGTAATAATCCTACTTTTCACTTTCACAATTAGTGAGTCAACACAGACTGAGATACGTTGGGTATCTGATACCGGATAGTCCGAGGAGACAGATACCTTAAGAAGTCCGTTCTTATGACCTCACCCATCGTAAGGGAAGAGGTCCCCTAGAAGGGTTGGGTCCCTAACTTGGGGTCAGAGAACGTAGACTCCGTCTAAGAAATGGTAGACTCGGTGGTCCCTTCGGGGTACGATCTTTTAAGTAATTAGCATTCTACTAACCAATTCTGACGGAAACTCATCTGATTCGTTTGTAAGGCTCAAATGAACTAGTCAGGACCAGACATGGACAAAAGAGTCGGTTCATAATAATCGTGTAAGAAGTGAAGTGTTTTCACAGGGTCAAACCTTCTGACCCCTAATATACTATGGTGATCATAATTTATGGAAACTTGAAGACACTTACGTCGTATATCAACACAGTTAGTCACTCCTGTCTACAGAAATCTTCTTGAAGTCATTATTACCAATTTGGTCGGAGTAAGAATTTGTTGATGTCGGGGTATTGAAGATTAATCTGCTACATCACCAACCCACGAGTCCACGGCTTAGACTGTTCGTTTCCAACCTTAAGTCGAAAGACTACACCATCGAGACCTTGAGTCTGTTCTTGAGTTGGATTCAGAGTCAAAGGAAGAGTCATTTCGACTCTGAGTTTTAACAATTTATTTTTGTTCTACAAGTAGGTAGCGAATGGTGCAACAGACCGTGTATAACTCATCGTATCTATGGAAGAAGTCTTCTGTGTTGTGTCGTACCTTAAACAGTGACTAAAAAAAAAAAACAAGTCAACGATTCAGTACAGACTGAAAAACGTTGGAGTGGTCCGAAGGGACAGGAAGTGATAGAGGATCTCAAACGAGTTTGAGTACAGGTAACTCAGTTACTACGGTAGGTTGGTAAAGTAGCAGACAGTATCTAAAACCGTGAAAATTTAAACATACTTAACTAAAATCATAGATGAAAACGTAACGTGATATGAAGGGACCAAACTTCATTACGAAAAGTTGAATAATCACGAAACAAAATCCTTTATAACTCTAATTTATCTTGTCACGAATCAGGGAGTCACTACAAGTACTCATTTTCTCTATTCGACTTGGACACAAGTGGTTTCTGGTCTACCTTACGAGGGTGAACAAAGATAAGTAAAAGGTCGGGTCTGTCCTAACTTTGTTGTCCTAGTAGTCCCAGACGTTTCCTTTTCCTGAGGTACAACTGAGGACTAAATAACTAAGGGAGGTAATAAGGTCGAAAACCCAAAGATACAATCACTTACCTTACTAAAACAACTACAAAGGTTGTCACTAGAGAGCGGGAGTTTCTACGTATAATATTTTTGTCCTTGAAACGGGAAAATCGTGACTTTATTCATGTTGACCAATACTTGGTGGGTGTCCGTCGAAAGATTATTTCGGGGAGTTTGGTTCTGAAGGGAAGGTGTACCCGGTTCCTTCTGTTTGTCTCGACACTCTTCTTTTACGACTGAGAGTAAAGATAACTTTGAACGTACATAAAAGTTGAGTATCTTAAAACTATTTACGGTAGTGAGGTTCCAGCCGAGGTCCCATAACACTCTAAAAAGAAAGGTCCACAGAATTTATAAAGGGGAAGAAAAGGAAAATTCTTTAAAAGTAGAGAATTAAAAGTACACAACAGATAATTCTTTTGTACGGGTACCTTACGTCTGAGGGAAATAAAGTTTGTAAAGATCGGAAGTTCCTACCCCCTTCTAAAGTTGTTCCCTCTTCCGACTGAAGGTCGTTATTGTGTCGAAGTTATTTATGTACTTTATAAATATCTTGTGTATTTCTTGTTTCCTTTACCTGTTGAAGGAGACACATACTAAAGAGAGGTACGAAGTCAGTCGGTCCAGAGAACGGTGATAAAAAAGGACTCGACAGACGATTCGTCGTCACTCACTCTACATGGACCACTTACATGAAAGTTGTATACCAGACAGGATTAAAAGTTTTCCTTAGAGTCTACAATACTACTAACGTAATTGTAAAAGTAAGACTCGTCAAAGAAAAAAACCTCCTTTATGTAACCCTTCAGATTTAGGAAATCATTCAATATTGAAAAACTTCTGTGACATAAAAATTGAGTCTTGTTATTCTTTTTAACAACTTTATAACGTTAATAACAATCAATAATCTTAATCTTAGATACGTGTTACTCTATCGTGGAGTGTGGTCAGTCTCAACGTCGTAGTTTTTTAGAGGCTTGCTACTTACGTCCTCTCCTATACTTCTTTTCTCTTGGGAGGATGTGATGACCACCCTTACATTTGACCATGTCGGTGACACCTCTTGTTATACCTCCAATGAATTCTTTGACTTTTATCTTGATGTTATACTAGGTCGTTAGGGTGACGACTCGTATATAGACCTCTTTTTATGCCAAACTTTGTTAAGTACGTGGGGTCACGAGTAACGTCACAACAAATGTTATCGGTCCTCCTGTACCTTCGTTGGATTTACAGGTAACTGTCTATTTCTTCTATACCATGTATATGTGTTTCCTTATAATGAGTCGGTAATTTTTTTACTTTATTATGGTAAACGTCGTTGTATCTACCCTGACTTCTACTAGGATGATTCACTTCATTCGGTTTATCTCTGTCTGTTTATAGTATACTATAATGTATATACGTCTTAGACTCTTTTTTACTATGTTTACTTGAACAATCCCTATCTGACCTTCAAACCATAACTGTTCATGTGTGACAATCTAAATTTTATCTATTGGTTGTTCCCGGATGACATATTGTGTCCCTTACGACGAGTTATAAGATATTATTTGGTTTACCCGTTTTTTAAACTTTTTCTTAACGATGTACCTATGCATATTGTCTTAACGAAACGACATGTAGACTTTGATTACTGTAACAATCAATTGATACACGGTTATATTTTTAATTTTTTTTTTAACCTTCTGACAATAAAAGAGTTTTTCATTCAATAACCGAAGTAGAGATTCCGAGTGTGGATCTCTACGAGAATAAAGGGACCTTAAATGAAATGTTTCCGAAAGGTTTATCTAAATAAATATCGTCATTTTTAAATTTACTAAAGACATCACTCTTTTCGTTTTAATTTCTATTGTTTGTAACTGAACACCCATTTAATGACTACCTATGAGAGGTGAAGTTATCATCGTACTCACCTATAGAGGGAGCATTATAGTAAGTAGTTTATTGAAGGGGGTTTAATATAGACAATAGGATAGAAAGACTGTAAATCCAGGACGGAAATATGAGACAGTAATTTTCCTTTGAAATTGACTCATTAATTAGAAATACTACGGTCGACTGAATATAAGATAGTCCTCGACACGATTCACCAAACGTATGTAAAACATAACTGTTGTCGGGATAATCCGACCACATTTATAGTAGGGGTATTACTGTATTCCTGTGACTCTGCACTTGTAAAATATAATAAACTGGTTATAGTGTTTCCCTTCTTCTTTCCAAACGTACGTGGATCTACAAATAAGGTACATGCGTGCGGGTGGGGTCGTCCCTGTTACCACATTCATATCCAACGTCGTAAAGGAAAGGGGAGTTTCGTTTCCACAATTGACCAAGTCCTATCAGAAAAAAACCACAGTTTAAACCGGACGACTTACGTACGTACCCCTAAGGGACCACCGAGTCACTATTTCTTAGACGGACGGTTCGTCCACTGAGCCCAAGTTAAGGACTCAGCTCTTCAAAGGGACCTCTTCCTTTGTCGTTCGGTGAGGTCATAAGAACGAACCCTTTAGGGTACCTGTCTCCTCGGACCGTCCGATAACAGGTACCCCAACGTTTCAGCCTGTGCTGAATTGTTGACTCGTACTGGGTACGTAAACAGACAATTACAGAATACGTGTCTATGTACAACCTGTGTGACTGGATTATGTTATCATTCGTAGTCACATGTGTCCGAGTAAGACCTTAGTTATCCGGCTCTTGTCGTAGGATCTCGTGTTGAAAAGACAGTGGGCCGGATGGGAGACACGAAGGAGGAACGGACACGACGGACCAAACAAATCCCCGTCTAACCAAAAGTGAATCTTTACAAAGGAGGTGTACTCCTTAAGTTTAACAGACTTGAGTTCCTGACAATCCTCCCTACACATTCGGTCGTATCCTGAAAGACACTTAGTCCCCTTTTTTTCCAACGAAGAATCTTTTGACGAACCTCTTTTCAAATCGTACTTCCTTTTCCTTTAATGACATATGTGTGACTCAACCTTTTAGTCGAATTCATTAATTTCGTTAAAATTCATTTACATAAGTCAACTACCAATCCTGTATCATCGGATTCCATACAGACACCTGTGTCTCGTCACGGACCTTTATCTAAGTAATATTTGCGTACTCATATTTTGGTGTGTATGTGGATAAATTGTAAAAATAAGTTAATAAGATGACATACTGAATTACCACACTGATTTATACCGTCTATTAATGACATTCTTATAAGAAAATCAAACTGTTGGATGAAAGATGGTTGAGATGGTTTTGCCGAGTTAGGAAATTGTTACGGTACACATATATACTCACCTATGAAGAAAAAAGTCAAAAGAAAAAGGGTATATGATCGGAGCCGAGAAATAGGACTTTTATTATTTCTGTCGTACAACCGACAGAGTTCAGTCAGAAGATCGACTGAGAGTATCAGAACTACAATGACCTCACGACCAACATTAACAATAAAACAGTTATTTACAAGGCGAGATATGGAGGAAGGGAAGATCCCGAGTCTATCTTTTAATCAAGGAAATACTTTGCAGGGTCCTCGGGTTCTTTATCGTGAGAGAGGTTCGGAGTCAAGGGTATCGTCGAACACCTTGTAAACATTCTCCAGAAAGATAGGACACAGATACATATGTTGTGATATCGTGTGACTCTTTAGAGTATATGGTAGAGAAGGTGATCTCACTCATGTTATAAACATATCTCACCAAACTAAGTAAAGATAATAAGATAAACGATCATTCCGATTGTGACACGAGATACACACACTCCAGTAAATTTGTAAGCGATTTATTGTTGTCAAAGATACACACAAAAGAGCCCCGGAAATCATTTTTAATAAAGAAAATTAGAAGTCTTGATAATAGGAGGAAAATGCCGACTCCTTTGACTCTGAGACCCTTCTGTTTACCAAATTAAAATTTTCGGTTATTCTCAGAAAAGAGTCGATAAACATTCCGGAGGAGTCTGTTGTTAGAACGGAAACACGTAAAGATAAAGAACTCCTACCAGAACTAGTGACGGAGAACATGTTACAGTACTTGGAAGTAGGTATCAAGAAGTGCATGAGACAAATAGTCTAGATTAGGTCACTTGAATAAACAGTGAAGGTGACATATTAGTATTCCCTAAACTAAATCCATTATGGACTGACCAGATCACCAAAAGGGATGAAAAAAGTTAAATTCAGACTTAAACCGTTATTCCTCAAGTACTAGACTCTGTGTCAGTTGAGGGTCAGAACAAAAACGACTCACAAATCTGGGGAACGTAGAAACCAATGTTTCTTATATTAGTTAGACTAAAACCACAACTGGTAGACCACTACCGGTACACATCTCAGAAGAGAACACAACAACCTTCTCTCACAAACGATACTGATCACGTAAGAGAACCGTTTTGAGAAAAACAGTTTTCCTCATTAAACGGACAATGAGGTCCATAGAGAACTGAAGGATGAAAACGTAAGGTAAGGGGATGTTACTTTTCCTGTAGAAAGAAACCACAATCAAGATCTTCCAGACATCCAAAAGTATCTTGGTAAGTTGAAGTCGAAGAAATCGTAGTGACTAGCCCCGTATCTGAACCTAATAACACTATGACTTATCAAACGTCTCCAGTAGGACAGCAAAAACTCTAACGTAGGTTTATGACGTAAAACCTGAGAAAACAAATGATACTACCGATGAGGTAAAGAAGATTCCGCAAGAACGGGTGTCATCACCTATATTACCAGTAGACTCAATTTAATTGGGTAAGGTCAGGTAAAATCGAGTGACTAAGGATTTCACAGTTACAAGTCAGAAGGGTAGAGGACCAACTGGTGAAGGTTACACGGAACTAAGTACCTGGATTGTAAGGTCCAAGGATACTTTATAACGAGAAATGTCGTAACCTGAAATGAAGGTAGTGGTCAGTTTAGGTGTTGATCCACAATAAAAACGAAACCAAGACAGAGAAGTAAGAAAGACCTCAATAAAGAGGTGACTAGAGGTCGTCCTATAAACCGTCGATGGCTGGACTCCTCAAGTAGTAAGTCACAAGATAGAAAAACGGAAAAGTGTGACAAGTACCCCAAGAGTTCCGTTCTTGTGACTTCACCAAACGGTAAGGGAAGAGGTCACCTGGTACAAAAACAGTCTTGAGAGGAGGAATTTTTATCGACTCTTTTCTTCTCTTCGATTCCGTTTCCTCTTTTCCTTTCTATACGGGTAGACTTATGTCTCAAGGACTTCTTATCGTTCCTCTCTATTCTTTCGGGAGGAGTCACTGGTTACGTTTCTTTATCTCCTTTTATTATCTTCCTTTCTGGTAGAGATTCTACCCACGAATCTCGTCATCTGAGTAGTCAAGTCAAGCCAAGTAAAGTCAGTGAGTCAGCACAGACTGAGTAACGCTGGGGTACCTGACGTCGTACGGACCGAAGGGCCAGGTAGTGGTTGAGGGTCTCGAGTGAGTTTGAGTACAGGTAACTCAGTACTACGGTAGGTTGGTAGAGTAGTAGACAACAGGGGAATAGAAGGACGGAAATTAGGAAGGATCGTAGTCCCAGAAAAGATTACTTAGTCGAGAAGCGTAGTCAAGTCAAGTCAAGTCAGTGAGTCAGTACGGGTCGAGAAACACTGGGGTACCTGACGTCGTACGGTCCGAGGGGACAAGTAGTGGTTGAGGGCCTCGTGGTCCCAGAAAAGTTTACTCAGTCATGTAGTGTAGTCCACTGTTTTCATATCCTCAAAGTCGAAGTCGTAGTAGGAAGGTTACTTGTAAGTCCTGACTAAAGGAAATCCTACCTGACTAAACTAGAGGAATATCAGGTTCACTGAGAGTTCTCAGAAGAGGTTGTTGTGTCGAGTTTTCGTAGTTAAGAAGTCACGAGTCAAAAGAAATACCAGGTTGAGAGTGTAGGTATGTACTGATGACCTTTTTGGTATCGAAACTGATCTATCTGGAAACAACCGTTTCATTACAGAGACGAAAAATTATGAGACAGATCCAAACAGTATCAAAAAGAAAGTTCCTCGTTCGCAGAAGGTAAAAGTACCGACGTCAGTGGTAGACTTCACGAAAACCTTGGGTTCTTTTATTTCAGACAGTGACAAAGGTAACAAAGGGGTAGATAAACGGTATTTCACTACCTTGGTCTACGGTAAAAACCTACTCCGACCCCTTTTAAACGTCAGTGGACACGTGTCTTCCGCTTCCCTCACACACACGTGGTACTTCTCATTTTTGTTCTCGTCACGGTAATCGAAATAACAGACAACAAAAGAGGAACAATTGAAAATGAGGACAGTCAGTCGAGACTTCTTCAGACAAGACTTTAAATCAGACATTCGAGACAATTCATCGTAATCAAAACTCTTTGAGACTCCTTACTGTATTCTGTCTTTTGCACTCTTAATACCCCGGGGTAGGTACTAACCGTCGAACACCTTTGTGACTCCTTTGGTTTGCACTGTTGATATCGGAAACGAACAACTTACTGAGATACTAAAACCAGTCAGGCACGACACGTATCATGAAATACCTTTCGTGATTTAATACAATTAGGTTCTAAGAGGTCTTCAGTATTGTATATCTCCTCCTCTTTTCCATTTGTTTCTTTTGTTTGCTAGTTTTCTGGAGACTCCCTCCACAAGGTTTCCAATTCTGAGGAACGACGGTGACGTCCCCTGTATCCAATCTAGAGACCAGTCCCTTGATTCTAGAGTGTACGGCACGTCGTGTCGATTTTACACTTTTGTTTTGTTTTGTATTCTGGAAACTCTGGGTCTTCTTTTCCCTCTTCTTTCCCCTTTATTTTGTTTTTACCTTTTATTATTTCATTAAACTTACGATCCACCTCTACCTACAGTAGTGTAACGAAGGAGTCTCCGAGGAACCTTTGACGGTTGCTCCAAAAAAGGACCAAACCTCGTCAAACTTCTTATTTACTCTAAGTGACAATAAAATACTCTCTTTATAGTGTAGGTATATGTGTTGGTCGATAAGTTGGAATGATATTGTCTAGTTTGGGTTTAGATTAGTTTAAGTGGTAATCTAGCCACTGTTTGATACTGTTGTATCAAGATATTATAGTAGAAATCAACCCATGAGTTTCATCCTCCACTCATGAATTTTCCGTATACAACTGATGTAATCTTGACATTGTGAAATGATCCATCAGTTGAATTTATTGAAGTAAGTTGAAATTATAAAGTAAGTTTTCATCAAGTAATTTATTTGATGAAAAGTCATATATAACTTACCTAATTTAATTAATACACACGAAAAATTCCATTTTGGACTCTAAAGATCCCAGAGTACCCTTTTAAGTGGTAAGGAAAAAGATATTGTGTATAGTATAAAAACGATTCCTTGGTTTTGGGTGAATTTGATTTAAATTAACGTATTTGCTTTGTTATGTCTTTAACTTCATTCAAAGATCGTAATAAAGACATCCGTGTTTACACAAACATTCATTATGAGAAGGTATTCAGAAGTCATCGTTGACAAAAATCCTCTATTCTAAACCAAAACTCATTTAATCCAGACCATTGGAGTTTTAACTTTCTCCAAACCGTAAAAGGGTAGTGACCGTTGACGAGTATAATAATTTATTCTTTGGACTCTTGACATAAAAGACACTTTAAAAACTTTACGGGTCTTCACCGTAATTTACTATGAACCGGTACAGTTGTATCAGAACTCAGAGGAAACCGACTTTAAGATAGGTTTCTGTTTACTACGGTTAAACGGATATACATGAAGTAGGGGTATCAGAGTCGAAAAAAACTTTTGGTACATGAACTCTAGTCGGGGTTCCTCCAAAGAAATTTCACCAAGGTATTCTCAGTACAAAGTTTTTTGATATACGGTATATAACATATACGTACACACAAAAATTATATGAGGTTTAAACAGAAAGGTCCCTCATCATGATCGTTTAATATAATAAGGTCCAGTCACTTCTGAAAGATATTGATTGTTCGGAATTGACAAAGATAGATGATGATACCTTTTTATTCAATAAAATTTACTAGTAAATAAATTTTGATAAATGATTCCCAGATGACACGTAGGTTCTTTGTTAAGGATGAGAGTTCAAGTACGAAAAGAACCCTATAGTCACTTATCTAATCATTTTTTGTTCATCTTGACTTTTATAAACTTTAGTGTCGTTCTTATATTTTTTCAAATTTAATACTAAACAGTTATATACATGTCTCGTTCCAATTTAAGTGGTTGAGTGATCTATTGAACCTCTTTAAAAGAGTAGAAGATATAAAAACAAAAAGTTTATCCTTGTGATGATAGATGGTGTTTCCTAAAACGATTTATAATTCACGATTCCGAAAAACCAATCTTCTTTAAGTTTTAAAAAATAAGGTTTAAATGTACATATATCTTGATTATTTTTAATTGACTTGTATATGCGAATTTATAGTCCTTTTGTTGTATTTATAATACTCTTGGTTAAATTGTTTCGGATCTCATGTTTTAACAAGATTTGACAAAATAAATAGGAAAATCGTTAAAATGTAACAGACATTTTTAGAGTGTTTAGTGTCTTTTATGGTCCCTATTGTCATATTAAGTTCAGTTAAAATGAACTTACGATAATAAAAATTTAATTAGTACTACCATAAGAGTATTTATGGGAGACCCAAGTCATTAAAGAGTTTTTAATGTCTTATATCAAATCCCAGGTTTCTCTGGAAGAAAGTCGAGTCATTCTACCTTATTAAAACAATAAATTATAAACTATTATTTTCTATTTATATAACGTAAATTGTAAAATTTATGTTATAAAATTGTGTTTAATTTCTTGACAATATTTCAGAAGCTTTAGAACTTGCAACAGAACTTCAAGTGTGTGTATTTCTAAAATGTTCGTTCACAGCGGACCATATCGAATCTAGGTTTTTCTCCCGAATTCACACCCATAAGGACGGGAGGACCTTAACCACACACGGTTTACCGTCTTGTATCCATTATTTACCCACTACTCTAGTGACCTACACCTAATTTATGTCTTGATTTGTCTATGTCCTTACAACTAAAAGGGTCCCTTTAGAACAATCAAGGACGAAGATGTGAACGGGAAGAGATTAGGTAAAAGATATAGGACCAGTGTAACAAGAAATTTCTATAAACACAGTACTTTTGAAGAACGATTTTATAACATACTACAGAAAGAAACTTGAACCATTTTTCTGATTTTAGTTACGATACCAGTTATTCTACGAAGTGTTAGACCTGAGACGAATAAAGAGGTCAGAACAAATGTTTCTATAAAAGGGAGAAAAAATAATACGAACTCGAAAATATTAAGAAGTGAAAAGTGTCCAGTTTTAACTAAGACGGAGTCTACAAGTGTGAACGATAAGGAGGTGAAAAAATTACACTGTACAATGGAATTCGTAAAAGAATATAGTGATTTATACGAAATTGTTGTACTGAAAATTATATATGTATCGTTAAATAGTGTAAAAGTTTAGTAGTAATTCCCCCACAGGAATCAAAGACAGTGGATCTTTTGTAAGAAAGAAGAATACTATTTAAAGGAAAATAAGATAATTAAAAGGAAATGAAAGTTGAGTGTTAGACCCACCCCAACGAAGATGAGATTCTCGGTCTCCATCTCGAATAACGATATTTGATATTTGTATAACAATATTTGACAATATTCGAATATTTGATTAGTTCTCTAGAAAGGAAAGACCTGTGTTTTGACAAGTTCCCCCCTGTGTAATTGTAAAACCCAATTATTTACCATCTACGTCTTTATGACAGGACGCCCGGTGGTATATTTTTTATTTCTTGTCTTAGTTCTCCGTTTCTTTCCAACTTAAGAATTGTTTTTAAAAACCTAAGACACAGTTAAGTAAAGGTTATGATTAGCATCAAGACAGGAGAAGTAAATTTAAAAGTTATTTTTTACGACGTTAATTATAGTCTTTAATTAAAACAGGAGTACAGACTACACTCTAATTTCTTTTACATATAACAAGAGACGAGGACCAAAGATCGTGTCACGAAGTTTTTGGGGAGATTAAGGGATCCACTATTGACACGAAAATTATATACCAGAAACTGGGCTTAAGGACTGTGTCCCGAGGACTTTAGAAAATCAAAGGACCTATTATTCTCACAGAAAATAAGATTGCTTCACTGGGGACCACTCGATAACCTACCTTTGACCACTGGTCTTTATGGTTCGGTACTGACGTACACACGTACGTACGAATCGACGAGACAGTACAGACTGAGAAACACTGGAGTACCTGACATCGGGAGGTCCTGGGAGACGGGAACCCTAAGAGGTCTGTTCTTATGACCACACCGAACGGTGTGGGAGGAGGTCCCGTAGAAGGACTGGGTCCCTGACTTGGGTGTATAGGGCGTAGAGGACGTGACGGTCGTCTAAGAAATGGACGGGAGGTCCTGGGAGACGGGAACCCTAAGAGGTCTGTTCTTATGACCACACCCAACGGTGTGGGAGGAGGTCCCGTAGAAGGACTGGGTCCCTGACTTGGGTGTAGAGGGCGTAGAGGACGTGACGTTCGTCTAAGAAATGGACGACTTGTTAGTCCCAAAGGGTTCGGTACTAATCTTCGAATCTCAAAAATCATGACGGGTGGGTAAGAGAACTCTTCCCTCCTCCCGATTTTTACCTCGATTACTAAATAGTACGGAGACACTTCTTCCGACTCACGGCTTCTTAACTACGAAAACTTTACACCACACCCTCTTCTAAGAACTCCCAGGGAACCTGAAGTTCCTCTAGGTTGGTCAGGTAAGACTTCCTCTAGTTTGGACCCTAAAGAAACCTCCCTTACTACGACTTCGACTTTGAGGTCATGAAACCGGTGGAGTACGCTTCTCAACTGAATAACCTTTTCTGAGACTACGACCCTCCCTAACCCCCGTCATCCTCTTCCCCTGTTGGCTCCTACCCTACCGACCTACCGTAGTGCCTGAGTTGCCTGCACTCAGACTCACTTGAGGTCCTCTACCACTACCTGTCCCTCCGGACCGCACGACGCTAAGTACCCCAGCGTTTCTCAGCCTGTGCTGACTCGCTGACTTGACTTGGCTTGACTACACTACTTCGAAGGTATTTTAAGGGTTTTCATACCCCAAATTTCACGACGGTTCGACCATTTGTGTAGATGTATGGTCCTCCCACTGTGTGGGGTTGGGGTGTTCCTGTCTTCGAGGCCATAAATCCTGGGAGGTTCAGGAGTGGGACACACGAGAGACGTGGGAAAGTAGACCGACAAGTAGACATATGAAATAGTTTAGGAAACTCCTTGACCATTTGCACAAAGGGACTCAAGACACCCCACGAGATCGTTTAGTTAGTTTAGGTTTCTTTCTCCTTCACCAACCCTGGAGACTAAACATCAGTCCATTTACCTTCGACACCAATGGGGTGTTTGAATGATGAATTCTAGTCGTAGTTTGTTTTCCACCGTTATCAGAATATCCTGACTAGGAAATTGAATACCCTAGACTGTGACAGCGGTCCATCTACCTCTATCTTGACTCAATTCAACATCCTATGGGTCGACCACAGTCTCTTGAAGAGCCACACCCCTTTTGGAGGTGTGTAGACCACAGTCTTCACACCACTCACACCATCGTGTCACTCTCATTTCCTCTGTGTCTTTCTTTCCGTGGCCTCTACCTGGTTGGTCTCGTAAAGATTATGTAGACCAATAAAGAAATTTTTGACTGAACCTCAAAGTTTCTCTTTCCAGTAAAATTTTTAGAAACTATGAACGAAGGTTCGACGAAAGTTCTGACAACTATCATGAAAATTAAAGATGGTAGTTACCAACTCACGGTGAGTGTTGAGTTTTTTCTTTTCTTTCCTTTAGGATTTCCACTTTTGTTTTAGAAATAGAACCTGAAGAGTTCATCAGTGAATATCTTATATGATGATGTTAAATACTTGTCATACTTTTCCTTTTTTTTTTTTCTATACTGTGACTTTATACTTGAGGGGTCCTACCATCTACGGGTTATACAATGACCTCTTCTCATCTTTTTATTGAGGTCTTTCGTACTCCTCTACCTCGGTTTCACCTTTGTCACTGGTCAACACCTACACTGACCACAACCTTCATTTCAGGCTACGACATTTCTCGTTATAACTTATCCTTGGATCTTGCAATTCAGGTACTTAGTTCCGTTTGACCTTCGCCAGTTTGTCCTCTACCGTTCTCACTTGTGACTATAAAATCCTTAGTCACTTTATTTTACCTGACCTTACCCACTTAAATTAAGTCTACTTGTAATATAGATGATGATACCCGTTCTTAGGGAATCTTCTTTACCTCATTGGGAGTATCAATTGTTTTCTCAGGTTTACGTCTTAAACCCACTTTAGAGTTTTTACTGTCTTACTAGAGACAAGTAAAGGTACCGTTTAGTAAGTTATAGTGTCATTAGGATCAGATACTGAATTGTTGATTACGGTTTCTTCGACTCAACTTACCAAAATACTACTGGATGTTCTGGAAGATCTTGATTGTGGTTTTTTTCTACAGGGAAAGTAGTATCCCCTGACCTCACGTTTTTATCCTTCAGTTCTCTATGGACCTCATTGTCCGTTCAAACCGGAACCTCATGTTTACTTCGTTCCGCTTCCGATTGTCTTTAAACGGTTCTCTTGCGTGACCAGTATCGTTTGTGGGAGAAGGTTGTTGTGTTCTCTACCGTGATGTGAACCTGTAGTGGTCTACCAGTTATAACTTTAGTCTAACTAATATAATAAAACGTCGGTTTCTACCTTTTCGAGATACGTCAGTTGTTTTTGTTCTGATCCTCGACTGACACCGAGTCTAGTACTTGAAGAATAACGTTTTAAATCTAAATTTAACTTCTTTCAACCCTTTTGGTGATCTGGTAAGTCCATACTGGATTTAGTTTAGGGAATGTTAATATGTCCCCTTCCCTGTTTATCTAACTTACCTAATCTAGACTGTCTGTCTCACGGACTTCTTGTTACCTGTCTCCAAGTACTGTAACATGTCCTCCGTCACTAGTTCTGGCAGGGGTTCTTTTTCTTCACGTGTTTCCGTTTTACCACAAGACTCCTCCGGAATGTTTATCGACTCTTCTGTTCGATTTCCGTTTCCTCTTTTCCTTTATATATTCGTAGACTTACGTCTCAATGTTTCTTCTCGCTCCTCGATATTCTTTCGGAAGGAGTCATTAGTTACGTTTCTTTATCTCCTTTTGTTATCTTACCCTTTCTAATCGATAGAGGAGTTCTGTTAATCTCTATGGTTCCCTTGTAAAGTACTTTTCTACCCGTATTATTTCCTATATTTATCATACCTGGATTGTCTTCGTCTTCTATAATTCTTCTCCACCGTTGTTATGTGTCTTCTTGACATGTTTTTTCTAGAATTACGGGTCTATTGGTGCTACCACACTGGTGAGCGGATCTCGGTATGTAGGACCTCAGACTTCAGTTCACCCGGAATCCTTCGTAGTGACTCTTGTTTCGACCACCTCCACTACCTTAAGGTCAACTCGACAAAGTTTAGGATTTTCTACTACGACACTTTCACCATGTGAGTTATATAGTCGTTTAAACCTTTTGTGTCGTCACCGGTGTCCTGACCTTTTCCAGTCAAAAGTAAGGTTAGACTTTCTTACCATTACGGTTTCTTAAGAGTTTGATAGTGTGTTAAGTGGGTAGAGTGTACGATCGTTTCGTTACGAGTTTTAAGAGATTCGGTCTGAAGTTGTGATGCACTTGGCACTTTAAGGTCTACAAATTCGACCTACGTCTTTTCCGTGTCCTTGGTCTCTAGATTAACGGTCGTAGGAAACCTAGTATCCTTTTCGTTCTCTCAAGGTCTTTTTGTAGATGAAGACGAAGTAACTGATGTGGTTTCGGAAACTGACACACTCACTTTCAATAAGTCAGTACAGGTCGAGAAACACTGCGGTACTTAATATGTCAGGTACCTTAAGAGGTTCGGTCTTATGACCTCACATCGGAAAGGGAAGAGGTCCCTTAGAAGAGTTGAGTCCCTAACTTGGGTCTAGAGGGTGTAACGTCCGTCTAACAAATGGTTAACTCGGTGTCCCCTTCGGGGGACACACTTAGACACAACTGACACACCTAGTGTTGTTTAATACCTTTTAAGACTTTCTCTACCCTTATGGTCTAGTGGAATACACGGAGGACTCTTTAGACATACGTCCAGTTATTCGTTCTCAAGTTTGACCTGTACCTTGTTGTCTGACCAAGGTTTAACGTTTTCCTCATACAGTTCCGACATATAACAGTGGGACGAATAAATTGAATATACGTCTCATGTGGTACACTTTACGATTCGACCTACTTCGTGTTCGACCTTAGTTCTAACGACCCTCTTTATAGTTATTGGAGTCTATACGTCTACTGTTGTGGGAATACCGTCTTTCAATTCTCCTTGACTTCTCGGAGAACTACTTTCACTTTCTCCTCTGACTTTTTAAACTGAATTTTAAGTTGTAAGTTATTTGCTTCTAACACCGTAGGTCAGGGTAGTGAAGAACCCTTTATCTACCCCTTTGTTACCTTTAGCACTGTATGAAATATAAAAGAACCCGAGGTTTTAGTGAAGTCTACCACTGACGTCGGTACTTTAATTTTCTGAGAACGAGGAACCTTTTTTTCGATACTGTTTGGATCTGTCGTATAATTTTTCGTCTCTGTAATGAAACGGCTGTTTCCAGACAGATCAGTTTCGATACCAAAAAGGTCATCAGTGCACACTTACACTCTCAACCTGATATTTATTTTGACTCGTGGCTTCTTGACTACAAAAACTTGACACCACAACCTCTTCTACGAACTCTCAGGGAACCTGACGTACCTCTAGTTTGGTCAGTTAAGACTTATAAGAAAGCTTCCTGACTACAACTTTGACTTCGAGGTTATGAAACCGTTGGACGACACTTCTTGACTGAGTGACCTTATCTGGGACTACGACCCTTTCTAACCTCCGTCCTCCTCTTACCCTACTGTCTTCTACTCTACCAACCTACCGTAGTGGTTGAGTTACCTGTACTCAAACTCGTTCGTGGTCCTCAACCACTACCTGACCCTTCGGACCGTACGACGTCAGGACCCCAGCGTTTCTCAGTCTGTCCTAACTCTCTGACTTAACTTGACTTGACTTGATGTTAAATTCAACCTTCACTAAAAATATAATTATTCACTCTGCTTAATGTCCTTTAACTTGGATAAACTTCTATCTAATTGAGGGTGTTGTGATTCCTGTAAATTTACTTATATTTACTTACCTTAAGTCAAGATTTTATACCCCCTTACTTTTTTAATTCATATACATCGATCTATAGATTGTCTACGTTCGGTTCGTCTGTTGTTGAAGGGTCTTCGTTTTATTTTAGGAACCTTACTAGTTGAACGTCTTAAATGATCGAGAAGATTCGTAAATTAAAGTAAACTGACAAAACGTAAAACGGAATAATATTATTATATTCTTCATAAGATAAACAAAGTCGGGGAACCGGACAAAACTTTTGGTTTACTCTTGAATGTAACTTAATTTCGATTTGTCAATTTCTATGTTCATAAATCCATTTGACCAGTAAACCTTGTAACAGACCACTTTACCGAAAATTTCTTGACCGAGACCCGTTTTACTGGATTCGTACTAGATTACCCAGTAAAAACTGGTAGAATGTAATACACTCGGCAGAAACAAATACTTCATAAATTCCTCGATAAGAAATGTAGGTGTTTTCTGGTCCAGGTTTTGGTGCTTTGTCCATATTTCTTCACGTATAAAATTAACCTACATTTCTATTTTCTTGATTATTAAAAAAATTTTTCACTTCACCCAACTAAAAGGTATATAACATGTGAGAAGACGAGCTTCGATAGAAACTTCAAGGAAAGGTCTGAGTACTCCTATTTCAAGGAGGGTTAGGGTTACGTTCTACTTTCACAATCAGGGAGTCAGTACAGGTTAAGAGACGGTGGGGTTCCTGAGATCCGACGGTCCGAGGAGACAGGTACCCTAAGAGGTCCGTTCTTATGACCTCACCTGAAGGTAAGACAAGAGGTCCCCTAGAAGGGTTGGGTCTCTATCTTGGGTCCAGGTGACGTCCGTCTAGAAATGGTAAACTCGGTAGTCCTTCGGTACTTAGGCTTAGGTTTCTCTTACCTTTTTGGTTCAGTTTCTACCCCACTACTTCTTTGATATTTTTAGATCCGTTAAAGGACCTCCCTTCCCAAGTGTTTCCACATTGGTTCCTCTTTTCGTTTTCGGGTCTTCGGTGACCGACTCGTGTCAATCCTGTTTGATACCTTTCAAATCCGTAGAGTGTGATAATAATCATCTCCGGACACCTCTGTTCGTCTTTGTACTACGGACACTAACCAAGAAATCTTCGTGTCGAACTTGTCCTAAGAACACGTTCCTAAGTAACTCCCTTAGAAGAATCCTCTGTCTCTAACTCCCATCTTCCTTTACCGTACCTAAACCAGAACCGACATTAGATCGAAGCCAGAAGAGATCATCGAGTCGACCATTTCTTATGCGGACGTCACGTCCTCTTGGTCCAAGTTAAGGACCCAACCCTTTTAGGTGACCTCTTCCCTCCCTATCCAATGGGTGAGGTCATACTGGGGAAGTCTCCGTCAGGACCTTGTCCTTAGGGTGGAATCTCCACCGGGAAGGAATCGGAAATCGGTAACGGACCCTCGATGACATTGTCATGTCTATTCTACCTAAACCAACCGATTCTCGTCAGCTGGTGTTATCTCTCGTAGAGACTCGATGATCGTTGATTATTTTCGAAGGGACCAACGAGTCGATTTTTTAGACGTTACGTCCTCTGTACCCAACCTAGGACTCAGTCCTTCTAGAGGATCGTTCCTTTACCGTTGAGGTAGGTCATAAGAACGGACCTCTTAGGGTACCTGTCTCCTCAGACCGCCCAATGTCAGGTATGTCAGACTTCTCAGTTTGTGCTGAATCGCCGTTGGTTATTAATATTCTTGACCCGCCCCACCAATGACACTCCATTTCTTGTAGACCCACACTGTGGTTACACAATAAATAATTTACACTACGTAAGAAGAGACCAGAGGTTAATCATTGTCTCCATAAACGATTAATAAGAAATTATTATAATGAATATTCTAGAACATAGTTACGAAGAGTTTGTAAAGTGACAACATGGAGATTACAGTGTCCCTCATCTATGACACTTCATATCCGTTTTACGAGGGAATTGTAGACCGTAAAGAAACTTAAAACCGTAAAGAAAAAAATTAGAGGTTTTAAGTTTATTTAAAATAGAAATGAAGTGTATATAGATACGACTAAAACTACTCTTTTATAATATATATATCGTATAATTTCCTCAATTTTATAAATTGAATAATGGTTGATGAACTAATTTTAATTACGAAGTCCCCCTATGAATTCTCAACAAAACACTGAAGGAGATCCGTGAATGCATATTTATAGTATACACTTCACTTTAAGTGAGTCTGCACAGGTTGAGAAACGACGGGGTACCTGAAATCGAGTGGTACGAGGAGACAGGTACCTTAAGAGGTCCGTTCTTATGACCTCACTTAACAATACGGGAGGAGGTCCCCTTGAAGGACTGGGTTCCTAGCTTGGACGTAGAGTGTAGAGAGGACGTAACCGTCCGACCAAGAAATGGTGATAGTGGTGGACCCTTTGGGATATTTATAGGATATAGATACACATTTAAGTACCCCATCGTTTCTCAGTCTGTGCTGACTCGCTGACTTGACTTGACTTGACTACATATTTATCGGATAACAAATCAGCGATTCAATACAGGATAAGAAACACTGGGATACCTGATATCTTGTGGCCCAAGGAAGACAGGTACCATAAAGATTCCATTCGTATGACCTCACCCTTCTAGGTCTCTGAGAAGGATATGGATACTTATTGTAGGTGTATCATCCTCAGTAATCGGTAGAGAGAGAGAATACGTAATCCATCAACCAATAGAGTCCCTCGACTTTTTATAAAGGATACTAATAAAAGTACGAATAATTTAGTGTCCCCGTTTTAACTCTTATAACTGGAAAAAAACATCAGTAAGTAATTTAGTAAAACAACTGTAATTTCGACGACTTAACAAAAAGTGATCATCTACGTAGATCGTACGACTTCTGAAGAAACTACATGTAAAAACAGAGGGATATACAGAAAATAGTAAACAAGGTAATTTCATATATAAATCTAAATATACTAATAGGAATTATATCGGACACTAATGAATAAACTTGACACTGTTTACGTCACCCTCGTTTTTTACTAAAATTAGTTAGGACGAATGAAACACCTTACTGTTTACTCGACTCAATCTGGTGTTTAACGACCTAACCTAAACTTCTGACCGTTCTTACAATTAAGACCTACCGGAGTCATCACACAGTAAAGTCAAATAGTGACTTTATCGTTTGTTCATCACGTTTCAAACATATTTTACTCCTATGTTTATTAACTACTCGTTACCGAGACTTTCCGGTGGGAGGTAAAGAATCCCTCTGTACGAGTATCAAATCCTCAACCGTCGGGTATCCATAACTCTTAGGACGGGTCACTATTTTCGGTTGTTTATTTCCACAAAGTAAGTTATCCAACCCTGTCCCCGGTAGAATCGTAAGTCGAGAGAAGAATTATTGTACATTTCGTTAAGAAAGATACGATGTCTTCGACAAGTGAAAAAAAACAACAACAATTAAGACGTAATCTAAATAGTACCTAGACGGTGTGTCTTAGGTCGGATTGGTCTCCTTTAGGACCTATTCGTCCGAGTATCTCCTTGGTTTTATATGAGTTATATTTTTAATTTGGATAAAGGACTGTTTTTAGGTCGATGTATCTTTATAAGATACACAATTTCTGCCTTAGATTGACTGGTCTTCTGACCCGGTAGTTAAAATATTTTTTTACAGGTTTCCGATTTATTAATCATACTAAACCAGTTATCTGTATCTAATATATCTTTGTTTTGAGGACGATATAGTTATTTAATGAAATATACCGTGTGTCGTTAAGGATGTGTATATAAAATATTTAACAACGTAAAAGAGACACTGAAATGAAGTCCTTTTTAACAAGTTTACACGAAATTTTTTATTTTCACATAAATGGGGTTTGACGTCATATAAGACGGATATTTTTCATTTCCTAAAAAAACATGATATTCAGTTCGTTCATAACAGTGTGACAATAATCCTTGAAGGTCCCACTTTTTGCACAAAGAGTTTTATGTGCGTGGGAGTCATAGACACCTCTTAACCAGGGTCCCGGTTTTAAGTACCTGCGAGTTCAGAAAATATATTTTACCGTTACAAATATACATTGGATGTGTACAGGAAGACATGTACAATTCAGTAGAGATCTAAATAGATATTACGGATTATAATACCTTTATGATACATTTATCTACATTTATGTTACAAGTCAAGTTAAGTCAGTGAGTCAGTACAGGCTGAGAAACGCTGGGGTACTTAACGTCGTGTGGTCCGGAGGGACAGGTAGTGGTTGAGGGCCTCAAGTGAGTCTGAGTACAGGTAGCTCAGCCACTACGGTAGGTCGGTAGAGTAGGAGACAGCAGGGGAAGAGGAGGACGGGGGTTAGGGAGGGTCGTAGTCTCAGAAAAGGTTACTCAGTTGAGAAGCGTAGTTCACCCAATTACGATATATTTATCGACGGTCGTGTATAACAAGTCTTGAACGACCTTAAAAAAAAGGTTTATAAAAGGTAGGTCTTACAAACCAATTTAGGTTCTTTTATCTTCGACGTCTATCCCTCCCTATTGACATTAGAAAATAGATAGAAAAGAGAAGGAGACAGAAATAGAGAAATACAGAAACAGAAAGTTTGTGAGTGTATATATAGAAATATTCTTCAATCCAAAACCAGAAGTCAATTAGGTCTATTAAAACCTTCTAGTAGAAAAAGATATCTTGAAGGTATTAAGTAATTTTAAAATAGTTGTCGAAAAATTTTTTACAAAAATAACTTCATATCAACTAAATGTCTAGACGAAGACAAAACACACAGACACACATAGACACGTAATTAGACAAGTGAATACACCAACGAATAAGATCTATAGTAAATCTTAGTCCAATCATAAACACACACACAACACGAAAGAAAATAGCTGATTCTATTAAGTCAGTAAAGAACATAAAGTAAACAACAAACAAACCCCTGTCCTTCAATAGTCTATGAGTAAATAATGATCTTTTAATTAGTCCAATTAAATCCTATAATACCTAAGGAGGACCTCCCAACCCCGTATTTTAAGTTAATAAAATAAGAAATTATCATATTTTCCCTAATAAGATATTCATTTATTAAATATTAAAGTAAGGAACCCATGCAAAATTATCTATGATTTTATCATTTAAACCATTGTTACTGGGGAATTCATGTGAGACTCCTTTGTATTACTTTTAATGATCGTAATAAAGTGATCTAATTAGCTAAAATGATTATCGTTTTTATAGACTTCTAAAAATTTTTAAGACGATTCGTTTTGTTAAATCATTTCTTTCCTTATCACCCTTTATCAAAAGTAAAGAGTTTTTGGACTTTATATTCTGTATAAATGTACACCTTTCTTTAGGTAACAAACTCGATGAAATAAAACACCGGATCTTTTATTAAGGTATCGTCATTATATTCTCGAACGAGTGTCGTAATTTTGTATCTCTAATCAGTTCGTGTCCAACGAATATTGTTAGTCCGAACTATTAAGTGTTAGTATACAAAGGACTTGTAAAACTCGAAACTAGAATAGTTCTATAAAATAAGTGTAAAGTCTTAGTAGTATAATTTCTAAACTCGAATTTAATAGGTAATCGTTGAAAGACCGGTTACCATAACTTTATGTTGGGAGAACATAGAAGTGAAAGTGAGTAGTGGTACGTTATATGAGGATAAAAATCACAATAATATTACCAAACTCAGTAAAACTCATCACAAAAAGAAATTTGTGTCGATAATAAGGTCTCAAAATGATCGTTCACTGTCTTTAGGTTGGGTTACCGAATTCACCCCTTTTCCTTTAAATTAACCGAAACTATTGGTTTGGTACTCTTTCTTACGTTACCCACTTGCGTCACAACCAGAGTCTAAAGGAGGGATACAGGGAAAGAGATAAAGATTGACGTTCGGGATAAGTCGGAGAACCCCGGAACAAAAGTGTTCGTACAGTGGAAGAAGGTTTAAACGAACTGTTAGACACTCCAAGACCTCTACCATTGAGAAGGGGTCCAAGTTTAAATACATGAACTGTTACAACCCTCGGAATCTGACACGATAATCGAAGAAAATAATAACTGAAAAATACATATTCTAACAAAAAGGAAAAAATTTAACTCTATGTTAGGTGTACTGTTTTTTTACATGGGGAAAAATTCACATGTTAAGTTTCGAAAAATCATATGAGTCTTTCAACAGGTGGTAATGGTGACTATTAGAGTCTTGCAATCTAGGGAACTTTTCTATAGCGAATATTAAATCGTCAGTAAGTGGTAAAGGGATTAAAGAAGTCCAGGACCTTTAGTGATCACATGAAAGACAGAGATACCTAAACAGACAAGACCTTGAAATTATATTTACCTTAGTGTATTGTACTCGAGAAAACATAGACCATAGAAGTTAAATCCTATTACAAATGTAGGTACAACGGTGTACGTAATTATGAAGTAAAGAAATATATTGATTTGTTGTATACAGGAAAACGAATAGGTAAGTAATTAACTAATTGTAAACTCAAAAAAAGAAAAACAACAACGAGTTAGTGATTCAGTACAGACTGAGACACTGGGGTACCTGACGTTGTCCGGTCCGAAGGGACAGGAAGTGATATAGGGTCTCAAACGAGTTTAAGTATAGGTAACTCAGTCACTACGGTAGGTTGGTAGAGTAAGAGACAGTGGGGAAAGAGGAGGACGGGAGTCAGAAAGGGTCATAGTCCTAGAAAAGGTTACTCAGCCAAGAGACACAGTCCACCGGTTTCATATTATAATGATACCTATAGAAACATCGTCGAAAACTCATCTGTACAAAAGTAAAGAAAACTCACGTATAGTTCTTCAGTTTAACGACCTAGTGTATCGTTGAAGTACGAATCCAATTCCTTAGAGGACACAAAAGGTTTAGACGATGACATAAAATATAAGGGTAACCGTTATGTACTCTCAAGATTAAAGAAGTGTAGAGTGATTGTAGACAAAGACAGGTAGAAAAAATAAAACCAAGGATCACCCACACTTTAACATAGAGTAACACCAAAACTAACGTAACGAAACGTTAATTACTACATCTCGAAAAAATAGTACACGAATGACTGATAATATGTAGAGACCTCTCTACAGACAAGAATGGGAAACGTGTAGGAAATGACCAAATAAACATAAAAATAATAACGTAATCTACTTATCAGTTCATATTCTGATCAGGGTATAGTCTATCTACCAAACATTTACAAGGTACACGTGAACTCTTTTCGTCCATAAGACGACAACAACGCACCTGACGAGACCTGTACCGATACATCCGGATCACCCAAATAACACAACAATTTTAGAGAAGAAAGAAACAATAGAGAGACAGATCAACAAGATAGTCAATACTTTGCTACGTCATAACTACAAAGGTTGACGATAACGACTTGACAGACAAAGAGACGAGTTAAGACAGTCGAAAACAAAAGTACGAAAAACCCGGAGAGAACAGTCCACACAAATATAAATATTATCAAGACAGAAGAACTACCTATCTGATAAAATAACAATATTTTGTGGTTAGAAACGACGATTCTTGTTAAATAGTATTTCAAACAAAACAGACTCTAATCATATCGGTGAGGTAGAGAGCAAATCAATGACAAATGTACCATAGAAAAGGACAGGAAAATAAAAGTATGGATAAACTTATTAAGTGAGTCAACATAGACTAAGAAACGTTAAGGGGACCTGACATCGGTCGGTCTGAGGAGACGATACCCTAAAGGGTTCGTTCTTATGACCTTATCCAACGGTACGGGAGGAGGTCCCCTAGAAGGATTGGGTCCCTTGCTTGGGTGTAGAGCACAGAGGACGTAAGTGTCCGCCTAAGAAATTGTGGTAGCGGTGAACCCTTCGGGTAGATAAACTAATAAACTTAACTATTACGTAGAGAGTATCTGTTGTATATTAATTCGTTATAAAAAATGAAATAGGACGGATACAGACTGAAAACTAATCTCTAAAATTATATAAATGTACAGTACAGTAATGACTATCCTATCTCAAATATACACGGTAAAAAGATAATCAAATATATACGAAAAATTAGGGTATTAAAAGGGAAGTGATGTAAGATAACACGATTTATATAAAAAGATCACATATCAAAACTAATACAACAAAGAGACACGATACCGATTTATAAACATATAGAAGTTTTAAGTACGAATTTGGGATTTCAGGTTACACTAGTATAATCGTCGACCTCAGAAACCCTTCACGGATCCGGTACTCTCATCTCTGGGTTACTTACCCTAAGTCAAGTCAAGTCTAGTCAACAAGTCAGCACACGTTGAGAAACACTGGGGTACCTGACGTCGTGCGGTCCGGAGGGACAAGTAATGGTTGAGGGTCTCAAATGAGTTTGAGTACAGGTAACTCAGCCACTACGGTAGGTTGGTAGAGTAGGAGACAGCAGGGGAAGCGGAGGGAGGAAGTTTGAAAGGGTCGTAGTCCCAGAAAAGTCTACTCAGTCAAGAAGCGTAGTCCACCGGTTTCATAACCTCAAAGTCGAAGTTGTAGTCAGGAAGGCTACTTGTGGGTCCTGACTAGAGGAAATCCTATCTGACTAACCTAGAGGAACATCAAGTTCCCTGAGACTTTTCAGAAAAGGTTGTGGTGTCAAGTTTTCGTAGTTAAACAGTCACGAGTCGAAAGAAATATCAGGTTGAGAGTGTAGGTATCTTACTGATGATCTTTTTGGTATCGGAACTGATCTACCTGGAAAAAACCGTTTCATTACAGAGACGTAAAATGATATGACAGATCCAACCAGTATTGAAAGGAAGGTTCCTCATTCGCAGAAAATTAAAGTATCGACGTCAATGATAGACGTCACTAAAACCTCGGGTTGTTTTATTTCAGTCGGTGACAAGGGTGACAAAGGGGTAGATAAACGGCACTTCACTACCCTGGCCTACGGTACTAGAATCAAAGGACTTACAACTGAAGATTGGGTTGAAAAAGTGAGAGAAGAAAGTGAAAGTAGTTATTCGAGAAATCAAGAAGAAGTGAAAGACAGTATTCCCACCACAGTAGACGTATAGGATCCAATAACTATAAAGAAAGTCGTTAGAATTGAGGTCGACACGAAGTAGGTCGGGTCACAAAGAGTACTACATGAGACGACGACGACGACGACGATTCAACGAAGTCAGTACAGGTTGAGACACACTTGGTTATCTGACGTCGGGTGGTCCGAGGGGGTAGGGACTCTAAGAGGTCCGTTCTTGTGAGATGTACATTCAATTTATTCGTCCCATTGTTATATGTCGGAACTACATGAGGAAAAGGATAAACCTTGGTCAGACGACAAGGTACAGGTCAAGATTGACAACGAAGGACTGGATTAATGTCTGAAGAGTTCTCTGTCCAGTCCACCAGACCATAAGGGTAGAGAAAGTATTAAAAGGTATCAAACAACACTAGGTGTATCAGTTTCCGAAACCTTATCAGTCATTTCGTCTTTATCTACAAAAAGACCTTGAGAGAACGAAAAAACTACTAGGTCGTCCACAGTAGTTAAACTAGAGACGGAAAAGATGTAGGTCGAATTTGTAGACCTTCAAGTATCAAGCACATGACAACTTCGGACCGAACCTCTTAAAACTCGTAATGAAACGATCGTACACTCTACTCGTGTTAACACAGTATCAAACTCGTAAGAAACCATAACGAAAAGAAACTCTAACCTTACTTTTGACTGGAAAAGGTCAGGACACCGGTGACGACTCAAAAGGTTTAAACGACCGTATAACTCACGTCGTGAAAGTGTCGTAGTAGAAAGTCCTAAACTTTATCGAGGTGACCTTAAGGTAGTGGAGGTGATCGAAACAAACATCACTACGAAGGATTCCGGGTGAACTGAAGTGTAAAGTCCTACAGACCGAGATCCACTCACTAGTGTGGTGGTACTAAAAGACCCAGTCAAGTCAAATCAAATCAACGAGTCAGTACAGACTGAGAAACACTGGGGTGCTTAGCGTCGTGCGGTCCGGAGGGACAAGTAGTGGTAGAGGGCCTCAAGTGAGTCTGAGTACAGGTAGTTCAGGCACTACGGTAGGTCGGTAGAGTAGGAGCCAGCAGGGAAAGAGGAGAGGGTCGTAGTCTCAGAAAAGGTTACTCAGTTGAGAAGTGTACTCCACCGGTTTCATGACCTCACAGTCGAAGTCGTAGTAAGGAAGGTTTCTTTAGGGTCCCAACTAGAGGAAGTCTTACCTGACAAACCTAGAGGAACGTCAGGTTCCCTGAGAGTTCTCAGAAGAGGTTGTGGTGTCAAGTTTGCGTAGTTAAGAAGCCACGAGTCCGCAGAAGTGTCAGGTTGAGAGTGTAGGTATGTACTGGTGTCTTTTTTGGAATCGGAACTGATCTACCTGGAATCAGCCGTATCATTACAGGGACGAAAACTTATACGACAAATCCAACCAGTATTGAAAAGAAGGTTCCTCATTCGCAGAAAGAAAAAACATGTCAAGAAGACAGATAAGAACGGTGGAGAAGAATTATAGAAGACGAAGACAATCCAGGTATGGTAAAGACAGGAAATAACTCGGGTAGAAACGTACTTTACAAGGGAACCATGGTGATTAACAGAACTTCTCTAGAGATCAGAAAGGGTAAGATAACAAAAGGAGATAAAGAAACGTGACTAGTAACTCCTTCCGAAAGAATAGAGAGGAACGATAAGAAACCTTGAGACGTAAGTTTACCCATAGAAAGGAAAAGAGGAAACAAAAAGTGAAGAGAAGAAAAGTCTCGATTAGCATTCCGGAGGAGTCTGTCGGTAAAACGTAAAGAAAAAGAACTCCTACCAGAACGAGGGACAGAGGAGATGTTACAGTACTGGAGGTATGTATCAAGTAGTCCGTGAGACAGATAGTCTCACTTACCCTAATCATGACAATGTTTTCGTGGAGGTGTCTAGACGGTCCGGGGAAGACGGGACACTCCTATGTTGCTCTTCAGACGTTGACCTTCTCTCAGAAGTGGTTCGACCGTGGAAGAATCTGAAAGTCTGAGGTCGTGACACGTTTTATTTATAACAACAAATATTCGATGGGTTATATACAACAACGACGACAAAATTTCACTTTCACTTTCAGTGAGTCAACACAGGCTAAGAAACACTGGGGACCTGATGTATCAGGTACCTTAAGAGGTCCAATCTTATGACCTTACCCATCGGAAAGGGAAGAGGTTCCCTAGAATGGTTGGGTCCCTAACTTGGGTCTAGAGGACGTAACGTTCGTCTATTAAATGGTCGACTCGGTGTCCTCTTCGGGTTCTTTTGACTTTACCCATCGGATGAGGAAGAGGTCGTCTAGAAGGGTTGGGTCCTTAGTTTGGTCCCAGAGGACATAACGTCCGTCTAAGAAATGGTTACCTCGATACTCCCTTCGGGATAACAAAATTTGTCGTTGGGTTTACATGATACTGTGAGTGTGATGTATTAGAGTTACCTGGATAGAAACTCTAAAGACAACTATAAAAGATATACTACTCTGTCAGAAGGATATAAAAGGACATCAAAAATCTGTATCAAAAGAAACCAAGTAATTCGTACCAATTTTGATACTGAATTTTAGAAGAGAGTCATCTCGGTTACAGAACCAAAGGAATCCATGTCAAAGATAACTGAACAGTAAATAAAAAGAAAATATCTCAGGGATGAACCAAAGGGCACAGAATACTAAAAAGAAACGTCAAACCTATAAAATTTATTATGTTACGATGTTGAGATCTTAATCTAAGGGAGGGTAGACGTCTCTGATAACAACACCGACGAACAACAACAACAATAAGAAACAAGTCACTGAAAGGATTTGATTGACAAATTATAACAATAAGAAACCACGTGAATCAGAGGTCGTAAAAACCTACCAATTAAATTACCAGACCATTACTAATCTCTCTCTGACAGAATTCACTGAGTTCAGTCATATGGAGGGTCAAACGACTCACCGAGACATACGTACACCATCATACTGGAGTTGTATGTCCGTCCGTCAAATATCAAAACGGAATTGGAAATAAAGGACGAGTGTATCTTGGAGTTTCAGTCAGTCTCGGAAGAAATAAAGAGATCCGTACGTGCGTCTGAATCCGTATATATATCTGAAGATTAAGGGTCCTTGTACAGCCTCGAAAATTTTCGGGAAGGGTCCACTGAGTCACCATTTCTGAGGTGGACGGTTACGTCCTCTATATCCAAACTAATGACCCAGTCCTTCTGAGGGACCTCCTCCTCCACCGTTGGATGAAGTCGTAAGAACGGATTTTTTAGGGTACCTGTCTCCTCGGACCACTCACTGTCGGGTACCTCAGCGTCTCAGTCTGTGTTGACTTGCTGACTCGTGTATGTGTCGCAAGAAAAGATCCCAAGTCAAGTCAAGTCAGCGAGTCAGCACAGACTGAGAAACGCTGGGGTACTTAGTGTCGTGCGGTCCGGAGGGACAGGTATTGGTTGAGGGCCTCAAATGGGTTTGAGTATAGGTAACTCAGTCACTACGGTAGGTCGGTAGAGTAGGAGACAGCAGGGGAGGAGGAGGACGGCGGTTAGGGAGGGTCGTAGTCCCAGAAAAGGTTACTCAGTTGAGAAACACACTCCACCGGTTTCCTAACCTCAAAGTCGGAGTCGTAGTCAGGAAGGTATCTTGTGGGTCCTGACCAGAGGAAATCCTACCTGACCAACGTAGGGGAACGTCAGGTTCCCTGAGAGTTCTCAGAAGAGGTTTGGTGTCAAATTTTCGTAGTTAAGAAGCCACGAGTCGAAAGAAGTGTCAGGTTGAGAGTGTAGGTATGTACTGGTGACCTTTTTGGTATCAGAACTGATCTACCTGGAAACAACGGTTTCGGTACAGAGACGAAAGATTATACGATAGATCCAACCAGTATTGAAAGGAAGGTTCCTCATTCGTAGAAAATTAAAGTACCGACGTTAGTGGTAGACGTCACTAAAACCTCGGGGGTTTTTATTTCAGACTGTGACAAAGGTGACAAAGGGACAGATAAAGATCCGGAAGGATATGTGTAAGTAAGAGGTCGAAAAAGAAATTCAAAAAGGTAGTCGAACAACGAACAAGGTTAACAAGACGGTACAATCTTGTTTGCGACGACTAATAGAAGTAGATTACGTGGGTCCTTTTTTGTGACAAGTGTGATCTACTTGAGACTAAGACTAATTTATTTCTGTTATAAACCCTACCCTAAAAGGTCCCTTGAAGGTCTATTTAGTTTATTACTCTCAATAGACCCTTATCCGGAAACTTCCGTGAGATCGAGGTAGGACGGGAAAGTCACCGACGAGCTAACGATCAATAGTGGTACTATCACCCTAACAACCAAAAATTCCGATGGTAGTTTAAACCCTTTCCCTTGAACCTTGTCCCGTCTGATCTTACGGTGTTCCGAGAAACGACAAGGACTTTAAGTCCGTAAAAAGGGTTCATTTGTGAGGGGTCTAATAACGTTCTAAAACCAATTAAAGGTGTCAAGATTTTTTCAACAAATTTTTTTGAGAAAACGATCACGAAAATAACAAAACTGACTCGTCTCTTATAAACTTCCAAAAATGAGACGGGAAGGGTGACTACAGCGGAGGGTAAACAGTGGAGTGTTTATTCTTAGACTCAAATAAAAAAAGGAGATCTAATGTTAGTTCTCGGAGAATTGACTTCGGGAAGTGGTGAGTCATATTAAGTACCGAGGGTCAAGACTAGAGTCTAGAGTAGAACTTCTGTATCGGGGATCAAGTATTTTGGGACGTTATTTAAATCTACTTGTCTTGGACCTAGTAGATTGGTACGGGATATGTTAGAGATCCCATTCTATCGCACCAGGGAACCAACACCAGTCTACCTTCATCCTCACTTTGATGCGGACCGTTGGAGGTGGACCCGATGAATTAATCAGTCCCTCCTTGTCAAAAGGGCTCATCTCGTTACAACAAGACTTGTATGGTGCTTACTATTTACCTTAGTTTTAGTCCAAGAGGTTCTTGAGTGTCTTAGTCCGAATAGTAAATTTTTCCTTAATACTATAAGACCAATAAGTTCTTTACCGTTTCAGTCATACAATATATCGGAAGAATAAGACGAAACTAAAAAGAACAAGATGTGAGGTACTAACAATGATGTTGTTCGAAGTTTGAGGTTTGGATGTGTACTTGAAATACTTACTACTGGAGAGATTACACATCATTGGAATTTCTACTTCTTAAACCATATTCTTAAAGTCCATCCTCTATCTTCCTCCTCCTTTATGATTTCATTTTTAGTAAAATGGGCAGTCCTTTACATGTGACACTAAAAAGTACCTACCACTTTTAGTAACGTCTTCTATGCAACGGTACACAGACAGAATAATGTACTTAAATTTTTTTTTCGATAGTTTGTCTTAAAAAACTAATCTTTAAGACTATTTTGATATAAGTACTGACGTAAGATTAGTACAATGATACAACGATAACTTACAACATTAAAGTCCCACATCTATTACTCACACATACATAAAAAACAAATAAAACTGAAATCTTTTTCAATTAAAGTGGGTTACTTACCCAAAACTACTTTTATTGAAAGTCTTCATGAACAGAATATATATTAGTATTCGGATTGAAAATGTAGAATTACTTTCTAAATAGAGTCAGGTAAGAGAAAGGAGTTTTATAATGTGTGTCAAATCTGTTATCACGACGATAAATTTTATCATGTTATAGGAACTTTGTTTGCCAGTAGTCCCTTTATAAGATTTACTTGATCTCTACCCTTACAAACCACAGAAAACACCTTACTAGGATAAATCCGATATCAATATTTACCGATATCAATATTATTTCCCTCATTTTCTTAGTAACGTAAAGGAAAAAAGGAGACTTCTTTATTTATAGATTACTGAAAGTCTAACAGTCTTTAAGTCAGAGTAAGATATAGGACAGAAAACCCCGGTTATGTTAGTACCGTCGATGTCTATTGTTCCCTAACTATGACTTTCGTTCCCTTCGATAAACGACACATAAATTGGAGGGAAGAGTGATCTTCTATAGTCGTCTCTCAGTTCTCCGACAAAGAGACGATTTAGGAACTATTAATAAACCGACTTGTTTGAAAGTCTAAGTCTGAGAATCTCCATCTGCACCAAAATAAACAGTAAATAATGTGATAAATAAACTATGTATGTATAAAGACTCAGTAGGAGTTTAAAATGGAAAGTAGAAAACTTATGTAAGTTACTGACCTTTGGGGTAAAGGAATGCTGTGTCAGGTAAAGTTACGATTTGTAACTATACAAATCTTTGAACAAGTGACATATTCGACGTTAAACTGAAGAACTTTAAAATTTGTTACGTAAATCAGAATGGTATCTATCCACCCTTTTTGACTTTCTGAATGTATGCACCGATGACTCTATTATGATCCGATGTCTCTTTCTTTTTAATTGTAGGAAAACAACTCAATAATACTACACTTTTATACCCGTCTCAATCTCAAAACGTAAAACTTTGCTTATTATAGAATGAGTAAGTTTACTAGACTTTTGTTTCGTACAAACCCTTTCTCAAAAAGGGTATGAACCTTTCTTAGTTTTGTTCCTTCGTACAGACGAAAAAGCTTATACACTTGTAATGGACTTCTTGTTCCTCTTCGTGTGAATTTACTAGAAAGTTCAGGGATATTTACGGCTCTCACATAATGATTATAAAACACAGTCAACGACTGATGTTAAGTAGTTTGTGATCAAAAGTAAAACAAGACAGAGTAAAGGTCGAAATTAAGAGTAGATAAGGATGAGGACCCGGAAAGACCCAAACGCCATTAAAGGACACTGTGTTCTTGTCTCGTGTTTTATAGTAGTAGGTCAGAATTGTAGACAGATGTCCTGAAACGAGGATCTACGTTATCGTAAAGTTAATGAAATAGACTTATTAGTATGTAGTAAAACCAAAGTCTGACTTACCATCTATGAACCGGGTTTAGGTTCGGAACTCTAGTGTGAGTAAGTACGTTGTTCATAGGTAACTAGCGGATGATAGATGTTCCATGATTAGACCTAGATTCCTATTCCTTACAAATAACAAATATTGACTAGCATTAAACCCGTCCTGGAACTGACTTTGAACCCAAGGGGACCACCGAGTCTACTATTTCTCAGAGGGACATTATGTCTTCTGGACCCAAGCTAGAGACCCAGTCCTTCAAGGGGACCTCTTCCTTTACCACTGGGTGAGGTCATAAGAACGAACCTCTTAAGGTACCTGTCTCCTCGGACCGTTCGATGTCAGGTACCCCAACGTTTCTCAGTCTGTATTGACTCGCTGATTGTGTGAAACTGACTTAGAATAGAAGAACAGATGGAAAACATTTCCCCAATATAATATGTCATATTATAAGTGTCATCGGACGTGAAACATGACGATTTTTTTTTTACACGAAATAAATTGTTTGTGACTTCTCCATGTATCCGAAGGATCCCCCGCGATCTCAATTTATTGGACGGACAGTTACGTCTTCTGCATTCTCTGTATCCAAACTACGGACCCAACCCTTCTAGGGGATCTCCACTCGTACCGTTGGGTGACGTCATAGGAACGGACCTCTTAGGGTACTTGGCTCCTCGGACCTTCCGATCTCATGTACCCCAGTGTTTCTCAACCTGTGCTGACTTCACTGAATCGTGTATGCGTCCTTCACCATGTATGATGAATGATAAGATTCTTTAAATGTTTATAACCCAGTAAATTAGAACTATTGTACAATTCTTTCCTCGGGATAATAATCTCTTTTAACTCCGGTTTCTTCTTTTTGATTGAACTGAGTCCAGTGTCTTTTTCACGGTCTCGGTCTTAAGTTTGTGTTCATCGGATCGAGGTCTCGGTGACGAATATTAGTGTTCTCCGATACGACTCACTTGAAGGTGAATAGAACGTACGATTCAGGGAAGTCAGTACAATTTGAGAAACGTTGGGATACCTAATATCTGACGATCCGAGGGTACAAGTACCCTAAGAGGACCGTTCTTATGACTTCACCCAACGGTAAGGGATGAGATCCCTTAGAAGGACTGAGTCCCTACTTTGGACCCAGAGGACGAACCGTCTGTCTAAGAAATGGTGATCGGTAGACCCTTCGGGAACTACCTAGAATCGTATTGACATTTCATCTTTGAGTCTTGAGACGAAAAGAGATGGGCCACCTGACGTAATCTTTTTACTTCCTCGTCCTTCGTTCTTCTTTTCGTCCTATGTTCTCTGACGAATTAACGTTTACGTTAGAATATTTTTCTTGTGGATATGGGTGTTTTTATAAGGAGTTCATAACACCAGTGAAAATCCCTTATATAACGAGTACATACTTTAATTTTGATAGTTTAACGAAGGTAATATTCTACTACACCAAATAAAAAGTACGAACATAATTCGGGTCAACGACCCGTGTCAGGAATTTTGATGTCGACGAAGAGATCATTAAGTGTGTAAAGGGACCTTCTTCTCGTCTCAAATACGTCTCTAAAAAAATTTTCCGTCGAACGTATGGAGTCGTAATGAGTTTATACATAAGCAGGTGTTTAGATAGAGGAAGATCCATGGCGGATTCGAAAACCAGATCAGAACATATATCTGAAGTATACAACCAAAGTATCCAAAGGATTAGATAGTTTGTCGTTTCCATTTTTTAACAAAATCTCTCGTTTTTTCACTCAAAAGACCCGTACACCTACCAGAATCAAAATTAATAAAAAAACTTTAAAACGAGAGTTTAAACCTCCCTAATCTCAGTTTTACGTTTTTAAAGAGATTGGTTCAGAGTAATGAATTATACACATCGATATGTGATTCGTCTAATCAACCTAAATTAAGTATATCCCAAAAGATTTTTATTTACGTAATCTTTCTACCCATTTATTTCTACGAAAGTAATTCCATCAATATCACCACCTAACACTTATTACTCGATTTATTCTTCCTTTGTTTGTAATCACTTGTTAAATTTTGTACGAAGAGTTAAACCCTAAAGTTTTAGAAAAGATATAATTTCACAATCAACGAGTCAGCACAGGTTGAGAAACTCTCGGGTACCTAACATCGGGTGGTCCGAGGAGGTAGGTTCCCTAAAAGGTCTCTTCTTATGACTTCACCCAACGGTAAAGGAAGAGGAGAGGTCCCCGAGAAGGGAGAGGTCCCCGAAAAGGGCGGGGTCCCTAGTTTGGACCCAGAGGACGTAACGGTCGTCTGAGAAATGACGGACTTGATGGTCCCTTCGGAAAGACATAATCCACCCATTCCTACACCGAATGACTTCCTCATGTAAATCGTTGTAGACCGTCTCTATAAATTGAGTCTTAAATTTTTCTTTATTGTTGTATTCTTACCGGTTTATCTTTATAAGATCATTCTGGACATAAAATGATATTGAGTATGTGTTACTTTATTTTTATTACCTATTACGTAAAACTAAACGGAGAGACTCAGATTTGACAACTACTTGAAGTTTGTCACTTCAATTCCCTTACCCATACTCTGTCGTATCTCAGATGACATGTAAGGTACAACAATGTACACCAGATTCTACCGTCGAAGAACGAAATTTCTGGAATAATTAGTAATGTCTGACAAGAATAAGAGTCAAGTTTTCGAACCTTCACCGACACTCCACGACATCGAGAGACACAGAGACTAAAGACTAGAGACATACGTAGGTCCGAAAGTAACTGGGGTAATAAACAAGACATCTTAGAGGTGAGAAGACAAGAAATACTATGTACCTCTTTTACGTAGTTCCTAGAAGAAGTCATCGTGATCTTTATACAAGGTCTGGTCTGTTAGATCTTGTCCGTAGTCATTTGGTTTTAGGTGTCCGATATAGATCGTACGGTGGACGAGAAGATTTGTTTTAATATAACCTAGTGTCACAAAAGTAACGAAATACATAGTGACTACCGTCTCCACTTCTCGACACTGTAGTTAGTACACCGACGTTTCGGATTTGCGTGACGGACCAGGAAACGTCTTAAAAGACTGAAGACCAAATCTTATCGTAACACAAAGACAGAGTCCTGATTATTACCTTCCGAGGCAATCAAGGAGAAGTCTCCACTGCCATCACATGTCTGTCTTTACATCAGGGGTTTCCCGAAGAGAAAGAATGGGATGTACTGGACGATGGAAGTTAAGACATTGGTAGAAGAAGGTCTCCGGTTCCCAACGACTTTAGTGACCACGACTGGGAGACCGACGGGGTCCTCAAGACTACCGAGAACTATGCTTGTGGACTTTGACTGTACACCGTGAAAAAGTTATCTAAACCCTCTACTACGTCTAAAACGATGAAGTTGCAAAATTTAGTCTAGGGTGTACGGTGTGTCATATCCGTTTTTTCTACTTTTTTAAATTTTTTTATCTTATTCGAAAAGGATTAAGAGATTTAACCATCATAAAGTGGAACCACACTATGAGACGGCTGTCACACACAAGAATATAAAACCCCATCTTTCTGTACTTCTTTTAACGAAGAGGATTAAAGGAAGTTATTCACTGTCTCAAATCTAATTTGTCTGTTCTTAAAAACAAATGACTCTACGTTTCAAGGGTGGAGAAAAAGGATGACTTACCTCAGAGTTCATACTACAAATGAGGGTGTTAACGAGATTAACACTCACCTTCGTGATTAACTTTTTTTAGTCCTCTTAAAACAAAAATTCACGAGTACAATTACTAATATAAGTGGAAAAACTTATTGCTACTTGACCCAAAAACGACACCTTTAAGAATAGTGTTACCAGACTGAGATTGAGTACGGGACGAACATCGAAACTAATTACTATATTATGAATAACAAAAGGTCGATAAAAATTTTGATGTCTTACCTTTTCTCTTTTCCAAAAGTCGTCACTATGTAGATGTTCCACTTAAGACTTCGAAGTTTACGTCCGAAATTAGGAAGAATGTCCTATCGGTGACTGAGCCCGACGACTTGTTGTGAACCTGAAAAGTCCGTGTAATCCCTAAGTCCTGTCCAAGACAGGTCTGTGGGAACACGAGAAATGGTAAGATTATCACCGTAAAACAGAGACCCACCTTAGAAGAGTGTAATGAAAAGCCCTTTCACTAAATAAGGGTCCGAAGTCGAAGGGGTTTCGATGTCAGTGTACTCAACTGATTTTAATTAAAGGATTACATAGGACAACACGTCAGAGACTTCTTCCTTTAGTCTACGAGGAATAAAAAAGATAGAACACAGGGGAACGTAAAGGTAGTATGAACACACACGCACACACACACACACACACACACACACACACACACACATACGACCGTTTCTAATTCTTTTACCCTTGACTCCAGTGTTCCTTTCCTTAATATAAAATATTTTTTCACCAAACATCCCGTCTCAGAATAAAACAAAAATTAAATCGGTGTACTCTATCTTTCTTTCGATTTAGTTTTAAGTGTTCCCAAAATCCTAACAAAACCCCACTCCTTAATCCGTCGTATGAGAAAATCTGAGACAGTATAGTACATATGCGACTCAAATGACATGTTGGACCCCCTCCACAAACTTTTTGTCTAAGAACCTCTAAAAGGAAGAAAAATCTCTTTTCAGTTATGTAATATGTGACTTCCTAAAAAAAATTCAAAGAAAGAAAAACTCGTATATAAATAACACTGAATGTATAGATGTCAAAGGTGTCTCCAAAGAAATGGGAGGAACCGGTCTTGTTCTTGTACGAACCGTCATTTTCACACCTTTCTTTCTAAGTGAACTTTTTTTAGATTCGGTCTTTTGTAAATGGTCTTAACTGTGTTTACTAATAAACCATAAATAAAATTCCTAATTGACGATGAAGTTCTTTCGTATTAAAAATTACATTTCAAATCCTAATATCTTAAATACACACCTACACCCATATGTACATAAATCCTACCTTTTGTAGTTAAGGTTAAGTTTGTCAAATGAATAAATTTAATTAGTATCTGAACCGGTATTCTTACCTTTAAACTCCCTCCTAAAGATACTGTATTTGTCAGGAGTCACACGTACGGGTCAACGAAGTCAGTACAGGCTGAGATATGTTAAGATACCTGACCTCGGATGGTCCTAGGAGACAGGTACTCTAAGAGGTCCGTTCTTATGACCTCATTCAACGGTAAAAGGAAGAGGTCCCCTAGAGGGACTGGACCCATAGTTTGAGAGCAGTGAACGGAGAGGACGTAACATCCGTCTAAGAAATGGTGACGCGGTGGTCCCTTCGGGACTTCGGTTTTGTTACTCTGCTTGTCCTTTGTCGACGACGGATTTTGAACAAAATAGGTCACTTTTTAAGTCTTTTGTACTAGGTTTAAGATCAAAGGAGTCGTGAAGTGGTAGGTGGTTTCTAAAAACAAACAAAATTACGAACCTATTATATTAGTGTTTTTTCTACTACACTAAGATTCGTCTGACAGGGATTACAGTATCGATATACTCGTATTGAGTCTCTACGACACCCAAGTTAGTGAACCGATTTCTAATCAAATTTACAGATTTTAGGTAGATTTGATGACGAGCAGTAATGAATTTTCTCTCGTTAGTCCAGGTTTATCGTATCCTGTATCCTGTTTTTCGTAAAACTTCTATATTATTTCCATCTTTTTACATCTTTTTTGTTTTAGAAGTCAAATAAAGATATCTAAACAAAGAGAAGTGCAACTGTTTAGCCCATCCTACGTTTAAACCATTTCAGCGGTCACAACAAGTAAATCAGCAAGAACTTTTGGTCCCGTAATAATCACCCATAGTAATGTTTTTACTCGTAAAATTTAGTAATGTTATTAAAGATGTCAAATCGTAAACCGTGTCACTGTCGACAATCACTGAACCGACTTCTGACGTTACATAGACCATCGAAGTTAAACTTTAATGGGTCTAGTGTTCGAGTTTGTCTAAAAAAAGGGGGTTTTGTAGACATAGGAGGTCTAGAATATAAATAAAAAATTCCTGGACAACTCACAGACGATGTTCTTCTTATCGGGACATCTCTAGGTTTTGACCTGTGGGTGGACTGGGTCCAAGTAGAGAGTTTAATCCCCCGGGGTTCAGAAAAACTCCTCTTCCGTTACCGTGGGGTGAGATCATGAGAACGGACCTTTTAAGGTACCTGAATCCTCGGACCATCCAACGTCGGGTACCCCAGCGTTTCTCAGCCTGTGCTGACTTGTTGAAGTGAAAGTGAAAAGTGAAAGTACGTAACGTCTTCCTTTACCGTTGGGTGAGGTCACAAGAACGGACCTCTTAGGGTCCCTGCCCCTCGGACCACCCGACGGCAGATACCCCAACGTGTCTCAGCCTGTGCTGACTTCATTGAATCGTCGTCGTCGTCGTCGTTCAGAAAGATTTTTAATTTATTGGAATCAAGGGACTTTTGGTCCCGTGAAACGACCTCCCTCTACGACTCATAGACCGGTTACTTGGACCAGATAACCGAGACTCAGTCCTTTTGTAAAAAGAGAGGTAAATTAATCATTAACGGGACCTAAAAAGATGTAACTAGAAATATACCTTTTACGAGAGTACCTCGACTAGATTACGGTTCAGACACTACATTCTACGAAATAACGAAACTGAAACATCCTTATACTCCTCTCTTGTCGATGAATACTTAATACTTTCTCCGTCATACGTCCAAAGGTATTTGTGTCTACTGTGAGGACTATTTTGCCTTTACAAGAAGTAGAATGCATTTCTTTACTATCGTCGTGAACTACTACAGTCGACTGTCACTCAGTACGTAAAGAGGGAAAAATAGGTTTCCAACTCTACGGTGAGTTGTAAGCATGTCGCTATCGAAGATGATACACCACCCTTGTAACCCACTCCGTGGTCGTCACGTCTGTCCTTCCTTTTATTCTAGAGACAAGAATTCTTCAAATGTACTACGACCTCTCTATTCTATTAGAACTGTATTACTCTAAGAACAAGATAATATCTGTACTCCTGTCTCATCTATGAATGTGGACTCTTTCCAAACTCAACAGAGGTGACTTCACGACTTCGTAATCCCTTTCCCTTCCTTTTCCGTACCGATCCCCTTAGTACATTTGTTTCGATGATAACTTTTCGTGATGGACTATGTGTCATTTACGAAACGTTCTGAGAGTGGGAGGACTTATCGGCACTTCGGTCTCTGCTAGTTATATCGTCAATGATCTCCATATACCTTTTCGGGTTCAAATAGAAGGGTTCAATGTATGGTCGACGTAAACGGACAAAGACAACGACTCAAGGGGGACTCTCCAACCTGTCAGAAAGAACACACGGTTTGTAAAAGGGGACCTAAAGGAAAGGGGGATACAAACGTAACGGAAAGACATCTACTAACGCCCAAGTTCAACAGAAAGGACGAGTTACCACAAAAAAAGACGGTAGAAATGACCTCCAACACGGTTGATGTTCAAGACGACGACGAATTAATATAAGAATTAGAGATATCCGAATATTGTCTTTTCGGAAATCAAGCTCCGACGTTCTTTTCGTTTACATTCTCGTCGTTTATTATGTGTTTTACTTTGGTAAGTACTAACAAAAAAATTTTTTTACCCTTACGATCGTCGACGAGGTAAGGTTAATAAAGACAATAGACGTCTTAAAGAGTGACTTCCGTTCTTATTAGTGAGATCAGTCGTCGAACTTTTTACTTCGAGAGATATTTTGTGTCTGAAGTGTTTTGACGTTTTATTGTCCTTCAAATAGGTATGAACTTATGTCCCTTTTGATTCTGACCCTTTTTTTATCATAGGCTCCAATATGGAGGTCTCCCGAAAGGGTTAACTGTCTATAAACAAGTAAGTACGCATCAGAATGACCTTTAAAATAGTCGGGGTGAAGTATCTACTCCTTTGATTTCGTGAGTCGTGTAAGTTCAAGTACATCATTAAATCGTCGATTTTAGTGCTCGTCTTGGGACTAAAAGGTCAAGGGTCGGATACTAAATAAAAGAATACAGTGACGAGAGTAAAAAGGGTGTGACAATGGATGGTCTACCGTCGGTGTCGACTTTGGTTACAGACTTATAAGAACACAATACCGAGAAATAAATTGTATTTACATTACGCTATAACGGTGAAGGAGACAATTATACTTACAATAAAGACCACCCTTGTAGAGAGGGATATGATGAAGGTCCTTACGAAAAGATCATTCTGAATTGTAGAGCATAATGATATGAAAGTATACTACCTTGTAGGGGAGTTTTTTTCATAAAAAGTTAAAAGATAATATTTATCAACGGTGATCAAAGAAATATACCCCATCGAAGGGACTTAGGTACAGTTTCTCAAACAAACAAACAAAACTATTTATATTCTTCTAAGGATGAAACAGAAAGTTTATGGTACGGATAAAGATCCATAGACAGACACACAGAACAAAGATGCAAAGGGGGAAAGGAAAGTAGGTAGTGATATAGGTAAGTAGAGAAGAAAATCGGTTTAGTAGTGATATATCGTGAATGGTACACGTCCCCTGATAAGACCTATGGTGTCTTCTTCTGTTTCTAGGTACGTGATTTAAGAATAGGGGATTCGAATTTCGGACTATGTATACGGTCCTAGATAGCAAATTAAGTAAGTAATTTAGTAAAGGGGTAAGGTGTCTAAAAATACCTCTTCGACCGTGTACAATTTAGACACGTTTTTTTTCATCAACTTGGTTTCTCTACGACGGTGACGGGTAATATTTGACAAATTAACTCACTTCTCGATAACATAATAACGGTTTGATTTTATCATCGACTCATGAGTCCCTTACCCCGAAGGGTTCACCGAGTCACCATTTCTTAGACGAACGGTTGCGTCATCTGTGACCTCTACGACCAAGTTAGGAACCCAACCCTTCTAGAGTACCTCCTCCTTTACCGTCATAAGAACGGACCTCTTAGGGTATCTCTTTCCTCGGACCATCCGATGTCAAGTACCCCAACGTTTCTTAGCCTGTATTGACTCGGTGACTCGTGAATACGTGAGTTCTCGTATGTATCTTCGGTGTGGAGATTATTCCGTCTTTCCGAAGGACTTTCTTCTTTTTAGACGATGGATTTTACGTTTTCTTTGTTCACACGATCCTTCTTCTCTCTATTTCCGGGACTTCTCTTTCTTTCGAATAATCCCTTAAGGTTTGTGTCAAATTGTACTGACGAAGACCTACACTTCCCTCCCTGACCACTCTTTATCCGGGGTGATCCATCTACGGTACATTTACTCACGTCAAACATGATATCTTATAAATTCTATTGAGAAATTTGTAGCAACCCACAAACAAAAATTTCGAGAGACAGAGTTCGTTAATCTGGTCAGTCACCAAGAGGTTTACAAGAGTCTTGGTCGTCTTATCCTTGACGGATTCTTAAACAAGTTTTTACATTTAAGAACCCGAAGTGGGGTCTCGATGACTTAGTTTTACCACTCTACCTCTGAGTAGCTAAGTACCAAAATACGTGGAAAGTCAACTAAGGTGACGTGTGAGTAAAACTCTTAGTGATCTAGTCTCTCTAGATCACAGGTCGACAGTGTGACCAATTTTTTTTTCACGGACCTTTACCTCCTCTGTGTTCTCTACACTCGAACTACGGACCCATCCCTAGAGGGCCTCATCCTTTACTGATGGGTGAGGGCATAAGAACGGACCTTTTAAGGTACCTGTCTCTTCAGACCACCCGATACCAGGTCTGACTCGTGTGTGTGTGTGTGTGTGTGTGTGTGTGTGTGTGTAGTCTCTCTTTGTTCTGACTTCCTTCTCCTTGGTACGTCCTCTAACCCAGTTATTGGATATATTCTAATGTCTTTTTTAATGTTACCCTCGATCTCCCACAGTATAGTCTCCGTACTGGTTGACGGTACAAACGAGTTCCCTTCGTCCAGTCGACAATTTTATCCGACGAATCCCCTCTCCAGTAAACTCGACTTAGACACTGAAAAATTGAGAATTAAATGATAGGTCACATAATGAAAAAAGATTGATATAAGAACTAACGTCAAAACTTTTTACGGATTGACATTGAACTATCTTTATCACTGATGACTCAATAGGTAGAAGGATCACTTGTCAAAGAGTTGATCTGATAATCCTTTTGAACACGTTTTAGTTAACTGAGTCTGAGAACACATGTTAAAAACTGTAAATGGGATTACTTTTTATGAAGTAACTGGTAAAATTTTAATTCGGATAAAAAATTTAACGTATATATATATGTGTATAGATTGAATTTTACTACTCCTTATGTATATACCGAGAAGTTTTCTTTATATATATGGATACATAACCCTACGTACATACACATGTATGTCTACATTTTACACCCAGAAAAAAAAAAAAATGGTAAATGACCTATAAGTGTATCTAAAGGATCTCTTTAATTGACATTATAAAGAATTTGTATCATAACAGATAAAAGAAAAGAGAGAGGAAGAAAGGAAAGAAGGAGGTATGTAAAAAAAGGGAGAGGAAAGAGAAGAAACTCGAGACTGGTTAACCTAATATTTATGAATTCATCTTTGATACAAGAAACTGGTACATCGTATCTTAACCACGTATTTTTATAAAATTTAACGGATGATAAGACACATATCATTTACCTTTGAAACGTTTTAAACGAAAAGAAATACAAGTGTCTGGATCGACTAGACGGTTTTATTTTAGAAAAACGAAAAATAAAGTAGTTGAATTGTGAACGAAATTATTTGTAAAGACTGAAAAGAATTACGGAATAATATGGACTAAACAATATTAATAGTAGGTGTTATAAATTAAGATTTTTAATTACTGTGACTCCAAAACTACGGGATTCACTTGTTGTTGTTTTTTTTTCGGGACTTTACATTATTTCACATATATAAGTTAAAAGAAGAGTCAAATCTACAAGAACATATTTCATTGAGGTCACATTTTATAAGTCTTTTTAGAATCTTCCTAATCAACGTTCTTTCGACTTGTTTCTCACTAGAAACGGTTCAGAAGATTTTTCGGTCGACATACGTAGACGAACAATCGTACATCGTAATAAGACTCGACCCTTAACACATATGAAGTGTTACATGTACCCGACAAACAGGACCCTTGTATAAAACACCGACGGTTCTGATTTGTCAATCGGTCAAGGGCACTCTCCTTGTACTACCAAGACTTTGTTTCTCTTTATTTGACTTTTATCTCCCGACGAGAGTAACAATCTTACTTGATCTTCGTTCTTTTTTATACTTAGTTCAGTCTAATCGATGAGTATTTTGAAACCTTAAATTGCTAATGATTACTACGAAAACTTGACACCACAACCTCTTCTAAGAACTCTCAAGTAACCTGACGTTCTTCTAGGTTGGTCAGGTAGGATTTCCTCTAGTTAGGACCCACAAGTGACCTTCCTGACTACGACTTCGACTTTGAGGTTATGAAACCGGTGGAGTACGTTTCTCAACTGGGTAACCTTTTCTGAGACTACGACCCTCCCCAACCCCCGTCCCCTCTTCCCCTGCTGTCTCCTACTCTACCGACCTACCGTAGTGGTTGAACTACCTGCACTCAGACTCACTTGAGACCGTCAACCACTACCTGTCTCTCCGAACCGCACGACGTTAAGTACCCCAACGTTTGTCAGCCTGTGCTGACTAGCTGACTTTACTTGACTTGACTTATTACTGTTTTATGACGTCCCATGGTAAAGAATAAAACCATTTGTAGAACTATTTATCCTGTGAAATTTTTATTATACACTACAAATTACTACGTCATATCGTCTGATACAAGACTTATTTTTATAATTACAGGTCAAATTTTTAAATTAATCTTGAAGTTTAAGAATAAGTACGATTTATATCTTACTTAGGATCTAATAAAAAATAATATATACCCAATCCTAATCTAAGTCTACGTAAATCGTTTTTGTTTTTGATTGCTTGTCATTGTCTTTTAGGGTTTGTCGACTCCGACTTTATTATCTTCGGCTCTGTTCATTAGACTGTATAAGGAGGGTCCCGTCGAAGTGACACAGACGGTCCGGGAGTCTGAAGTTCGAGTTCCGAACTGAGAGGGAGTCACGGTGGTAGGTGTAGTTCCGCTTTCTCGGAGTCCCTGAGTATTTAGAGATGAGGTCTGATACCTACCTTCTTCATTCTTTATTTCCACAGGAGAGAAGGAGAATATTTTTATTAAGATAGGGTGAAAAGGGTCTATAAACTTGTATCGACGTTAGTATGACACATATATTACATGAAAAAAAGAATGGGTATTGAAAAAGTACGGGTATTGAGAGTGACTTTAACGTGGAAGTATGAGAAAACTTACCTACAAGGTTTTAATGAATTGAAAGGGGGATTAGAACCTGTAAAAATCGAGACAAAAGAGAAGATATCTATTTTACGTCTCTTACGTCTGTCCGTTAAAGAACACACGATAAAAGTTTACTCACTCAGAAACGTTTTACCCTGTACTCTGGTTTCTTACGTTTGTACAAATGTTATGAACTTTGTATAACGTTTTAACAAAAGGCTTTCCTTCTCACGAGGAAATGGAACGATACCGGTTTCATACTGACTGAAATGGTGAAAAATCATACGAGACCTTTTCGTACTCGACAGTTGTCCAAAATTACAGACTAAGTCATTCACTTTTTACCACGGTACTATGAAAAAAGATTAAGATAAATAAGGAACAATAACTCTAACGTCTGAAAAGTTGTACAATCAAATGATTCACATGGAAGAGAACTTCCTGAAGTAATAAGTATAAAATATAGATCAGTAACCCCATAAAAAAGGGTTAAAAGGTCAGTTAAACGTACATTTTTATGTCAAAATAGTAAAATTTTTAAAATATCATCGAATCTTAAAAATACAGTGACTTACGACTAATAAATCGACTCGTAAAGAAGAACAATAAATGACTGTAGTATAGGTAGTATGAAATTTACCAGTGTATGTTAACTCAGCTGGACCGCAACGTATTAAAAGTATTAAGAAGTACTGACAAGTAAATACTTGTGAAGTAAGCGTTAACGATAACAAATTAAGTACACGAGTAAGTAATGAGTGAGAAGTACGTAAGTTGTTCCTGATTAACTTATAGAAAAAACATAGATCACGATCTATATTTCACCATCTATCCTATACCAAGGTCAAGAACATCTTAAATGTATAAAAGACTACTTATTAAATTGATATATCTAACATCAAGTGTCCCCTTACCAGAACCTGTTTCTCACGGCACTGTATCTTCGTTCCTCACGAGTCGTAAATACATATTTAAAGAGGTATCTTTTTGTTTTGTACAACTCTTTGTAGTGTTCGTTTACAGATCGAAAGTCACCTACCTTGTTATTTCTTACTATACGAGATGAAGTGTCCAACTCGACTGTTGTACATCTTCTACGCGAAAGTAAAATGATTATTTCTATTACCTAAACCTGATTAGTTAGTTTCTGACAATGACGATTCCACTGTCCTGACGAAAAGAAATAGTGTAGGGAGTCACCGTCACCAGGTGAAGGATGACTCTATACAACTTCTCAGGGGTATCGGGACTACCGTCGGTACTTCCCAAGGGAGTGTCGGGATGTTTATACAAAAGAGAAGTGGCACGGTTAAGGAAGTTTTGCGAGCATTAAGGAACCCCAACTAGATGAAAGTGACGACGGATGAGAAAGTTAATGTTAACCGTCAAAGATGTTTACCAAGGTGTGTGTGGTGGCCTTCATTCTCTTAAATTCCTACTTGTAATCTTCATTCCCTACACCAACAGTGTGTCCACCTTGTACATATCTTGTATATATGTCTAAAAAGAAAAGTTCGAATCGATTACGTACTTGATAAAAACGAGTAATAGAAATTACTCGTCTTTTACTTGCTTATGCTTATACGGTCATTATTAAAGGGTAAAATTTACTTAAAAATAAAATCTTACTAAATTTAGTCGTTTCACTAAGTCAATATGTATATGTATGTAAAAAAGTAGAAGAAAAGTAGTACCAAATAGGGTCCTATAACTTAGATCCAGGGACACGAGATGTCATTCTGGAACAAATAGGTAAGATATATATGTGATCAAACGTAGACGATTACACCCCTCGAAAGGCAAATGTTTAAACTGTGGATTAAGGTGAAACTTCTTTTATGGAGTCCGGTCAACTCCGAGAGATCAGTAATCACCGAGTCGACCATTTCTTAGACAGACGTTACGTCCTCTGGGACCAAGTTAAGGACCCTGTCCTTTTACGGGACCTCTTCTCTATACCATGGGTGAGGTCATAAGAACCCGAAGGGACCACCGAGTCTACAATTTCTTAGACGGACGTTACACCCTCTGGACCCAAACTAGGGACTCAGGCCTTCTAGGGGACCTCCTCCCGTACCGTTGGGTGAAGTCATAAGAACGGACCTCTTAGGGGTACCTGTCTCCTCAGTGTCCGGTCCGAGAAGACAGGTACCAAAACGTTTCTAGGTCTGTACTGAATCGCTGATTCGTGTTTTTTAGTATTGTGGATAACAATGATATCTTTTAGACTTTTATAAAAATTTGTTTTTACTTTTATTATCCTAGTCGATATTAAGTTAATGGTCTCTGTTGGTGACATTTATAAAATTACATACGTAAAATCTGTGAAGGAGAATAAACATATTCTTAAAAATATCTTTAACGAATATTAAACGGTTGACGATAATCGATGAGAATAGTCACTTTGATTTTGTATTTGTGGAAAGGAATGGTCATTTACATATATAAAGGTCTAACAGTGAAACAGTAGTATAGTGATAGTAAACTTACTTCGTACTATATATATATATATATATATATATATATATTTTACAAATATGAGATATTTTGAAATTACTTTAAGAATCTTTATATGTAAACGTATGGACAATTATGACGGAATCTTTTATAAGGATCTATACCCTAGACACCTAATCCGATCGTGTATAAAATCACGGAAATTTTATATTCTGGTTTACGAAGACGTTCTTACGACCCGGTTAATATTATTAGAGTTTATGAGGATTTGTGTCGTAAAACAAATAAGTACGACTTGTCACAATTGAGTAAAAATTTTAAACATTAATAAATTATTATAGTTTTGACTTCTATGAAAGAGGTATAAAAACGTAAAAGGTGTTTATACTAAATAAATAATTAAATTTTCATTAAATTAGGAAGACACTATTATAGTTATAATCCGGAAACGAATGGTCCAGGGGAAGTATCTAGTGTCGGAACAGTACCGTTTCTCCGAACATATCGAGTTGTTCCGATACTCGGTAACTCCGTCCCGGTGGGTTCTACCTACCCAATGTCACTTCTCAGGACTGTTTTACAACAGGTGACCTCCTCTTTTACCTTTGGGTGAGGTCATAAGAACGGTATTCTTGGGGTACTTATTATACTTTTCCGTTTTTTCTATACTGTGACCTTTTACTCCGGGGTCAAGTCTTCTACAGGTTATACACAGACCCCTTCTTGGCTACCGTTAATTATTATAAAGGTCTTTCTTACTTCGTCGACCCGGTTTTGTCTTTGTTAAGAATTAATACCTACATAGACCACTACTTTCATTTCAGACTACGACATTGTTTTTCATGACGTATCCTTGGACCTTACAATCCGAGTACTTAGTCCCATTTAACCTACACCAGTTCGTCCTCTATCGTTCTCACTTGTAGCTGTAGAATCCTTGGTCACTTCATTTTACCTACCCTTACCCTCTTAAATTAAGTCTACTGGTAATATAGATGATGGAACCCGTTCTTAGAGAATCTTCTTTACCCCCATCGGGAGTATTAGTTGTTTTCTCAGGTATTACGTCATGAACCCGTGTCGGAGTTTTTACTGTCTTACTTGACAAACGAAAGTTCCGTTTAGTAAGTTGTAGTGTCATTATGTTCGGATACGAGGTTTGTGACTTGTAAACGACCAGTACCTCTTTCGTTCCCCTAAGGTCTTTTTATAGACGAAGACAAAGTGATTTATACAATTTCAGAAACTGATACACATAGTGTTGTTTGACCTTTTAAGAATTTCTCTACCCTCATGGTCTGGTGGAATAGACTAAGGACTCTTTGGAAAAACGTCCAGTTCTTCGTTGTCAATCTTGACCTACATCTTGTTGACTAACCAAGTTTTAACTCTTTTCTAATTCTATTCGGACATATCACAGTGGGACTACTAAATTGAATACACATCTCATGGAGTACGTTTTACGGACCGACCTACTTAGTGTTTGACCTTAGTTCTAACGACCTCTTTATAGTTGTTGGAGTCTATTCGTTTACTATGGTGAGATTACCTTCTTTTGGTTGTCCTTGATTTTTCGGAGAACTACTCCCACTTTCTCCTTTCACTTTTTCGACAGAACCTTGAGTTGAATTTTTTTTGATTCTAGTACCGTAGACCGGGGTAGTAAAGTACCGTTAATCTTTCCCTTTTTCACCTTCGTCACTATCTAAAATAAAAGAACCCTAGGTTTTAGTTACGTCTACCACTGGAGTCAGTACTTTAATTTTCTGTAAACAAAGAACCTTCCTTTCAATACTGTTTGAATCGTATAATTTTTCGTCTCTGTAGTGAAACGGTTATTCCAGGTATATCAGTTTTGACCTAAAAGACCATCAGTACATACTTACACTCTCAAGCTGGTATTTCTTCCGACTCACGGTTTCTTATCTACGAAAGTTCGATACCACGACCTCGTCTGAGGACCTGTCGTTCCTCTAGGTTGGTCAGATTAGGATTTCCTTTGGTTGGGATTTATAAGTAACCTTCCTGACTACGACTTCGACTCCGAGGTTTTGAAACCGGTGGACTACGTTTCTCGGCTGAGTAACTTTTTCTGGGACTAGAACCCTTTCTAACTCCCGTCCTCCTCCTCTGCTGTCTCCTACTCTACCAATCTTTCGTAGTGGTTGAGTCACCTACACTTAAACTCGTTCGAGGTCCTCTGTCACCTCCTGTCTCCTCGGACCACACGACGTCAGGTACCCCAGGGTCTAAGTCTGTGCTGAATCGTTGACTTGTTGTTGTTTTGTGGTCCTAAACTGTTTACAAATAACGTTTTCCTTAGTTGTAAACTCTTAGGACATGGTGTATTTCCCATGGTAATAGTAATACCCCTGAAGGGATCACCAGGTCACCGATTCTGAGGTGTGACGGTTACGTCACCCGAACCCAAACTAGGGACAAACCACTGACCTAAGGTGTACAGGGTCGATTCCTAGGACGTACGGTACTGTTTCTAACTTCTAACACATACACCGTTGATTTTGGGTCGTGTCGGTTTATATATTTATCATAGTAATACTTCTTATTATACGTTTTCGACATCTTGGTGGTTTATTACAAAATCCCTATGTCATTGGATTTCTTTGTAACCAAGTCTATCAATGATGTAGCAAATTACAGTTTGTCGACCTACCACTTATCAATAAATTGTGTTACGTTGTCCCTATACTAAACCGTTTTAACAGAATTTTCTTTAATATTGCCTATCTCCTCTCTACTTTTCTGGACTTCTACTCTCCATTCTTAATTCAATTACACTTTTCATTAATCGTAGTTCACTTTCTCAATACCTTGTCTGATCCATCGAGTTAAAATCTGAGAACCTACCTTCTGAGTACTATACATGTGTAAAGAAACTACAATAAGTCGTAAAGTCTCACGAAAGAGGTTCCGTTCTCAAATATCCGTTAAATGACAGAAGTCTAATAAAGACACTTAAAATAAGTTCTGAGATTACAAGTAAAAGGAAAACGGGGTCTCTGGTCGTCAAGAGATTTTAATGAGTCACTAGATATGACGTACGTTTAGTTTACAGAGAAAAATAAGTACAAGTGACTCATACCATGTTTAACGAGAATGTTTACTGGAGACGGAGGTTACTGAAAAAGTCATTGTATTTTATCAGTGTTAAAGAAACTTTGTTGTAAATTTTTATGGAGACGAAAAATAATTAAGATAAAAATTAATCTATCTAAGAGAAATACGACATGTACACTACTAAATATTTAAATAACCATTACACTACAATAGATTTGGTATCACTTAACGTCGTCTACTAAAATTTGGTTAGATTTAATCTCGTATTAATACAATCATAGTTTTTACTAACTTACAACCTAAGACAGAGAAGGTATTACTATGTAAATTAAGAAGTTATTGTCAAAATAAACTTACATCCATTGAAGATTAAGTAACTTGATTAATGAAAACGAAAAGTATAATTGAATCAAGAATCGAGAGTCGAAGTCCAGATAAATAGAGAGAAGATAGACAAGATTAAAGAAAATTCTGTCTAAATGGTTTAGTATAGGGACAACAGACCGGAAGGGACCATCATGTCAGTCATTTTTTAGACGGACGTCACGTCCTCTGGGTCCAAACTAGGGACCCTTCTATGTCACCTCTTCCTTTACCGTTGAGTGAGGTCATAAGAACGGACCTTTTAGGATACTTGCCTCCTCGGACCGCCCGATGTCAGGTACCCCAGCGTTCTCAGTCTGTGTTCAATCGCTGATTTGAATGGTGGTAGGGATTTCAAAACACAATTTATAACACAACATGACACAATTTATCCATTAACGATAAGTAACGATTATGTAACTTAAGTAACATATTTTACTTCGTAACAAGTAAAATCTCTTTTTTTTTTTTTGTCCTCTGTCTTCTGAAGAAAGAACCCTTAAAGGTACCCGGTCCATACAGACGATAGGTAAGTCCACTCTTTGGGAACTTTTGTGTCGTCACGTATACTATCACATTTATACGTCGACAATCAGGAAGTAGATATTTTCTTACGGAGAAACCCTCATTTTAAAATATTTAAGTTTAATCAAACAGGTTGTAAGTTAGAGTGAAAGTAAAACTATAGACCCCTTTCGTTTAAACTCTCGTGTCCCTCAATAAAACTACGCAAAATAGTCAATTACATTGAGTCAAGTCAAGTCAAGTCAAGTCAACGAGTCAACACAGGCTGAGAAACGTTGGGGTACTTAGTGTCGTGCGGTCCGGAGGGACAGGTAGTGGTTGAGGGCCTCAAGTGAGTCTGAGTACAGGTAGTACAGTGACTACGGTAGGTCGGTAGAGTAGGAGACAGCCGGGTAAGAGGAGGACGGGGGTTAGGGAGGGTCGTAGTCTCAGAAAAGGTCACTCAGTTGAGAAGCGTACTCCACCGGTTTCATGACCTCAAAGTCGAAGTCGTAGTAAGGAAGGTTTCTTTAGGGTCCCGACTAGAGGAAGTCTTACCCGACCGACCTAGAGGAACGTCAGGTTCCCTGAGAGTTCTCAGAAGAATTACATTGAGTTTGATGTAAGTTTAAGTTTTAGTTTACATAGAGTAACGTAAAAATTCCTTTATTAAGGTAAGTGGTAACGTTGTTTTTCTTATTTTATGAATCCTTATATAGATGGATTTCCTTGATTTCTGGATATATATCTTTTGATATTTTGTGACTACTTTCTTTATTTTCTCCTGTGATTATCTACCTCTTTATATGGTACAAGTCCCTAACCTTCTTAGTTATATCACTTTTACTCATATGATGGGTTTCGTTAGATGTCTAAGTTACGTTAAGGATAGTTCGATGGTCGCCATAAAAAGTGTCTTGATCTTGTTTATTAAAGTTCTAAACATACCTTTATGTTTTTTGGAGCTTATCGGTTTCGTTAGAACTCTTTCTTCTTACCTTGACCTCCTTAGTTGAACGGGCTGAAGTCCAAGATGATGTTTCGGTGTAAGTAGTTCTGTCATACCATGACCGTGTTTCTGTCTTTATATCTAGTTACCTTGTTTTATCTTTCGGGTCTCTATTTAGGTGTGTGGATACCTGTGGAATAGAAGCTGTTCCTCCGTTCTTATATGTTATCTCATTTCTGTTAGAGAAATTGTTCACCACGACCCTTTTGACCAGTTGGTGAACATTTTCTTACTTTGATCTAGTGAAAGATTGTGGTGTGTGTTTTTATTTGAGTTTTACCTAATTTCTAGATTTACATTCTAGTCTTTGATATTTTGAGGATCTCCTCTTGTATCCGTTTTGTGAGAGTCTGTATTTAGTGTCGTCCTAGGAGATACTAGGTGGAGGGTCTTAAGACCTTTATTTTCGTTTTTATTTGTTTACCCTAGATTAATTTTAATTTTCGAAGACNACCTCCTTAGTTGAACGGACTGAAGTCCGAGATGATGTTTCGGTGTCAGTAGTTCTGTCATACCATGACCGTGTTTCTGTCTGTATATCTAGTTACCTTGTTTTATCTTTCGGGTCTCTATTTAGGTGTGTGTATACCTGTGGAATAGAAACTGTTTCCTCCGTTCTTATATGTTACCTCATTTCTGTTAGAGAAATTGTTCACCACGACCCTTTTGACCAGTTGGTGAACATTTTCTTACTTTGATCTAGTGAAAGATTGTGGCGTGTGTTTTTATTTGAGTTTTACCTAATTTCTAGATTTACATTCTGGTCTTTGATATTTTGAGGATCTCCTCTTGTATCCGTTTTGTGAGAGTCTGTATTTAGTGTCGTCCTAGGAGATACTAGGTGGAGGGTCTTAAGACCTTTATTTTCGTTTTTAATTTTTTTACCCTAGATTAACTTGAATTTTCGAAGACGTGTTGTTTCCTTTTATATTCGTTCCACTTTTCTGTCGGAAGACTTGCCCTCTTTTATTATCGTTTACTTCGTTGACTGTTTGTTGATTAGAGTTTTTATATGTTCGTTGAAGACGTCGAGTTAAGGTCTTTTTATTTGCTGGGTTAGTTTTTTACCCGGTTTCTTGATTTATCTGTAAAGAGGTTTCTTCTGTATGCCTACCGATTGTTTGTGTACTTTTCTACGAGTTGTAGTGAGTAATAATCTCTTTACGTTTAGTTTTGGTGTTACTCCATGGTAAAGTGTGGTCAGTCTTACCGACGTTAGGTTTTCAGACGTTCGTTATTTACGACCTCTACCACACCTCTTTTCCCTTGGGAGAATGTGACAACCACCCTTACGTTTGATCATGTCAGTGATACCTCTTGTCACACCTCTAAGGAATTTTTTAACGTTTATCTTGATGGAATACTGGGTCGTTAGGGTGACGACCCGTATGTGTGGCTCCTTTGGTCTTAACTTTCTCTGTGTACATGGGGTTACAAGTAGCGTCGTGACAAATATTATCGGTCCTGTACCTTCGTTGGATCTACAGGTAGTCGTCTACTTACCTATTCTTTCGACACCATGTATATGTGTTACCTCATAATGAGTCGGTAATTTTTCTTATGTAAACTTAGTCAAGATTACTCCACCTACTTTGACCTCGACTAATATGTCTCACTTCATTCGGTCTTTCTTTTTGTGGTTATGTCATATGATTGTGTATATATACCTTAAATCTTTCTACCATTACTATTGGGACATACGCTCTGTCGTTTTCTCTGTGTCTACATATCTTGCCTGAAAACCTGAGACTCTCCATCCTCTCCCACCCTACTAAACCCTCTTACCGTAACTTTGTACATATGATAGTACATTCTTTACTTAGTGGTCAGATACAAACTATGTCCTATGTCCTACGAACCCCGACCACGTGTCCCTACTAGGTCTCTCTACTATACCCCACCCTCCGCCCTCCTCCCAAGTACAAACCCTTGAGTACATGTGGGAACCGCCTAAGTACAGTTACATACCGTTTTGGTTATGTCATAACATTTCATTTTATTCCATTTTTATTTTTAAATTTTTTTTTTAAAAAAAATTCTACTTTAATCCATGTATTTAATAATTTCCGGTATCTTAATAGTTGACCGGTGAGAATAGTCGATTTCAAAAAGAAACTCTTATTATCAAAAAGGATCCTCGAGACATGTACTCTATTCCGTGATCTCACAGGAGGGGGTTGGGGTTAAAGACAAAAACACGAATATGTTTCATGGACCTAAACGGAGAACAAAGTGAATTTTACGTGACTGTGTGAATCGACGACTCTATTGGACCTAGTCAGAGTTAGTCTATTCCCTCTACCTTAAAAAAAAAAGTACAAATGTCACAAACAAATACCATAATTCCGTGGAAACGTTAGAGGTTTGACCTAAACATTAGATCCACGAGGTCGGTGTCAGGTAGAGTAGTTATACGAGAGTGGGAATGACTCGAGAAACCGACACTCTCACCGATTAAATAGACGGAAACGGGTCGACCGTCGAGAGTCACATTTCTTTCTGGGACACAATCATTACCATCTCCACCTTCTCCCCCCTCTAATCCACACCCTCGGAGTCTAAATACGATGAAAACTATGACGTACTCCGTATTTTAGATTGATCGATAAATACGTCTCTTCACTATCTCTGGACAGTACGAAAAGTCCTTTACTCATTGTCTATCTTCCATACTGCCGAGGGGTGACCGGAACGATCCGTCACAGTAGTGTCAGGTCTCCGGTCGTTTCCTCTAATGTCGGGACTCGGTCCGTCTACCCTAGACAATCGGCGACGGTTACGGTTGGTGCCTGGTGTTTCCTTTCGACGGAACTACACGGGTCTGTCACTTACTCTACCGGGACGAGGTCACGGACATACCTAACAATTCCCTTCTCCTCACCCAACGTAGACCCTCCTTACCTATAGAAAGTGTGTCGAGTAAAGTTTAGAGACGACAGTCGAACCTAATCCTTCAACTCTCTCGTTAGGAAAGAGGAAAAACGAGAGAGGAAATAAGTCATGGAGGTTTTAAAATCAAAGGTGTCACTAAAAATAAACAAGAAAGTGTATAAGAAAACCGGATAAATAGTATCCATTTTATGATTCGGACACCCAGATTTATTATTCTATGTCAAGAAGGAGTTCCTAGAGTGTCAGATCATCTTCTTTGTTTGTGTATCTTTCTGTAAGTTTTTTTTATTCCTCTTTTGTGTCGTTCAACGTAAGTGAGGTTTGGTCTATACGGCATCACGAGTTAGCACAAACTGAGAAACGTCGGGGTACCTCAGACGGTCCGAGGAGACAGGTACCTTTAACAGGTACGTTCTTATGACCTTACCCAACGGTAAAGGATGAGGTCCCCTAGAAGGGCTGGGTCCCTAGTTTGAGTGTAGAGGACGTAGAGACCGTAACCGTCTACCTAAGAAATGGTGATCGTAGTCGACCCTTTTGGGAACAGTCGTCGAGACTGATGTAAGAAAATTGGACACAAAACAAAATAAAAAAACAATTCTTACTAAGTCTTACTCCAAAATCACCGAGATCCAGTCCCCTCCCTCAAAAGAACCTTGTTGGATGTTACAGGACTGGTAACGGACTCTTTTATCAATAAACTGACCAAAAATAAAAGGTACAATTATAATTCTCAAACATCTTCTCTCAACTTTATTCATGATTAATACAGTGGTATTGGTCTACTACTTCCCGTAATAAGAGAACTAATATCTCATCCACAAGGAACCATATTTCTCGTAGTCTAAGTCTCTTATGACTGCAAAAGGTAATCTCCCTCACCCTGTTCAATTCTCACTCTTTATTTACCTTCCCTTCCCTCTTCTTATCGCCGCTCCACGGTATTTACACCCCTAACACCAATCCCCAACACGTGTTAAAATCGAGGACAGTATTTTTAATTTGAAACCTCTACCCTCTTTACAGAGGTCTACTATAAAATCTTCTGTACAACTAAATTTACGGGACATTTAGTAGACTTTAAGAGGGTTTCCCCTTTGGTGACATCTCTATCTATACTAACAAGTTTCAGGAGGTCGACTATCGAACAATTTACACTCGTCATGTCTCTAATCTAGTGTCGAGACGAATCGACGCACGTCACCACAGCTGTAACGCCTATGACACAACGGACCCTTCTTGCTACTAAACCTTCTCCTATGAACTCGACGTGTGGTCCGAGATTCGTTCTGTAAAAGAATGAAGACTCAAACATGAAAGTATTCTTCGAACTAAAATTTCAGAGACTTCTAAAGACTCCAGTGTCTGTTCCTCTCTCTTACGGGACCACTTCCGAATTCGGTCTCGAAGAGATCACACACACTAGAAACTAGAAAACTTTGCGAGAGGAAGATTTGTGTTATAGACGCGTCCTTTATAGGCTTATCACAGAAACAGGTACACGGGACCTTCGATCCTTGTTTGTCGACTTATAGGTAAAGAGTAATACATTAAGGTCATCCTTCTGTGTTACCGTCCTCCCGTCTCCCGTCGGAGAGGAGCTTCATAGACCTCTCTTGTGTCCTCTCTACTGATCAGACGTAATAAGATCGAAACATTATAATGAGGGTAGTTTATGTAAAGGTGATACGAGCATTGTTGTCATAAGGAACATCTTTGAGATGAATCAGACGGATCAACAACGGTACTTATAATTTTCTGAACCCCCGAATCGTTTTTTCTCACCACAAATGACTGTCGGGTTCAATACTGTCGGGGACACGATCGGGGGATGTGATATGCCACGAAATGAAAGTAGAGTACAGTAGAATTTTGATGGATGACAAACTCTGTCCACTGTACTAAGGTGTAAAACTGTTTATTTGTGTCAGATTTCAGGGTCATGAACATTTTCCAGTCTTTACCTTACTTTTATGATGAGAGACTAGAAACTCGAACACAAATAAACGAAAAAAGGGGTAAGGTAATGTTACGAAAGGTATAGTATTCCGAAGAAACAGTCAGGGACACCTCAGTGACTCTGATACTTTACTTCCTTTTCAAGTAATCCTACGATATCCCTGACTTTACTAACACACGGACAGTCAGTCTATAATATCAAACGAACTACTTTACCGTGTCTATAAAAGAAATACGTTGTTATACTTATTAAATGGTAATACGTCAGTACGTATCTGTAGTGAATACAGGTAACGTACTTTTATTCTAAAAGTGTAACCAGTGTACATTTCAATAAATTCTTGATAAGAACTTACATAAACAATAGAATCTACTTGGACGTCAATAATGAAGTTTTTTTTTTTTTGGCGTGTTAGGTTGTTTATTCGTATATCCTATCAAAGGAGGTAGTGGTCTGAAGTTCTACATTCTCTCTTTTTAGAGACACACTAAGTAGAGACACAGAAATTCCGAATCGTCTTAAGGTCCTAGGGACCACTATTTATAAATCAAAAGAATTTCCATCTCCACGACCCCTTCTACTTTCATGTATATAAAAATGTAATACCAGAGAAGTTACATAAATTACAAGTACCTCTTGTACGTACGAACCACTGATCATAGAGTGTAATCAATTCGTAGTCCCCGAAGGGACCACCGAGTCTATCATTTCTCAGACAGACGTTCCGTTCTCTGGGTCCAAGTTAGGGACCCAGTCCTTCTAAGGGGCCTCTCCCCTTACCGTTACGTGAGGTCATAAGAACGGACCTCTTAAGGTACCTGTCTCCTCGGATCTTCCAATATCAGGTACCCCAGTATTTCTCAGTCTGTGTTGACTCACTGATTGTGAAGGTGTAAGTGAAAGTATTGTCAAAATTCTCATTTCCTAGACTTCGGTCCGACGGACCCAAGCTAGGGTCGGGACGTTGAATGGTCGAAGTAGTAGAATCAGTTCGGACTCAAAAGGACAAGAGACTTTACTCAACTGTTAACTTGGTTGTACACGGTCACAACAACACTCTTATTTGGCTGACTACGATCGTTTTATGAACCAACTCACTACTTTTGTGAGGTCCGTAGTCATTTTCAAATTATAATAATACTCGTTGTTAATTGGAATCTAAATGATTACGGGTTCCTTTATAGAGGATGTGATAATAATTTCTCTATCTGTTTTTACTGGAGTTTCGACTAGTTTTCTAGTGTAAAACAGGAACAAAAGACTTGAGGTAAAGACTTTTTCTTTGGCACCGTTACTCTTCCTTTTTATCCCTAATTTCGTATGAAGTCCCTTAGTATATGAAAAAGTAATAATAAGGTAAGAGTGACGAGAGATTGAGTCGGAGATTCAGTTTCGTTTTGGGGTTCGGAGGACGTTAGAAAACTAGTTGAGTCTCAAATTAGGAAAGGTAAAATCGACCTAAACGAGATTCTTGTCTGACAACTTAATACCTTCTGTTGAGTTAGAAGTGAGTTGTACTTACATAAACTAAAAAAAGAAAAAAGAGAGAGAAAAAAATTAAAGTCCCCTAAGATCACAGTTTTATAAAAAGACGTTAAATACTGTCCAATTTTTCATTATAGGTTTTATTTTGTACGGATAGTTTTCACTATGTTTCAACTCCTTTTTGACGTACTTCTCTTAGATGACACGGAGATACAATTTACGTTTTGTGACGGTTATAGAAAAAATATTCTTGGAATGTATACTGTTTCTCCTTTATTCCATGGGTTCTTTTGTAAAAGGACTGTTCTTGGAAAATATATTTATTTATATAACGGGAGAAGGACAGGGAGAGGTGGTCTCGATTTGTTACCGGTGAATCTTTCCTTTACTACAGTTGTGGGATAACTATTTTTAGTTTGGTGTGAACTCCTTTGTATCACTTTGTGTTATCTTTTTTTTGTGTCGAAAGATCAGAGACATCAAACAGTACCACTGACGTACTTCCTGTCAGTTAATAATTTAAATTTCGTATCAAGGTAATATAGGGGTGTGACTGAATTCAAATAATACAAACATGTCGAAAGTATAAATGTAGAAAGTCGTTTCCGTTGATTTTTGAGGTTTCCTTTTTCACTTTCCTTTAACAAACCCCATCTTAAATAACGAGATTTACAGACATCGAGAAAACCTGGTTTAGAATTATAAACTAACCATAAGACTACGGAAAGTATCTAGAGGTAAGACCCTTTCCGATAACTTTGTCTCAAATGTCTTACTAACACCTTTTATAGGACTTCTGGTAAATAGTTAGATTACTATGGTTTATTTACGAACCGTTCTGTAAGTATGATACCTATTTTCTGTCGTATTTTATACACTTCTTTCTAGGGTACGGACGTCGTTTAAACGTCACTATCTCAAACTGTACATCGTTTAATTAGAATAGGAGTTCCTTAACTAAAGACGTACGTACAAGATAAAGAAGACTCATTCGTATATGGATCTGGACAAAAAGGTCGAGTCTCTTTGTTCCAGTTTGGAAAAAAAATCAGAAAGTTTGATTACAGAACTAAGGAGGGATAATTCACAAGAACGCGTGTGATAAATCTTGTTTGACAATGTCATCATTATCTAAGTGTATAAAACGGTAGTCATATAGAATTGACTAATCATTGGTCTACACCACCATATCCTTTGGGAGGTAACATAGACTTGAATATGTAATTCGTGAAAAGTATATTTCAGATATGACTTCGTCTCGATTAGAACCATCAGTGTCGTTAGAGAGTCTACTCTATTACTACAGGATTCGACACTATTACTACAGGATTTGACATCAAGACACAATACTTCTCTCCTCTTCTATAACACATTTTTACCTACCACAGTAGCGTAGTGGTCTCCACTTCGGGGTGTTGAGTAAGGTTCAGGTTACAGGTTTTCCTCACACTTTACGAAAAGTACGGTCTCGAGAGATAAAGAGTAAAGGAGACTATAGTCTCTCGAATAAAATTAATCTCTAGTCCGTCATACCTCCTGAGTCACTGGTCGTGTTAAATTCTTGAGTCCCTTTAACATTTCGATTAAGATAGGAGATTCCTCTTCGGACACGTGAAAACTATTTTAGGAGGAAGAAGGGTCTGTAGGTTTGAAAGTGTCTGATCTTTGTATTCAAACGTTTTGTTTTTATCCTACCTAAAAATCAGGAACTTTACTGGGACCTCTAACTCACCGACCAAGTCACGAGTGACACCTATTTCTCTCGTTTCACGTTTTATGATTTTCACTGTTGTTATGTATTACTAAATAAGAAACAGTAAGATTCCCCGAAGGGACTACCGAGTCACCATTTCTTAGACGGACGGTTCCATCCTCTACAACCAATCTAGGGACCTAACCCTTCTATGGGGTCTCTTCCTTTACCGTTGTGTATGGTCATAAGAACGGACCCTTTAGAGTACCGTCTCCTCGGATCACCCGATGTCAGGTACCCCAACGTTTTCTCAGGTCTGTACTGAATCGTTGATTTACCGTTTTTGTCGTTACGGTAAAATTTATCTAAACCGGATAACTATGTTACTTATTTAATCGTCTGATTTCCTTATATCTCTTTTTCCCAGTTAAAGAGTACGTTCAGTTTTCTAGTTGATATAACGTGACATCAGAAAGAAAAGACTCATACGTATAACTAAAAAATTTTAGTTAAAAACCAATAAGTATTTCTTAGTTGAGAGTACTATGAAAATACTGTTCGGATTTCTAAAACTTTAACTCTCCACACTATAATTCCTATTAAAGTAAAAAGATCCAAAAAAGGAAGGGTTTGATAAATCTTTATAAGACACTCAACATAAAAAATATTGTTAAGACATCGTTGGATTTGTTGTATGTTTACTGTTACTATGACTAATTGACGTTCTCTTCCTGTCTTTCTTCCTTCAATCTTTCATTATTTCAGTTTATTATCAGTATGTTAGGGGTGTTAAGTACTAGGATAAACTTTGACTTCTGACTATTCGGATACAACTTGACGTAAGGTCAATTACAGGTCAGAAAGTTAGAATTTGGAGTCAAACGTAAATGCCTACTCTCCGTCATTAAAGATAGAAGCAACACTCCTACTTTATTGTATATCTCTAACGGACTATGTCACGATATGACCGATGAACCTCATTGAGTTCTCTATTAAGGTAAAAAAATAACAACAATAAAGTAAACGATTTCTCTAAGACGTTCTCCCGTTTATAGGAGAGTGACATACATATACTTGGATTTTGTGACTCCAGTTTGTACATATCGTAGTGAGACTCTTAAATGAACAAAACTTCTATTATAAACTGTCTAAATCACAAAAACAACTATCTATGTGTTTGATTCCTTTTGGTTGTAACGAAAGTTTAGTTCGTTTGTAAGTTCAATTTCCGTCTTGTGGTACTAGTTAAGTTTCTCTCTCTCTCGTTTCTCCTTCTTACTTAAGATACACTCCTAGATATCCTTTGACCATTGTGACGGAGGTCCTTCCTCCTTACCTCCTGTTTCATCCCATCTGTAGTAAAAGTGAGATAATAGACAACGTCTGACAAACACTACGGGGAGAGGGGGTCAAGGATACAACTTTGAGATGAGGGATTACACTACGACAATCCTCCACCCTGGAAACTCTTCGTTACTCCTAATTTACTCCCGCACCACTACTTTGGAAGTACTTACCCTGACCTCGTGAATACCCAGTACTCTCTTAGACGGGAGGAAGAGACGAGAGGTACACTCCTGGGTTCCTCTTCACCCGTGAGACGGTAGACAGTCTTCTGAGGTTCGGGGTTTGGGTTGTTACGACCGTGGAACTAAAACCTGACGGTCAGAGGTCTTGACACATTTTATTTAAAGACAACAAATATTCGGTGGACAAGATATCATCAATCAAAGGGACCACCGATTCAGTTATTTCTTAGGTGGACGTTACGCCCTCTGGAGGACGTTACGTCCTCAGGACCAAATCTAGGGACCCAGTCCTTCTAGGGAACCTCCTCCTTTACCGTTGAGTGAGGCCATAAGAACGGACCTTTTAGGGTACCTGTCTCGTCGGATCGTTCGATGTCAGATACCCCAACGTTCTCAGTCTGTGCTGAATCTCTGATTTGGTGGTGGTTTGATCGAGTTTGACTGTGTCGGTGAGAGAGAATATAGAAAGATAAAACTGTAACACACACGTGTGAAAAACAATTTTTTTTAAAAAAAATGAAACCGGTGTGACGTGTCGAATACCCTAGAATCGAGGGATTGGTTCCTAACCTGACTTGGGTACGTGCGCCGTCCCTTTCGTCTAAGGATTGGTGACCTGGTGGTACTTTAAGGGACAATGTTAATAAAATTTACAATAAAACTTTGTTTGTATTCAACTTCTTTTTACCGTAAATTAATATAGTCTTGTTACGTAAACGTCGTTAGTCTAAAAGATATAAACCCCCTTTGAACAATTGTAAGGTTTATCTACCCTACCGTTTATCTACCCCTTTGTTACCTTTGTCACTGTCTGAAATAAGAGATCCCGAGGTTTTAGTGACGTCTACCACTGACGCCGGTACTGTAATTTTCTACGAACGAGGAACCTTCTTTTCGATACTGTTTGGATCTGTCGTATAATTTTTCGTCTCTGTAATGAAATGGTTGTTTGTAGACAGATCAGTTTCGATACCAAAAAGGTCATCAGTACATACCTACACTCTCAACCTGGTATTTCTTTCGACTCGTGACTTCTTAATTATGAAAACTCGACACAACAACCTCTTCTGAGAACTCTCAGGGAACCTGACGTTCCTCTAGTTTGGTCGGTTAGGATTTCCTTTAGTCAGGACTTATAAGCAACCTTCCTGACTACGACTTCGACTTTGAGATTATGAAACCGGTGGACTAAGCTTCTCGACTGAGTAATCTTTTCTGGACTGGGTAATCTCTTCTGGGACCACGACCTTTTCTAACTTCCGTCCTCTTCGCCTACTGTCTTCTACTCTACCAACCTACCGTAGTGACTGAGATACCTGTACTTAAACTCGTTCGAGACCCTCAACCACTACCTGTCCCTTCGGACCGTACGACGTCAGGTACCCCAGTGTTTCTCAGTCTGTACTGATTTGTTAACTTGACTTGACTTGAACAATTGTAGGACTTCTCCTTGTAATAAGAGACCGTAATGAGAACTAATGGAATTCACTTCGACACTAAGTTTTCGATAACCGACAGAGGTGATTACCCTCATATTGGTCCGAATACGGTGTCCAGTGCATAAAAACTTAGGTATTTTTATATGGGAACTGTACAACGAGGAAATTCCCAAAGTCCTATGTGGTAAAAGTCGTGGGTGCAATTCCAAACAAGATCAATTCCTACCAAAAGGGAAACTTTGATAAACAAACAAATATGTTGTTTTATAACACATCATTCACAGGTCTCTATTAAAGGATTCTATTTCAAAATAAATATCGAAAACTAAAGAGTCGAGTTCTTCGAGTCTCAATGAAGACCTTAAAAAATCTTTTTAATGTGATCAATTCATGGACCGAGGGTAAGATTCTTTATGGAAACATCAAATTTCTTCGAATTGGTCTTCGTTCCGGAGAAACGACTAAACAGGTGTCACAGTTTGTAGTCACCTCAAAGGGTTACCGGGAAATTGTCAAGTTAAAAACGAAATTAATCCTTATGGACCCACAAATGATCCCGAAAAAGTTCGATAACCTCGTCTTGATCTCATTTACTAGAATAAACAAACCTCTTTATTTCAATTACCACAGTGTCTACGAGGTATTTCGTTGAGTTTTGACGTTTACCCTCCATTCCCTTTATTGACGTCTCTTTAAATGTAGTTTCTTTTAATATCGGAATGCGTATCGACACGAAGAAAATGGTTGACGACAGTTTTGTTATTTATGACTCGTCCCTTCTATTTTACTTTGGATAAAAGTATTGTCTTATATGTAAAGATGTGAGTAAACCAAAACGACCCTTACCCAACGTAATAGTCATCTTAAATTTGTTAAAGGTCGTTATAGTAAAAAGACCAATAGTTCTCTCGGAAACATAGTCTCAAAGACAGATCTGGTACTCACGAAATCAATTCGCTCCTTTGAAGATATTTGAGAAGTTTTGAACTCAAACGACAAGATCAGTGAAAACTTTATTTCAGACACTATTTTTAGATTCCAAGGGAATTCTTCATTTAACCACGGTCTTCCAAGACCTTTCCTTATCAATACTTTATCGTCTTTGGACTTTTTGAATATAATTATTTTCTTTCATGAAATCGTATATAATCGAAAATAATAGTAAAATTTCCTATCCTTAGAGTATCTTTTCATCTTTTTAATCTCTTTTATGAATTTTTGTTCTTTCTCTGGTAGACTCTTTAGACCCCGACTTCGTAACAGGAGACTTTTCTAAATATTTGACTCCACTTATAAAAAGAAGATGACACGGGTGTACCTTTGTCTTTCGACATTTTTAAACCTTTGAGTCGGACATACTTGATTCTCGATTAGCCTTCAAGATTTTGTCCGTACAATTATGGAACAAAACTAGCCCACACCCACCATAAATATTTTCTTTTTTTAATAAGATGGGAGTTTTAAATTTCCCTCGAAAGACACTCCCGATAAAGATCGGTCCGACAAAAGTTCGTTATCTCCTGATCGTGACCCTCAGGTATTACAGTTACTTACTGAAACTTAAATCCTTTTACGAGACTTACTCAATCTCGTTCTATATTTAAACGTTATCAACCGTTCTTAATTTTACATGACTTTTTCAAAATGAAGAAACTTTAAACAAGAGTCATAATAGTAAAATATTTTACATTCATTAGACTCATTTACACGTTTCACAATTGAAGACACGAAACAATAAAATTGTTTTTGTAACCTACCCATCCTTTCTTTATTTTACTGATTGTTAAATTCCAGTACTGGTCACCACGTATTTTCACAGAAGTGGGGAAGATAGTCCACCGTCAGTGACATATACGGACGTCCTGAAAACATCTTTCAACGAATCGGATTATTTGAGGTTAAATACCTCTCTCCTCTTTTATTATCTGTAATATGACCTGTTTACATTCTTTACCATCAACATCGACGAGGTATAGAGAGTTCATGTTGTTTCATACTTAAGATTTAGTCAGTAAAGTTCGTAAAAAAGTTCGACATTGGATTGGAGGTGTTAAATAGAGAAACGAAAATTTCCTAATAAGTACTTTGATTCCCGGATATCGGTAAGACCTTATTAGGTTAAACGAACCCTGTGTAGCAGATATTAAGATAGAGTGAGAATCCCCGGTGAAAAGGAGATTCGGAAAATATAACCATAATACAACGCTTGGGAGATTCGAAGGGACACTCCGTACATAGTCAACGGGGTGCAATAAAAACCTTTTCAATTTCGTTTCTCTTTAACCTTCGGACAGGATTCAATTATATATAATATTGTACGACGACGACGACGACGATTCAGCGAAGTCAGCACAGGCTGAGACACGCTGGGGTATCTGCCGTCGGGTGGTCCGAGGGGCTAGGGACTCTAAGAGGTCCGTTCTTATGACCTCATCCAACGGTAAAGGAAGAGGTTACGTACTTTCACTTTTCAGTTTCACTTCAGTGAGTCAGCACAGACTGAGAATCGCTGGAGTACCTGACGTCGGATGGTCCGAGGAGGTAGGTACCTTAAAAGGTCCGTTCTCATGACCTCACCCCACCGTAACGGATGACGTATAATAAACACTATTCATAATCGGAAAAAGAGAGTACATCTCTTTACGTATCGGTTTCTTTGGTCTCCCTTTACTTTTGTCCGTCAGATTAAATGATAGGAAAATTATCTGTCGTTTTGACTGAGACTTTTAAAGATTTGGTAAACGATCCTAACCAAACCGTCCGATACTTCATTGTATTGTCTTATTTGTATATTCCTCATCGACATATTTATAGGAAGTAGAACTATTATAGATCATTTTATTTCTCCCTTTTTGAAGACGTTTTGAAATGAAAACCATTGATTTAAATTAAACTTTTTTATACATTAGCTCTTTTTTTCAACTTAATAAAACCAAATGACAGTACGTCCCGAAGGGTCCACCGTGGTCACCATTTCTTGGTGGTCGGTTTCGTCCTCTACACCCAAGTTAGGGACCCAGTCCTTCTAGGGGACCTCCTCCCGTACTGTTGGGTGAGATCATAAGAACGGACCAATTAGGGCTCCTGTCTCCTCGGACCACCCGATTTCAGGTGTCCCAGCGTTTCTTAGTCTGTGTTGACGACGTGGAATCGTGTGTCGTATCCCAACTTACGTCCAAAACGTCAATAACTTCTAATATGTTAACCCCTACAGAGTTTCTTTCTGTTGTGTTTGTTCGTTTACTTTTTAATCAATATACATTACCTTTCGTAGTGTTATTCCGGTTTAAAAAAGGTTCTAATGTTTATGTTATTCGTAGTGGGGGCGGGGTTCGTATTATCAAAATAATTCATTAACAGACGGGGATAGTGTTTTTAACAATTTCTGAAACACTTACAAAGATTCTTAAGACCCTTCCTCGGACACATTCACTTTCCGATTTCGTACCAGTCCAACAGAGACGATTTAAACTGTCTAATTACTTCGATGTCTAAATACATTTTAATTCTCATGATTATACCCATCTTTAATTCTACGACGAACTATCTTTAAGAAACCAATACAATTATTTATTAATTACTGGATTCAACTAAAATCATTGCATAATATCGTCATGTTTCATCCTTACCATTACAATTATTATCACTCATTTCTCGAAATACTTCCTTACTACAAAAAAAAATTAAATCACATAAGATTACATTCCGATTCAGGGGGTTCAATTTAAAAATTATTAAAAATTTCTTAAATTTTCCGTGATGGATATTGGCTCCAATACCTTGTTCACCAAGTAATTGATTATTTTACAAATGAACATACTGGTCGTATTACTCTAGACTTTTATACTTCCATTCGAAATACCAATTTTTTTTTTACATTTTTGTCGTCGATAGTTTCCGGGTGTATGTATTCTGTTATAAAAAACTCCTCAAGACTGTTTCTCTACTATATATGATTTTCCTTTAACTGTACATCCATTTTGGAAAAAACAGGCTGTAAACAATTCATTACCAACGATACTCTACCCCTTATATTTTACAAATAACTGTGTCATCTGACTTTTAGTAATAAGGTTTTAATCTAAAACGAGTAACCAAGCACACTGGTACTTATATTTGAATTTTTTACTCAGTTTACTAATAAAAATGACTTATGAGAAAGGTAAAATGTGATTATGTAAACGATCTGAGGTTTTCCAGTAATAATCGGTAGTGAGAGACTGATTTAAAAGAAGAACGAAGAGTTATCTTCTCATCACTTACTCTGTCAAACCATGAGTTAACAAGACAAAAGAGTCACTATTAAAGGAATACAACTGAATAAAGGGAAGTTTTAGACACAATAGATTAAAGACGAGATGGAGTCTGTTATCGAAAGAGTTATACCTTTCTGAAGTACCATACCCCTGGTGTGGTCGAAACCTTAGATCGTCTGGTCCAGGGTTTAGAAGGTCTTGCAACACTCGTTCCCGTTCAATGGAGTGGAGTAGTACGAGACAAAAGTTCACCCAATTTGAGATGGTGTTTTCCCTATGTTATTACATACACCGGTGTCCATCACGATCATCATTCTTGGGTGGACGGTTACGTCCTCTGTATTTCCCTCCGCCTAAGGTAGGGACCCAGTCCTTCTAGGGGACCTCTTCCTTTACCGTTGGGTGAGGTCATGAGAACGGACCTTTTAGGGTGACTGTCTCTTCGAACCGTCCGATGTTCAGGTACCGCCAACGTTTCTCAGTCTGCACCGACTTCCCTGAATCGTACGTTCGTCCGTACCACGTTCGCGGTTGACTTAGTTACTCACCCAAACACACTGTAGAAAGTCAGACAGGCATATTATTAATGTTCCGTAGGTTCCTTGTAACTAGATAGGTGAAGAATACTACGTCTTCACCTCTAATAAGGAACATAATTATTGAGATGTCCATGAAACACTAGAAATAGTCTTAAAAGAGTGTCTATTTGAGTCACGTCATATCAAAAGTCGACTAGATTTATAATTTCGTCTCAAGGAGGAGAAGAGAGAGGGGAGGTGGGGGAGCGGGAGAGGAGGAGGGGGGAAAGACAGAGACGATGAGGGAGAGGGGGTGGAGAGGGAAAAAGAAGAAGACGAAAAAGAGAGAGAGAGGAACTTTCTCATACTTCCCCCCCCCCCACCTTAACTTACTTTTGTTTTTGTTCCTATATGTTTTAAGGACGTTAATTCTTACGTGAATCTTCCAAAATAAAATGGAATGAACGGATTGAACCTTAAATATTATTCCTTTTCCTCACGACTGACAAGACAGTCTCTAATAAAGGGGTAGTCAACGATACCCATTGTGTGACAGTCTCTGTTTGTCCTTTCGTCACCCGGTGTCCGAACGACAGTAACGGACTTAGAAGAAAGGTTCGGTGTACAAATGTTTGTACGACACAAGGGGAACTGTTTTCATCTGTGTCTGTGAGTCCCTGAAGTTCCGGAAGATAACACACACACTTTACCAAAGTAAATTCTCGAGGACGACAGTTAAGAGTCTGTTACCTCCCCCTTCCTCTCACAGTCATTGGGTGACTTTCGCTCGAACTCGTCTTCCGAATTGAGGTACCCGAGTGTTTACACACACACACACAAACATACACACAATTCTACTTATCTGTGATTTCTAATCTTAAACAATACCTTTTCTTTTGAACCGAATGTACCGACATTAGACTCGGTCTTTTGTGACTCGAACTTACAATCATAGAGACACAGAACCTCCAGGGAGTCGCCATAACCTCCCCTCTAAATCAGGGTCTTTAGTCCTTCTATTTCCTGACGAAACACTCAGACACGCACGCACAGTCAGGTCACTGACAAATGACGATGAATGTGTTACCGACTTCGAGGAGAGTATGTAGGACCAGCCCAGTTATAGTGCTCTAAGGGGTTATGAAGGAACGTAATCCGAGGAGACTAAGTCCTCCATCACCGTGTGTGTTTTATGAATCTAGGGTACAAGAGACGGAGTCACAGCAGGGAAACGTCACGTCAACTAATTTATGAACCTTCTGAGATTGTCCGTCAGGATCCTCCCGGTGTCTCAACGAAAAGGAAATAGTTAGGGTACGTGGGTTGTCTCCAAAAAGACACGACGGGTGTCCGGGTTGGGGATCGTCAACCTTCCGAACCAACCCGACCCCTTGAGTCTCCTAGTCGTTAGGTCAGAGACAGTTGTGAGTGGATTGTGGAACGTAAAGATCATAAGGGTGTCCCCAAAGACTACAAACACATATCTAAGTCCATCTCCGCTCCTAAAGATGACAAGTGATAGTCCAATCTCTTCGTCCTCATCCGTCGACCATCCCCTCCTCCCTGTGATGTACACACTCAGATATAATTCAACCTTCCTCAAAACTCTCTCCATAAAGTTCCTGTCCTCTTCCGTTGCCGTGGGGTGAGGTCATGAGAACAGACCTTTTAGGGTACCTACCTCCTCGGACCACCCGACGTCAGGGACTCCAGCGATCCTCAGCCTGTGCTGACTCGTTGAAGTGAAAGTGAAAAGTGAAAGTAAGTAACCTCTTCCTTTACCGTTGGGTGAGGTCAAGAACGGACCTCTTAGGGTCCCTACCCCCTCGGACCACCCGACGACAGATATCCCAACGTGTCTCAACCTGTGTTGACTTCGCTGAATCGTCGTCGTCGTAAAGTTCCTATTGTTTTTCTACCTTTTATTTGTGATAAGGGACTACGGATGTCAACAAGTCAAGGAAACCGACTTTTGAAAGAGAAGTTACTTACGTAAGGAAGTTGTTTATAAATAATTATTTATGAACCCAACCGGTTTGTCAAGTAGACCCAAAAAGACATTGTACAATACATTTTTGGGTTTGTTTAGAAAACCGGTCGGGTTATAATACACGATCAGTAACGGGATAAGTGACTTCTACGTCGTCACTCATTTTATCTATTCTAGGAACAGGGTATTAAACTTAATACAGGATCCGTATTGAGTTTAGATTACTAAATTATCGTCCTTGAACCTAAAAAGTCAGTTATTATATGATAACTTTTATTTACATATTCAAGAAAAGGAATCCCTTTCATAGTCCTCACCACATCCTTTCTTTGACTAACAATTTTTAGTAGAGAACCATATACTCACCATACACGTATACTCACATAAACACACATATACCTTTTTCCTCTAAATGCCAGATCTCTATTTGGGAAGGAATAAACTGTCAGAAAAGATTGTTCTTGGTTCGTGTTATCTCCTCCAACTAAAACCTGAACTCACTTTGCCTTGTTTTGTCTTGTGGCTCTTACCGTTTTGATTACAGTCTTCAAACGTCTATGAAAACTTTCCTTTATATTCTCAGAGTTACCTTTTTTGTCGGTCTCTAGTTAAACAAAGGGACGATGGAGAGTTTAGTCACAGATCTTTAAGAGACTATAGTCCTTAGTCTGATTTAATGATTGTAATACTCTACACTAGTCTTCTTTATTTACCAAATATAGAACCAGAGTAGGGAAGATGACTTTTGCCTTTTGAGTCTTCTTTCGGGATTTTGATATTTATAGTCTCTAAGTCTTTCTCGATGAAATTTGGAAGGAAACAAGAAAGGGGAGAGAGAGTATTTAACGTATGTTCATACGTCACCTCCCCCGAAGGGTCTACCGAGTCACAATTCTTAGGTGAACGGTTCGTCCTCTATGTCCAAACTAGGGACCGAACTCTTCTGGGGGACCTCTTCCTTTACCGTTGGGTGAGGTCATAAGAGCGGACCCTCTAGGGTACCTCTCTCCTCCGACCACCCGATGTCAGGTACCCCAGTACTTTCTAAGTTTATACTGAATCTCTGATTCGTTGTTGTTTACTTCGCCTCTCTTTTTTAGAAAAAGTAAAGAGTAACATCCCGATTTTATAAAAAACAAAAACAAGTTACAACTTTTAAAAGAGTTTTTTCACAAATATTTAGTTTATAATTGTTTCCTTCGTAAAACTCATTTCTATTGATTACATAATGGAAAGTGTATAACAAAATCTTGTATTTTTATCTGAGTTTAGTGACTCCAAAACGTAATCTTGATTCTTCATAGCTAGCAGAAAATGTAAATAAAAGACACGATATGTAAAACCATAAAGTAGTGCCCCCAAACTATAAGTGTTCCTGAATTAACACAAAAACAAACAAAGTTCTATACCGTGTACAGTTGATCTTTTCTTTTACAGGTAATATCTTTAAAATTCATAGGATTCTGGTCCTAGTACTGAAGATTAAGGAAAAGTCATAAGTATCGAGGACACACGTACGATTCAGTGAAGTTAAACAGGTTGTGAAATGCTGAGGTACCTGACATCGGGTAGTCAGAGGATACAGATACCCTAAGAGGTCCGTTCTTATGATCTCACCCAACGGTACCGGAAGAGGTCCCATAGAAGGTCTGGGTTCCTAGTTTAGACTTAAAGAATGCAAAGAACGTAACCGTCCGTCCAGAAATGGACATCACGGTGGACCCTTAGGGGGTGGATCATTCGTGTTTCAGGTACGAACAACTTATTTAATTTCACCCAGTTTACCTTACTGAAACAACTTGGGTGATACTTCTGTCCGATTAGTAGATTTAGATGTCCTGACCTTCTAAGAAGATTCAATTCACAAGATCCAGTGTAGTAAATTAGAGACTGTAAAATCGATACGTCTTGATAGACTTAGTGTGTCTTAGTTCGTATAGTATAACTGGAATCTTTAAGTTAGTCACAAAAGTATTAGTTAAGAAATCCTTACATTTTTTCACACATCACATTATTTAAAAGGTCGACGAAAGAAAACCTTTACCTCCAAATCCACTCACCCATATTTTTCGTTTATTTCGTAGTAACATCTTGAAATCTGAAACTGTTGATTGTTTATTACATATTCTTAAAAATTTTTATTTATTTATTTTTTATTTGTTTTTTATTTGGGTCTTATACTTGGTAGGAAAACACAAGGTTTCTTTTACGGAACCTCTTGTATACTTATTTCTTATGGGCGACTTCGTCTTTTTAAGTTTTCCTACGTTCGAAGTGTTAAAGCTATTGTTATTTGTACAAAAATACAACCGACCATTAAAGAGACGTCTACAATGAAACTTTCAAACCTGAATTCGATCTAGAATCGTTTGTTGTATACAGAAACCAGTTTAGTGACCCTAAACCACTCCCTTCCGGTCGACCTTTATCGAAGACCTCTGTTTGGAAATACAAAAGGGTTCCACTTGTATAAAAAGAACAAAACCATTTCCTTTTTTTTTAACAATTCGGCTGGGTGTTGTCATTTTAATACCGTACTTAGACCAACTCACAGGAGGTCCCTTCGTCATCCTGTTCGTCTCAATTCGGCTGTACGACGAAGGAGATAGACGTGGACGGTAAATGACTAAAGTCAAATATGGGGTGGTTCAAATATAAACCTAATGTCAATCAGGTTTCAGCATATATTAACCAACCACGTGTATTTACTTGACCAATCACGATATACCAAGTAGTAAAGTTACCTTGTTTGAAAATAGTGTCTTAGTAAAGATAAAAATATTCCATAAATATTACTATAATTAACTCCTTTCTATCATTTTTGTTGTTGTTGTTTTTTTTTACTACCCTTTGTAATAAAAGTCTTTCCTTTGATGTTTACATACCAGAATAAAAGGGTATATCTAAAGACTAGTTACCTGTCAATGTCACTCATAAAACCAGTGTTGGAGACTGTACCGATACTGGTAGGAAATGTAGTCACAGTACTCATTTTTTTTTGTTGTTGGTGTTTTTTTTTTTTTTTTTTGTCTACTTCTTAGTTTCTTTTTGTCTATTCTTAAAATAAGTTTTACTGTCTGAACTTAGGGTTGGAAAAATAAATGATTGGAACATTTAAACAGTCGTTCCTGAACACTCGTTCCAAAAAGTAGAGTCTAAGGGATAAAAATATTTCCTCCTTTTCCCACGACTATCAGTAGGAAACATCGTGTTTCCTTTAAGAGAAATACAATGATTTCTCTTTTCACCAACCGTGTATAGATATTTTATAATAAATAATAAAAAATGTACATCATCCCATTCTATTATTTGAAATGTAAAACTTCATAATCTCAGAATGAGTGAGAGAAAGATCTGATTGTATTAGAGGATCATGATTTATTTAGTCAACTTAGATCGTGAGATGTTACACATCTTCTTTGTGTAACATCTTACAAAAGGAAAAAGGTTTCTTCTTTTGGTTTCGTATATAAGGTAGTAAAGTCTTTGTAGTGACGAAAGTACAAAAAGATTTCAGTGAATTTAACAAAAACCAATCCAAATTTACACAAATGTAAACGATAAGGAAGTGTAAGGTTCTTAAAGAGGAGTAGATACACTTCCGAAAATACCCTTTTTGGCATATGTCGTAAATTTGAAAACACATACCTCAAAATAGTAAACAGTATTACCAGTGATATTGAGACATCTGTTACTACGTAACAATACCTAACTTAACACGAGGGGGAAACTTTCTAAAAAACGTCAGAATTGGAGGTCATGGATTCTTTCACTGGAATAAACCTTGATCTCATCAACGTCTATATTGGTCAATGATATTTCTGTATGGCCTACCATCTCACTTGGTAATAAGGTGGTACTGACAACAGGAATATTCTGCTACTGACACTCTTCTACCTCTATATGTCCCCCTATAGTACTCTATCATTTTCGTCTTTGACCAACCCGTCGACGTTCTGTTCCTGGTAGTTTCTAACGACTGTTTGTCGATCTCCGATCCTTCTCCGTTCCTTCTTAAGAGGGTGTCCAAAATCTCCCTTTACCGGGACAACTGTGGAGTTAAAACTTACAGATCAAAGGTCTTGACTCTATTATGGACAACGAAATTCGGTGGGTCAACCACTATGAAACAATACCGTTAGGATCCTTTGATTCTCTTCTCCGGTATCATGATAGTTTATAAGTAGTTGATGATTCAACCATAGTACTTCGTTCTTAAGAGTATCTAATAATCTATAACGGGTTGTAAAAATATAAAGTGTTTAATTCTCCAATTCCGGGTCTCTCATGTAATAAACCCGGATTAGACGTGTTGATCATGTATCGTCTTAAACTAATGTTGATAAAAGCTAAGTAGTCGGAGTCTTATCCGTAGTAGTCAGATTGAAACTTCTACTCCTTTAACTCTCAGTTTCTCTAACAATATTTGGGAAATGGAATAGAAAGACTCCGATTTACATGAGTAAAGGACACCAGAGAGTGGTCCCAGATGACTGGGTTTGGTAAAGAAACAATCGAAAAAGAAAGAGATTCATCTAATGTGCCGGAAGTAAATACCATAGGATTTGACTTACTCAATAGCCCATTTTGATACTAGTCACCTCGTAAATCTGTCCTACTGTCACGATAAGTTTATATGAAATTAGTCAAATCGTAAAATATCCCGATCAGATTTTATTGTCTTCTCAAATTACGGACAGAGAATTATCATAATTGTTGAAATATTAATATTATTATAGGTAATAAATAACTCGTACTGAATCATAGTCTATAACATAATCCAAAAATTTTATGTACTGAAACTTAGAACGTTTAAGGGATGTTAGTAATAATGACACAATAGACACCACGTCTGAGGGATTCTCTTCTTCTTTCAGACTAAATAGAAGGACCTACCCAGACCGAAGATGATGTAGTGTCTCTTATTTAAGGTCTCCATTCACTGAATGTGTCCTAGTGAGTTATTTAGTTATTAGTGATGTCCTCGTCTTAATCTTTGGTATGAAGAACTGAAGACTACGTCTTAATGAAGTATGGGTATCAAGAGTACATAACCAGTGGATCTCTTACTGACCTTCTCAAACAATTTTTGTGTCTTCCAACTTGAGAATACAATCCCGACTCCTTCAAATTTTGTACATATGATAGTACATTCTTAACTTAGCGGTCAGATACAGACTGCGTCCTATGTCGTACGAACCCCGACCACGTACCCCTACTGGGTGTCTCTACAATACCCCTCCCTCCACCCTCCCCCCAAGTACGAACCCTTGCGTACATTCTTAATTTCTAAAATTTTAATTTTTTTATTTATTTATTTATTTATGAAGGGTCGTTCAAGAATTCATGAGATTTAATGATTTTGGTACCATAGTCCCTTTGATAAAATGAGTAAGTCGACCATGGACTCTTTTGTCAGGACCTCGTCTATCTAAAATGTCCTACACTCTCTTTCTTTATTTCTCATTTGGGGACGTAAAGGACAAAATGGTCGAAAGTTCATACTTAGTTTAACATTTCTTACAACGTAAAAGACTTAAAATTGTCAAGAGATTGTACGTAAAGAAAATTTTGAACGTAGTATTGTACCTTTGTATTTTCACTGTTTCTAATTTACCACTGTAAGTAAGAAACTTATCTCAACGGGGAGAATAGATTCGTGTACGGACCTTTTTTACGTATAATTAACACCCGTTCTACTTTCAATTAAAATTGTGGGGAGATCGTTACCTAGAGAATAAATTCTCTTAAACGTGCAAAGTCATAGATAGACAGACAGACAGATAGATAGACAGACAGATAGATAGATAAGAATGATACGAGACATTTGACACGACTAACCCTGATAGACACTGAACAGTTTGACTTAAATTCATCGTCTACGAGAAACAGAGGGTGAGTTTAAGGGAAGAAGGTTTTTAGTCAATCGGAATCTAAGAAGTAGGGGAACTGTAAGGTATTAAAATCTTTGACCCGTGTGTATGTTCTAAAGACGGTCGTAATCCCTAAAAGATCGTCTAAAAAAAAAAAGAAAACTAATGTACCACCCTTCTGCAAGTATCTACAAGTCGAGGTTTGAGTGAACTGAGATCATGGAAGACTTTGGAGTGACGATTAATCCGATACATAACGAGATAATTGAACCGGTTAAGTTACAAAATTGCTTGTCGTATAAGAGGATTAAGAGTAAAATGGTCGTTGAAGGTTAAAAGAGAATGATAGGTTCATTTGCAAGTACATTCTATGGCTCATTCTTCAGATTAGAACGAAATCACTGATTAATCACTCCGTCAGAATGAGTTTGAGAAATTTTATTGACGGAGTCAAAGATATTAGTTTGTCATACTACTAAAGTTTTTTGTCTAAATTTCCAGAGAAGGTCACAATTTTTAGGTATAAAGAGTCTAGTCTTTGTCAATAAAAGACTTTCTAATGTAAACCGAGAAAATTTAACACATGAAGGTATAATCCATCACTTTTTTTCATAGTCGTAAATATTTTTCACTCCATTTAACTACCAACTATCTTCCTACTTATCAACCTACCTATAAACTATTTCTCTTATACTATTTTATCATAATCATCCACCATTTATATATCCATAAGTGACTTTTAGATAAGTCAAAAAGAGATGTCACTTTTTAAAAACGTTATTTAATTTTTTTACTACAGTAATCGTACACACCTGCGTATGTGTGTGATCAGTGAAGTCAGTACAGACTGAGAAACACTGGGATACCTGACATAGGTAGGTCTGAGGAGACAGGTACCCTAAGAGAACCGTTTTTATGATCTAACGGTAGGGGAGGAGGTTCCCTAGCAGGGGTAGGTCCCTAGTTTGGGTGTATAGAATGTAGAGGACGTAACCGTCCACCCAAGAAATGGTGATCGTGGTGGACTCTTCGGATTATATATATATAATTATATATGTATATTAATTTCTTATATACCCAAAGGGAGTATGGACAACCATTTATTAGGTGGACGTTACGTCCTCATGGGCCAAGCTAAGAGTCCAACCCTTCTAGGTGACCTCTTCCCTATCCGATGGGTGATGTCATAAGAACCCGAAGGGAATACCGAGTCGACCATTTTCGTAGACGGACTTTACACCCTCTGGACCCAAGCTAGGGACCCAACCCTTCAAGGGGACCTCTTCCCTTTCCGATGGGTGAGGTCATAAGACCGGACCTCTTAAGGTATCTTCAAGTGCCCCAACGTTTCTCAGTCTGTACTGACTCACTGAAAGTGAGTGAGTGAGTTTCTTATATATATATATATATTTTAATTTAGAAGATTTATGATGTCAATGAGTATAAACTCATAAGAAATTTTATCAGTACGTGTGTACGGGAGATCTTGAACAGAAAGGGTTAAGACAGGTCGTACTGTCCGATGTCAAAAATAAGAAATCCGAAACGAGACATAAAGGTTTCCTATACTTCGTGAGGTACCACTAAAGTCCTGCACAGTGAAAGTAGCGTCGACGTTTTGTCGACCAGTAGGTGTGTCGAGTGTCACCGTAAGACTTTACACCAGGTTTAACTAATTTTCGAACACTGAACTGATATTTGAAACAGAATCAGGAAAAACTACAACCTTTTTTATACCCTTTATTATGCTATAATAGTATAATGGATGATTAAGGATTGTAAATTTTTTTAAGTTGTGGGGTATATGTAAATTAATTAAATATAGAGGAAGGACGACATAAAAATACAGTATACTTATAGTGAATTCCACTTAATTTAGTTTATAATAAAACAATTAACGCCGTAAGAGAAGAAACTCTCTCTTCTGTCTCTATCTCCGTATGAGACGTGAGATTACATCTTCTACCATGTTCGACTAATGTAGCTGCAAGACCTTGCCAGAATAGAACGTTTGTCGTGTAATCTACGTCACCTTTACAATTATAGAGTGAAAGCAGTTTCGGAGGGTTGTCCTTACCTTCACCGTAATCGACTCCTCCGATTTGTCACATGTACGGTTATCGGTACATCTCCCCGACTAGACGTATCATCTCCCAGTCACTCCTTGGGGGTCGTGTCCACTTTCGTTCTTAGGCGTCTTTGTGACACTGGTCGTCTGTCACCGGTGTACACCTCCCATCTTTTTGTACCGACTATGAAACTTAATCGACTTTTTTGAATAAATAAAAAGTTACTTTGCAGGGACCCCTGTATGAAATTTATGGACCTCTGACATCCTTACCTTATAGATCGTTATAATCCACCCAGATTCTTGGTGACTGGATCTTGTCTATTTAGTCTGACCTGATCCGTTTTATTATTTACAACCGTTCCCGTAAAGAGGTACTGAATAGGAAGTCAAAGGATAGAACTTGAGACAATCCACCAGATGTAAGAAATTTTGAAAATTAAAGTCACGTGTTGATCTCGGATAACAATTAAGGTAAGATTCGAAACATTTAAAAGATGGTGAAAAGGACAAAGTGTCGTACAGACCGGGTAACGAGTAAAGGAGTGTCGGGATTCAAGATGAAACATTTATTATCAATCTAAAGACTATTAGTTCATCTATTACTTTAAAATACTAACTGTGGTTACTACTTCAAAGTAAATAGTTTATAAACTAACCCGATAGATCCGTAACGTAGTCCTTAGTCTCTATATGTAAAAAAAAAAAAATTTCTCTGACTAAAAGAGTAGGGTCTCAGGCCTTAAATAGGTCGTGAATTTTTACATCAAATTACGTGTATACTTACTGGACCCCGAGTACCAAATCTACATCTAGGGTATCATCCATTTCTCAAGACTCTAAGATCTAAAGATTATTCAATAGGATACTACTAATACTACAAACAGACGTCCACTATAAAATATATCGTTTTTAAATCACGTCCCCAAAAAAAGTTGGTGTACACCTTCCCTCCGTTCAGAATGACGGGTTAAGTAAGTATAACATATTATTTAAGTGAAGTGAAGTTACTGAGATCTTATAATTAATACATAGAAGAGACTCTCTTAACTCTTTTACCAGAAATTTAGTAAAAGAGAGAAGACACAAGTCCACCTTTGAACATAGTTACTCCTAACTTAAGTCTAAATTCGTTGGTCTTCAGATCAGTTACTGAATCTGTTTATCCCAATAAATAGAGTCTGTCGGTCATCAGTCCCCCATCATCAGATCCCGAGACCCCTTGAAAGACGAAAAAAGGCAAGTCAATAAGAGTCGTACATGTCGATCCATGAGTGCCTACGACAGAGGCACTCCGACACTCTATAGTCGACGAACCCGTCCCAATGTAGACGAAAGGTCCACTTTCGTCCTTCACCTCTCTCTTTTCGGTTTCAAAGAGTCGTCTGTTCGGGTCACTGAGTTGAATTAGGAAAACAAATCTTGACCCAGTGTACCAGTGGGAATTGTCCTTCACTTACATCCTTGTCCTGACAACTTCGCGATCATGACCTCGTAGATATTGCCGCACGCACGTACGTACCAATCAGAGAAGTCAGCACAGACTGAGAAACGAGTCCTCTATTCCTTTCCCGACGTTTGACTAAACGATGTGAGTACCTTAACTTTACAGTATTCGATTTTGTTTCAAATAGGTACGAATTTACATTTTGTTATTACATCGCGGGTTTAAGAAAAATTTACAGATACGAAAGATTTTGAAATTTGAAAGATGAAGATTAAGACAGACAAACCTGATATATCTTCAAAGTGACACGAACATGGTAGGTGGGTTATATTCATCTTCATCTAAAGAGGGGAACCAAAAGGATACGTTAAAGAAGTCAATATGTTTAAGGAAACATTCATCTTTATTATGAAACAGCGTGTACATTCAGTGAAAAATAGGTATTTCGTGGTTAAGGGGACGAATAAATTGAATATACGTCTCATGTAGTACTCTTTGCGACCCGACCTCCTTCGTGTTCGACCTTAGTTCTAACGGCCCTCTTTATAGTCATTGGAGTCTATACGTCTACTGTGGTGGGAACACCGTCTTTCACTTCTTGATTTCTCGGAGAACTACTTTCACTTTCTCCTCTCACTTTTTCAACCGAATTTCGAGTCGTAAGTCTTTTGATTCTAGTACCGTAGGCCAGGGTAGTGAAGTACCGTCTATTTGCCCATTTGTCACCTTTATCACCGATTGATAAAAAGACCCGAGGTTTTAGTAACGTCTACCACTGACGTCGGTACTTTAATTTTCTGCGAACGAGGAACCTTCTTTTCGATAATATTTGGATCTGTCGTATAATTTTTGGTCTCTGTAATGAAAAGGTTGTTTCCAGGTAGATCAGTTCCGATACCAAAAAGGTCACCAGTACATACCTACACTCTCAACCTGATATTTCTTTCGACTCGTGACTTCTTAACTACGAAAACTTGGCACCACAACCTCCTGAGAACTCTCAGGGAACCTGACGTTCCTTTAGGTTGGTCAGGTAAGATTTCCTGTAGTCAGGACCCACAAGTAACCTTCCCGACTACGATTTCGACTTTGAGGTTATGAAACCGGTGGACTTACGTTTCTTGACTGAGTAACCTTTTCTGGGACTATGACCCTTTCTGACTCCCGTCCTCCTCTTACCCTGTTCTCTCCTACTCTACCAACCTACCGTATTAGTTGAGTTACCTGTACCCAAACCCATCTGAGACCCTCAACCACTACCTGTCCCTCCGGACCACACGACTCCAAGTACCCCAGCGTTTCTCAGTCTGTACTGACTCACTGACTTGACTTGACTTGACTTACTTCAATTTTTACTAAAATTTAGGGTACCTGCCTCCTCGGGTCATCCGACGTCAGGTACCCCAGAGATCCTCAGTCTGTACTGACTCGCTGAAGTGAAATTGAAAAGTGAAAGTACGGAACCTTGGGTGAAGTCACAAGAACGGACCTCTTAGGGTCCCTGTCCCCTCGGACCACCCGACAGCAGACACCCCACCGTGTCTCAGCCTGTGCTGACTTCACTAAATCGTCGTCGTCAATATTTGTTTCGTAAACCTTATCTTATACCTTTATATTGTAAAAAACAGGTCAAATTTTAGTTCAAGATCATAAATATCAATGGACAGACTGAAAAATTTTTGAGATATTTGTCTACGTTACTTTTCATCTTTTAATTATGACTGTATAAATAGTTCTGTCCATGATTTCAATTAATTGGGAGAGTTGTTATTTCTCGTAATGTTAAAGATAAAAGGATTACTCTTTTGACTCCAAGTCTCTTGAATTCATTAACGATTTCTAGTGGTCGACGTTTTATAGTCTCGAGTTATACTTCAGTTCACACAAATCTTAAAAGATTAAGGAGAGAATGTCCCTTTGTATCTTGAATGATCGAACTAGACGAATAATTGATAGAGACACTTTAAGTACTACGCGTACATTTTTGTCATTCCTAAACAATAAATATATAGACAGGTGAAAGAAGAAATCCGAACTTAAATTGTTAATTTTTATGTAGTTCACTCTGGGACAACCTTTACTCTACGTACAAGAAATAAAACTGTGACACTACGATCACTATTTTTAATTTCTCTCTTCTTTCTTTTCTTGTCTTCGTAATCAACTCACATCTCTCTGTACCCACTGTAAGTTTCTTCTTTTAAGTTTACTATTTAACTAATAGTTAAGATACTATATATTAAAAAATTTTTTTCCGTAAATTGAATTTTCATCGGTCCTAGTGTCTTGAATCATTTTCACTCCGTGGTCGTCGGGTACGTTAAATCTATCATTCACTTTATTTTATTTGAATGTAAATTTTTATATGAATACCAAAGTTTTTTTTTTTCTTTTTATATGAATACCAAAGTCCATACTATATACCCCTTTTAACCTTATTAACAAGTCGAATATATCTTATGAATTTCAAAAGTATAAAATTCTTAATAAGAGGTATTATATTTAACGAGATTATTCATTCTTTTCACATGAATTTTTCTTTAATTTATTGAAAAAAAAGGAAACATTCACCTCTCTCTCTACTCTTTTGTTAAGTTCACGTTACACTATTCATGAACCCCAGGCTTGCCTCGTTTGTTTTATTTTAATAAATTTAGTGAAAGTTTTTCGGATGTCTTAATCATTGAGTGAAAAATTTTCAGGTAAGGTTTACTTATTTTACACTCTAAACTCAGACGTTTATCCCCCTCGGGTCAAAAGAAGGACTTTTGAAATGTGAAACTTTACTTAGTTCCACCTTCTCATGTCCGTGACTCCGAGGGTCGAGAATTCCTCAATTTTCTACACGTAACGTTTTCCACTCCCTACCTTCAATTTTCTGTACTATTTTCAAAATACCGAAGTTTCGAAAAGTTCAAATCTTTTCTGTCGTATCCATCCCTGTATCTTTAACGTATATGTATATACATCTTTTTGTCAATTTACGACCGTCCTTCACACCGTACGTCTCCGTTTCGGTCCTCACAGGACTATAGGTGACCCTCAACCGTCCTTCGCGACTCCGAAGCCTATCCTTAACCTTCATAAACTATCGAGTCTCCTTTTGTCTCGTCTCTCCCCCTTTGTCACATTTGTGTTTCCAGTTCTTTATTTCCGTCCCGTGTCCCGAGGGACCACCTACACCCGTCCTTGTCTCTGACATTAGGTTATTGGTTGTCCCATGTTTCGCGGAGACTGTGGTTTCATCGGTGGAACCGTCCTTCGTATCTAGTATGGTAATACAGGAGTAAAGAGAGGAGACAGCCCTTGTCTGAGATACTGACTTGAAGTCTGTCTCTGTAAACTCCTTCTTTTTAATACCCGTGTCTCAAAATCTTTTTCTTCTTTCTAACGGAACTCGGACCCAAGTGGGTTGTCAGAAAAGAAACTCCAAATACTACGAATAAGAAAAAAAAAAAAAAGGTCCTCACCTTTGATACTACACTTAAAACTATAGTTATAAATTTATTGATCTAACTTAGAAAACTATATATATATATGTATATACATATATAAATTAAGTTTTGACTAATAGGTTTAACCTGTGTGCCACTTAAATAAATTCGACTTTGAAGCTTAACTGGGAATGTTCCGTGACCAGAACAATTGACTGGGAATGTTCCGTGACGTAGACCAAAACCATAAAGATTGAATCTAAGGAAAAGTATAACGTATTTATTATAGTAAATATTTCTTTGACAGTATTTCTTCCGTCTACTGATTGAGTATAAAATAAACTAATCTATGACTTAGCCAATACTCGAAACCCGACGTCCATTGTCCTGTGGGTTCTTTTTCACCGTATTTAATAGTCCCGTAAATACTAGAGTGTATTTGTCTCATGGTCTGTCCCGACCTGTCGAGTCGTTATCCCTCCGACCGAGTGATTACAGTACGGACACAAAAGTGGACTTAAGGTAAGGGAGAAGTCGTACGGTTATAACAGTGTCAGGTATTAAAGTTATATCGACACTATTGCACGAGGGACCACCAGATCACCAATCCTAAGTCCTGAAAGTTACATCGACACTATTGAGGTGCTCCGTGTCCGTCTGTACTGGAGAGGTCACTTCCTTCTTCTCCACTAGGGAAGATTCACAGAGACAAACACAATGATTCCTTGCGAAAAGGGTTGTGGAGGGGATATGAGTCCGGGGTTAACCAACCGTGATTAGTATAGTCTCGACGTTTGAAAGGGTCACCCGACACGGACTGCAAAAGTTGGAGGTTTGACCCTCCACCTGAAACGGTCCTTTCTATTCCACCTCAGTCCTCCTACCTACATCTCACCTGTTGGTTCCAGACAGTGTTAAACGGAAATAATCAATAGGTAATGTTTAGGTATTTATAACTAAACTAGTCCACCCTTGAAATAAAGAAGAGTAGAAAACCCACACAGGAATACGAATGTTCGCGACTAGACATAAAAGTGGTAAACATACAACGTAAAAAACCAGAACGGGAGATCTTTGATTTCATGTGTTTGGAAGGGGGTCTCAAACTTTTAAAAGTCTGTACGAATCCACCTACTTTCAACAACACGATATCTGAAACCGGTTCGATATTGTTTGGGTGATTTGACACCTCTTAAATTACGGTGACTCTTGTTCCCTCACCCGGAGACCCGATTTGTCGTGTCTTACGGTTGGTGCGATGTGTGTTAACGAACCCGTGTTCGGTCTTGTTAGCCACCAAGACCGAGATCAGGTTCGAGACTCGACGAAGGATCTTCTCCAGTACTCGCCAGTTTCCTAGGAGGGATTCCTGAAAAGACTAAAGATTCCTTGAATACCCCCTTTTCAGGTCCAGACCACAAAATAGACCACAGAGATTTTTGGGTGTTCACAAACTTTACACACCCGTGGTGAGAACGTTGATGTCCCTTTCTAGACATCGAGAAGAAGGAAATGAAAGAAATGAAGGAAGACCTTTAAAATTAGTCGTGTCGTCAGGGGTAAGTAGATTTACAGACTCTAATATATTGTGAAACACAGTTATAAAGGGCAAGTCAAGTCGCAAATTGGGATATGATAAGACGTTCTGGAAAAAAAAAAAAAGAAAGAAATCCACATAAGATGAGTTCCTGAAAAACACGGAAAAGACTTTATGTTTTAATTTTGCAAGTCTAGTTTCTAGTGTAAAAAGGTAAAGAATGGGGTGAATGGTAGGTGTATGGATTACATCATATTGGGTATAAATAATTTGTTCACTTACATCGAACACCATTTTCTATTCCCTGTATTAATGTGTCACAGTACACTGTTCTGATGGTTCCCTTTCCAGTCCCTGTTATAACTTCGTTGTTCAACGATACATGGATAAGTAAATGACACGATTTGTTCCTATCTCACCACACATTTTTAGGTGTTCCATGGACGAGTCCCTGAATTTCTGATCACTGTCTCTTTATATGATTTATTTGTTCATACGTGTTTTACCTTTCTAATTTTGACACCATTCACGATACTTTCTTTTCTTATACTCGATACACTACCTGTCCACCTGGACCGGGTTAGATGTCCACTCCTTACCGGAGGGACCCTTCATTATAAACGAGACTGTGGACGTAATACTCATCCCCTATTGATCCCTGTCGGTGACAAAAGTGTCCGTTTGCAGTTCAACACCGACCTCACTTCACCCACTACCATCTCTTACTTCGACCGGTTTCCACCCGGTCTTTCTCGATTTAGACAAGAGGAAACGTTTTATCGAACACCTCGACGGGGTGGTCTCTAACGTAAAAGGTTACTCGAAAAGTGACACACCGGTGTACGACACAAAGAGAGGTCACCGTTAGGTTCGTTTTCACCACAGTGACGAAGGGTCCGTCTCAAAATTCAGTCACTCATACGAAGGAGGGGAACGAGTGGAGGGTAAGACACCCGAGGTCACCACTCTCGTCCCATGGAAACCTTCGACACACTATTTCTATCAACAAGTCGGACCCTGAGACTTAGTGACGAACGTCCTCTAAGAGACGGTTGGACCTTGAGGAAGGGACCTCGTAGTGGAACCTCTCCTACTTTGAAGTCGAAATTCAATAATACTCACAACCTCCCTAGAAACGATTCTATCGAATAAGACTGATTACGAAATAAGGTATTCATTACTCTTCAGTAAATTTTTGAAAATTTGTCTCTATATACTATTTTAGTTGTAAAATATTTGTCAGTACATGTTTCACCTTTCCGAAGGGACCACCGAGTCTGCCATTTCGCAGACGGATGTTACACCCTCTGGATCCAAGCTAGGGACTTAGCCCTTCTAATTTTGACACTATTCACGATACTCTATTTACTCGCACTCGGTCCACTACGTACGTGTAAACTAGATGACAAGTATTTCAGTCCTTATATAATCCTACTCACTCTTTCTTAATCCTTCGTTGTTTGTCTTTACGACAGTGTCTTCAGATACACTCTTTTTAAACTCCGTCACCTTCATCTCTTCGCCGACTTAAGTCATCTAGATTTCACTACAACGATCCTAAACCATTACATGATTTATCCTTTTTGACTCTTCCTTCATAAATGTTTCTGACAAGGGAGAAACCGAAACAACACACAGGTCAGTGAGTCAGTACAGGATGTGAAACACTGGTCTGTCCACACATCGGGTGCTCTGAGGAGGTAGGTATTCTAAAGGGGGTTTTCTTATCACCTGACCTAACGGTAAAGGAGGAGGTCCCCTAGAAGGGTTGGGACCCTAGCTTTGGTACAGAGGACATAACGTTCGTCTAGGAAATGGTGACTCGGTGACCCCTTTTGGAGAAACCGAAACCTGTGACTCATTAATATTAAGCCTGTGGTCCCGAAGGGACCACCGAGTCTCCAATTTCGTAGACGGACGTTACACCCTCTGGACCCAAGCTAGGGACTCAGTCCTTCTAGGGGACCTCTTCCTTTACCGTCGGGTGAGGTCATAAGAACGGACCTCTTAGGGTACCTGCCTCCTCGGACCACCCGATATCAGGTGTCCCGGCGTTTTTCAGTCTGTGCTGACTCGTTGAATTAAAAGTGACTCATTAACCCACTACCGTAAGAGAGTCTTTCCTCTCTCTCTATTTTCAAGGTTCAAGTGTACACGTGTGTATGAGATCATCTACGAGAAGAACACATGTTTGTAGGTCAGAGAATAAGATGTTTTTACTTTTCTATCAACACGACAGAATCCCTCCATGGGAGAGACTCCGTCACACGATTACCAATTCCATGGTTTCTTACCTCAACCTGGTCGGGGAATTGATAATTATTGACGGATCTAGTGGATCCTACCAACAAATTAAGAATCGAGGAGTTGAAGTCAACCCTTTTACCCCTTTATTATCGAGGACGGTGTGCAAACATTACTCCTCCTGTACGTTCTTGTGTATGTTTCGTGTCTTCCTACAAGTGGGAACCATTCTTTTGCAAGTAGCAACGAAAAATACGTCGTATAGAGGGTCCCAACATTCCCAGTAGTCGTATAACACACGAGATGTTCACTCTTTTATATCGGTCGATTCCATGATAATTACCATCTGACATACGAGGTATGTTTATTTAATCAAAATACCCAGACCGAACCAGTGACTTAAGGTGTCCATTCCGAATCACGATTATCAAGTTAAAAAAGGATGAGAGCAAAACCGTCCAAACAAAAACCAGGACTAAAAATCTATGTGAGTAAGATCTGGGAAGGAATGCACCGGGGGTTAACGTCTGTTACAACAACAAGGTATCGGCGGATTCAGGCTTGGATAAAGGTAATTAAGAGTCGAGTCGTAGATAAGACATATACGAAAGAAATAGATTAAAGAAGTGAGAAAGTTGAACAAATTGAAAATATTTAGAAGTTAATAAAACCAATGAAAGAATTTACTTGTGTACCGACGAGATTAGAAGGAGGATTTTCGTCGAGATATGAGCCATATTTAGAGTGAGGGTTCGTAAGTACGGTTATTGGAAGGGTGATAGAAAGACAGACCACATCGTGTTTACAGAGTGAAATGTAAGACACGTCGTACTAATTCTCTCCACACACAAACACACACACACTGATTCCAAATGTTTCACTCTCCGTTATGTTGTCGTTATGTGTGTTAATCCCGTTACGGTGATTTAAATATGCGAGTTCAGGTTTATAAAGTCACGAGGAACACCTTATAACATTATATTATAAAATCCTGAATATCCGCTGAATGTCCGTAAAATATCACCCTGAATCTTTTGAAAAGGAAATACGGAAAATTGGGGAAAGAGTAGGAAGTCTAAGACCGAGTCTTCAATGGGGGAGACATTTTGAAAGAAACTAGGTTAAGGTCCGTCGTGTTTAGGAAAGTAAGTTCTGATTTGGAGGGACTGTATTTCATATGGGTTCTCAGTGTCCCGATCTAGTGTGACCCAGTGTAAACATAGACACAGATACATAGACAGAAGGATCTTACTTAAACTCGGGTTTCGTCTCTAAGTATAATCTCAAGGGAAGAGAGTACCGTGGGTTATGTAAATAAACAAAAGATGTGCCAATCAGGATTCACTTACAACCTGTAGACAACGATAAACTTTTTTCGTCATAAGACTCAGGTCGACATGGGTCGTAAGACTCAGGTTGAACAAGGTTGAATAAGACTCAGGTTGAATACGGGACCGATATGATTATTTGCTTGATTTTACCATCTGTATCCTTCTTCCAAAAAAATAATAACAATAGACGGATATGTAAGGAACTGTATTTTTATTCGTAACTCTTTTCTAATAGATCATTAATGTCAATGAGGACACATCCTATAACACTCCGAAGGGTCCATCGAGTCGACGATTTCTTAGAAGGACGTTGCGTCCTCTGCGGCCGAGACAAGGACCCAGCCATTCGAGGCGACATCTTCCCTATCCGAGGGGTGAGATGATACGTACCAGAAGGGACCATCGAGTCTGTCATTTCTTAGACGGACGTCACACCCTTTGGACCCAAGTTAGGGACCAAACCCTTCTAGGGGACGTCTTCCCGTACCGTTGCGTGAGGTCCCAAGAACGACTTCTTAGGGGTACCTGTCTCCTCGGACCACCCGATGTAAGGTACCCCAGTGTTTCTCAGTCTGTGCTGACTCGCTGATTCGTGTCGTCTTCCTATAACTTGATCGCTGATCCTTCTACACACGGATTTTATTTCGAAATATTTACTAAATTATTTTCATTCGTGTTTGTTTCCTGAGATCTGTTTTATCCCTTTCGACTGAAACTATACCTTTTGATCACATCCAAACACGTTCCATAGTAATCAGTTGAAAAGTGAATTGTGACCTTTTCTGTTACGGGAATTAAAGTTGTAAAATTTCACGGCATTACATTTACAAATACACCATGAGTGATATTAGTATGTTGGACCCAACTTTAGTAGGAGAAGTGGTGAATGATCGAATCTGTAAATGAAGATAAAAAGTATAATATGGGGGAGAATCCCAACAGTAATCTTAATTTATTTTCATTAAGTGTACTAAGTACCTGGATTGTAAGATCCAAGGATATGATATGATAAGGAACGTCGTAGTCTAAATTGAAAGTAGTGGTCAGTCAAGTCAGTGAGTCAAGTCAGTGAGTACCCCACTGGTCGAGAAACACTGGGGTACCTGACCTCGTGTGGTCCGAAGGGACAGATAGTGGTTGAAGGCCTCGAACCAGATTGAGTACAGGTAGCTCGGTCACTACGGTAGGTTGGTAAAGGAGGACGGAAGTTAGAACGGGTCGTAGTCCCAGAAAAGATTACTCAACCAAGAAGTGTAACTCACCGGTTTCATAACCTCAAAGTCGAAGTCGTAGTCAAGAGGGTCACTTATAAGTCCTGACTAAAGGAAGTCCTAACTAACCAAATTAGAGGAACGTCAGGTTCCCTGAGAGTTCTCAGAAGTTGTGGTGTCTAGTTTTCGTAGTTAAGAAGTCACGAGTTAAAAAAAGTACCAGATTGAGAGTATAGGTATGTACTGATGACCTTTTTTGTATCGAAGCTAATCTACCTGGAAACAACCGTTTCATTACAGAGACGAAAAATTATACGACAGATCCAAAGAGTATCGAAAAGAAGGTTCCTCGTTCACAGAAAATTAAAGTACCGACGTCAGTGGTAGACGTCACTAAAACCTCGGGTTCTTTTATTTCAGACAGTGACAAAGGTAACAAAGGGGTAGGTAAACGGTACTTCACTACCCTGGTCTACGGCACTAGAAACAAAGAACTTACAACTCGAAATTCGGTCAAAAAAAGTGAGAGGAGTAAGTGAAAGTAGTGGTCTGTGTAGATGTCGACTCACGGTGTAGTGAAACCAGGTCGGAGAAGTAAGTAAGACCCCGATGACCATTAAGAGGAGACAAGAAGGGGTCATCGAATAACCTGTGGAAGTCTGGACCCCCTGAGTAGAAAACCACAGTATGGAAAAACCGGAAAATACATCAAGTACTCCAAGAGTACCGTTCAATATGACCCCACCAAACGATAAGGGAGGAGGTCACCTAGTGTAAAAGAGTCTTGAGGGGCGTTACCGGTGTCCTGACCTTTTCCAGTTAGGAGTAGGGTTAAGGGTTCTTCTCATCATGGTTTCTCACACGATTGACAGTCTGAGAACGTGAGTAGAGGGTACGATCACTCCAGTAAGAATTTTAGAACGTACGATCCGAAGTCGTAATACGCTTGGTTCTTGAACGTCTACAAGTTCGACCCAAATCTTTTCCTTTTACTTGATCTCTAGTTTAACGGTTGTAAACGACCTAATATCTCTTTCATTTCCTTAAGGTCTTTTTGTAGATAGAGACAAAGTAACTGATACGATTTCGGAAACTGTCACACCTAGTACTGTTTGACACCTTTCAAGGATCTCTCAATCCTTATGGTTTGGTAGAATGGACAGAGGACTCTTTGGACATAAGTCCAGTTCTTCGTTGTCAATCTTAGAACATACCTTGTTGACTAACCAAGTTCTAGCTCTTTACTCATACTGTCCCGACAGACGACAGTGAAACAAATTGGATATGCGACTCGTGTGGTACTCTTTACGGTCCGACCTACCCAATGTTCGACCTTACTTCTATCCGCCCTCTTTACAGTTGTTGGAGAGATACTATGGTGAGATTACCTTTTTTCGTTTTTCCTTGATTTCTCGGAGAACTACTCCCACTTCCTCCTCTTACTTTCTGGACCGAATTTTGATTTATAATTTTTTTTATTCCAGTACCGTAGACCAGGGTAATGACGTACCGTTTATCTTCCCCCTTTCCACTTTCCTCACTGTCTAAAGGAGAAGAACCCGAGGTTTTAGTGACTCCTATAAATGGCGTCGGTACTTTAGTCTTCTGCTGACGAAGAACCTTCCTTTCACTACCGTTTGTCACACAACCTTTCGTCTCTGCAATGAAACGGCTGGTTCCAGACATATCAGTTCCGACACCAGAAGGGTAACCAGTACATGTCAACACTCTCGACCTGACATTGCTACCGTCTTACGGTTTCTTAACTACTGAAACTTGAAACCACGACCTCTTCTGAGGACTTTCAGGGAACTTGTCATTCTAGCTTGGTCAGTCAGAATTCCCTCTAGTTGGGACTTATAAGTGATCTTCCTGACTACGACTTCGACTTCGAGGTCATAAAACAAGTAGACTACGTTTGTCTACTAAGTAACCTTTTCAGGGACCCTTTCTAACTCTCGTCTTCCTCTTCTCCCGTAGTCTCCTATTCTACCGACCTACCGTAGTGACTACGTTACTTATACTTGAACCCGTTTGAGGTTCTCTGTCATTCCCTGTCCCTAAGGACCGCACGACATGGGGTACCCCAGCGCTTCTCACCCTGTGTTGGACCATTGACTCGTTGTTGTTGTTAAGTGTACTTTGTGAACACGAGACTTATATCATTCGAGAGATATTTATAATCTTTAATGATAAGCTTAATTTTAAGATTCAAAGTACAAATCAGTAGATCCTATAAGTTATACGAATACCAATCTGATATATTTGTACCCTAGGTCTTTTAGGAGGACTTCGATTAAATTTTTGGATTTAGTGTCTTCTAGTTTTTCTATCAAGTCAAGTCAAGTCAACGAGTCAACATAACCTGAGACGCTGGGGTACTGACGCTGACGCTGACGTCGTACGGTCCGGAGGGACAGGTAGTGGTTGAGGACCTCAAATGAGTTTGAGTACAGGTAACCCAGTCACTACGGTAGGTTGGTAGAGTAGGAAAAAGCAGGGGAAGAGGAGGACGGGAGTTAGAAAGGGTCGTAGTCCCAGAAAAGGTTACTCAGTCGAGAAGTGTAGTCCACCGGTGTCATAACCTTAAAGTCGAAGTTGTAGTCAGGAAGGTTACTTGTGTGTTCTGACTAGAGGGAATCCTACCTGACCAACCTAGAGGAACTTTAGAAACGTTTATCGCAAAGGGAAATCAAATACGACGACTCCGAGGTACAAGAAAATTCAAAACAAAATTTAAATATCATGTACTCCAAATTTTGAAAGGTGTAACCCATGTCGAATCCAAAACCACGTAGGAATCCAATCTTGTATTGGTCTACTTATAACTTCCTAACCTTATTTTATCCTCTTGGTACAGACACTCCTTATATAGTTTGACGGTAGAGGTACCCTGGTAAAAAGTAAGTAAGTAAATTTGTTCGCAAAACGTTTTTCGTCTGATAATTACTCCGTTCTATTTCCTCAATAACATGTACTCTTGTTAAAGGTCTCAAAGACTTTCCTTCATTTGTGATTTAGAGGGATATTTCCTGAACATGGTAAGTCCCTAAATGACGTTCGGTCTGTAGGTAGATAGACGAACGTGATTCCTTAGAAACGAAGTTAAGTGTCTCATTTCAATCCCTCCTTCATAAGACTCTATTCTCTAGATATATGTTCGAAGGATAGTCTGGTCGAAAAACGGTCGGTTATCCACCGGGACTTTATTTATTTGGGGGATATGTAGTACTAGTTTTGTCGATCTTTTGTGACGACTGTCCTGGACTACACAACTCTTTTTTATATTGTTCTTCGTTTCTTTTTATTTTTGTACTCTCTCCGTCCTTTACCTTCTTTTGTTCTCCTTAAGGAAGTACTTTATCTAATGTAAAAAATGGCATGTAAGAAACACTTTAATCTCTTCGATAAAGAAGAAACTTTATTTTCGAGTTTCTCTTCGATATTTCTAAGTTTCTGTTTGACTAGGATACGTATCTTCTTTTATTTATGACCTACCGTCTAGGACAATAATTTTTTTTTTTCTATGGGTCATCTCTACCGTTTTCATCACTGTAAGTCCACAACTACTGTTTGAGAGAGTCACTTACCACTGAACCTGTTTTCTTCTCCTTTCTTTGTTCTCATCGATGTACTGACGACCGGTCTATACGACGACGACGACGACGATTCAGCGGAATCAGCACAGGCTGAGACACGCTGGGATATCTTCCGTCGGGTGGTCCGAGGGGACAGGGACCCTAAGAGGTCCGTTCTTGTGACCGTACCCAACGGTAAAGGAAGAGGTTACGTACTGTCACTTTTTACTTTCACTTCAGCGAGTCAACACAGACTGACAATCACTGGGGTACCTGACGCCGGGTGGTCCGAGGAGACAGGTACCCTAAAAGGTCCGTTCTCACGACCTCACCCCACGGTAACGGAAGAGACGGTCTATACGACCACTCGTAAATTCTTGATAGAGACAGTGAGGAGTTTTGACGACTCTAAGAGTTTACCCAACTACAGGACACCCGAAGGGGTCCCCGAGTCTACCATTTCTTAGACGGACGTTACGACCTCTGGGTACAGACTAGGGACCCAGTCCTTCTAAGGGACCTCTTCTCTTACCGTTGAGTGAGGTTATTAGAACGGACCTCTTAAGGTAGTTGTCTCCTCGGACCGTCGAATGTCAGGTACCCCAGTATTTCTCAACCTGTACTGACTCACTGATTGTGTGGATACCATCGGTCTATTCTTATGACGTCACCCATCGGTAAGGGAAAAGGTCCCCTGTCAGTCACTTTTCTTCATGAATTTAATATGAATGTATTTCATTAAGGTCCAATTATATCGAGAATACGAAGTTTCTCTGTAGGATCTTGATTTTTTGGTTCTGACTTTGTCCCATATCTTATAATAGATAACCAGAATGACTCAAAATCGTGAAAAACAAAAGGTTTGTGTCAGGGTATCACCGACTCAGATTTATGGGTTTGGGGTCGTCGTAGAGTCTAAGTGCATCTTCCACATGTTAACATAAGTTAATGACTACCCTGAAACCAATAACGGAATGTACCTATTTATACCGGGACCCACGTGTCAATCCTTTCCTGGCGAAGGATACACAGTCTCATTTCGAGATTATCTTCATAACTGACGTCTGAGGAACGAAGGATAGGAGGTATGTCTCCTTCGTGTTGATACCACACGTCATAAGTATAAAGAATCTCTTTTAGTTTCCAACCTTCAAAGAGGATCAAGTTATCTCTTCTATTATTCCTCGGTTTCTACCACTGACCGTCTTTAAGTTTTGTCACTCTTTCAATACAATTCTCTATGTCATTCTCCTACAATTTAATTCCTCTTTATAGGGAACACAAATAAAAAATTGTTGACTTTATCGTGAAATACTCTTAATTTGTAAAGGTCAGTAAATTTACAGAAACAAGAATTGGAGAAAGTGGTATCCCCAACATTTGAGATCAGGGAAAGTTCAAGTTTATGAAAACTGGAGAACTGAAGTAAAAAATAAATCAACAAAGAAACTCTTTTCTGGTGTCCTAAAACTTTAAAATATTACTATAGATCCACTGCACCAATGACTATGGAGTACGTCGCCCAACCAATGACCGTTTGTTCTTCGGTCCACGGTTCATGGATTATAAACGGACAACTTGTTTGTTCAAAAATGATCTTCTGTGTCACGGACTTTAACACTTTGAGTTTTTTTACGCAGGTTTTTAGACTTAAAGTTTCAAGACTGGAACCCAATTATACGACCTTACATCCGCTTTTACCATAAAAATTTTACGAAAGTCAAAATATTAGGATTCATCAGAAGTTGAAAAACTCATAAGGACCCATCCCAATCCCAATCCCAAATCCAGTCGTCTTATATGGGACATACTTTTCCCCCGGTACCAAAACTTAAAGTGCAGAGGTTCGCTTTAAAATGTTTTCGGGTGTCGAGGGACATTATAGGTAGTAGAGAGGGACCTCTAAACAACACAAAGTCTCTTCACGGTTCCTGGTGTCTCAGACGAGTCCTATAAATTTTCTTAAACTCCTTCTATTAGAGTATAGGTATCTAAAAATAAAAGAGAACGTTTCGGGGAAAAGAGGGTTGATTAAATAAAACGGAGTCAAAGAACTTGACATAGAATAATAAATTCTTTTAATAGAACTTTAATAACCCAGTTTTTTACGCGTAGTAATGTAATACTATATATAACAGTTTTAAGGGAACTCTTTCTACCACGTGTCAATATGGGGTTGGTTAAAACAAATAAAGTGTGAGACAGATAAGACTTTATAAGGGTCATCATAAGGAGGAAAATGCTCGATCAAAAGACATAGGACACGGTTGAGAAGTGTTTCGACACCTGACATCGTGGGGTCCGCCAGGTACCCTAAGAGGTCCGTTCTTATGACCTCACCCAACGGTACGGGAAGAGGTCCCCTAGAAAGGCTGGGTCCCTGGTTTAAGTACAGAGAATATATAGACATAACAGTCCGTTCAAGAAATGGTGATCACGGCGGACCTTTCGGGGATGATAAGGGTAGAGAATATGAATTTATAAACTAAGCGGATCTTATATAAAAGTGTACTCTTTAATCTTCGTACAAAGACTTTTATTTCTAAACAGAACAGTCCTTAGAACGACTATTGTGGGATACAAGAAGTCTTATTTCGGGATTGAAGAACGGCATGGCATGGTGATTGTTCGAAATGTTAGGACGAAGTGATAGTCACAGGTCGAGAGGGTGACGAGGAATGCTCGTAAGATAAGAGAGTAATGTGTGTACATAAATTAAAAAGACTTGTTCTGAGTTGTGAAACTGTAGAAACACGGAAGGAGGAAAAAAAAAAAAGAGGAACCTTGGGAGACGATGAAAAAGGAAGACTTGTACAACTTTATTGGGGAGTTCCGGACCTACCCTTCAACGGAACAACTACCTCGTAAAGTATTAAGGAGGAGGGGGTTTCTTTACGAAACAGAAACTAAAGGTACTCTACAAACCGGTAAAGAATCAGGTGTACCCATAACTATAGGAGATCATCGAGTACTTATGGAGGACCCTTTTATGAAACAGTACAAAAAGTTCGAACGGACGGATCATAGATGTGTATCTCACTTCTATTTTTTATAAACAACTGATGTTTTAATACTATACTTTGAAAACAGGATAAAGACATGTGGTTAGTGTTATGAGTAAACCTATATCGAGAGATATTTTGTATCATATATATACACACACATATTAATATATACACATATTAAAAATACGTTTATAAACAAATAATGTATTCTTTTGTTATCCAATGTAAATAGTCAACTGACGTAGTTAGTACTTTATGTAAAAGACGGTTAAAGTAATGTAGAGATTCCGTGGTCTTACAGTTTTCAGAATTGTGAAAATCGTTGATTACGTAAAACACGTTTTAAATTCCCGTTGTCAAATTTCTATATCTACAATCGGATATCAGGAGTCTGAAATCTTACCAACCGAAATATAAGTATAATGAGACATTAAAGGTAACGACATACAACACTAGATTCTTCTTGACACTGACCAGACGTATTTCAGGTCAATTTATTTATAAATTCTCGTGGTAAGACACGAGTCTATGATAGTACATTTAGTAGTACAAAATCTGACATAAGAGATTTTACGAACAGGATCTTCTACGATCTTCTAAAAGAGTTTATTTCCTTAAGTAACCGAGTTATTCAAACCCTATGTCGTGTATGTCGAAAGAGGAGACTCTCTCAACACTATAGAACTTGTGTATTAAATTAGGTGACAAGGGGTTTAAATAAACTTTTAACTTGAAAAGAAAAGATCGTATATGTATTTTGGTCTAACTCTTTGAGACTGTCTCTAATAAAGGAAATTAGAAATGTCGTTAAAACAATTTTCATAGTATGACTCTCGAAACAAAATGTTTATTCCTTTACCTACTAAACGGTTTACAGTGGTTGACACTCTCTTATCTTGGGTCCAGAGGGGTAAGACTAAGGTTCTAAGACATATGGAGTCGACGGAGGTCACTTGTGACTTTGGTAACACCGTTAAAGAAATAGATCCTTTTGTCCTGTAACGAGACCTTTAGTAGTTTGTATAAAAAAATCCGAAAACAGGTGGACCTTATGGGATGATGTTGGGGTCGTAGTGGTAATGGTAAAATATAAGAGTAAAAGGGTTCTAGTATGATCTTAGACTATAAAACGTGCTCCAGGATGATACTGTTAAAGTAGAAGAGTAGGTTTTAGAACTCCTTAAGAGACTAAATCGTAAGACAGTCAATGACCTATCACGACGTATAACGATTGTATTGACGAAACACACACGGACGAGACAAAGAGATTGTAGTCTCTCAAACAGATTTAGAAAATAGATAAATAATAGGCATCTTTGTATGATACATCATAAACGATTTACTTACTTACTGATTTACGTATTCATTTACCGATTCATCTACTACTTTAATACCTGTACATTATACCCGTTTCACAAATACTAGGGTAAAATTATAAACTTAATAATTATAAGAATATGTCATCCTTCTCTCACTATTTGACCCTCCCTTGTACTTGAAAAATGATCAACTGAGAGTTTGAAATCATAAATAGTCTTAGTACACCTTTCAAACAATTTGGTGTCTACCGATTCGGGGCGAGAGTACTCAAAGACTAAGACATCCAGACCCTACCCTAGACTCTTAGAAACAACTATTGTTTAGAGGTCAAATGCGGTTACGACGACCGGGTTTCAGGTGTAAAACTCTGTTTGATTCGATTCGTTTCTCTTTAAACTACTCGACTTAATGAATCGACAGATGGAAGTCGACACACTAACTTGTTCTTAGAATTTATGAATGAAAGTAATAAAAATTTTAATCAAATTATATAAATTCAACATCTCAATACTACTATTTTATAAAGTCTTTTCGGCTCGTGTGTGTTTCAGTAATCGTGTGTTATCTGACGAAGAAAAGGTGAGAAGGCTCCTTCACCAACTCTCACGAAGTATGACGTCAGGAAGGAAAAGGAACAGAGGTAGTCAAGATCTTTCAATATGGTATAATAAGAAAAATTGTTCGCACGAATTTAGGTTGTCGTATGAGGAACCTTGGTTCTATAATCTATCGTCTTCGTTATTGTGTCTGGAGTCCGTGTCTTAAGTAATGAGTGTCGGTTACCGTTAAGAATCAAGTCTGATGTCAGCCAAGGTCAATGTTTATAAGGAACAAGTTCACGTCTGAAAACGAAGTTTTGTTGAGTCTCTGTGACTGACGAAAGACAAAATAGAGGAGTACATCGTCGCTATCACGAATTTCAATAGGGGTTAGACTACGGTAAGACAGAGGGAAGGAGGTTTCCGTGTTTCCTCGGAATAGAAACGAAATGAAATGTCATAAGAAAGTTCTCTGGGAAGCGAACCCTTTTGTGTCTCGACCCGAACTTACGATGACGGATTTAATCCTTGAACTGGTAATCGTTTTAATTAACGTTTTCGTCTCTGATGTTATCAAATTTTTAAGAGACAACTCTCTAAAGAGGATTACAGTTCACCAACCTAATGTTAGTAATCCATGAAGGGAAGTCCGATCAAAACAGTTTTACTAGAGGAATCTCAAAAAAAAAAAAAATTTGGGATAACACAACCCAATATAATGACAGATTTAATAACATACTTAATGTTCAAAAACTACGTAAATGAGAACTGTCTCTAATATAACTGGGACAGGGATCAACTCAAGACTCCAACTCGGACTCAGTGTTAGTGTGTATAATTTGACGTTGTGGAAATATAATATATTTAAGTGTTTTTAGACCTCATCCTTGTAGATATTCCTAGTCGTGCGTAACTGGTCGTAGTTCAGTAGGTTCGAGCGAGTCCTCCTCAATGTTTTCACTGTCTTTCATGAACCCCGAGGGTTATCCGTTGTGTCCCTCAAAGACCTCCAACTGACACTGGAGGATGACGAAAGCATCTCTGTAAAGTGAGAGACAAACCCTTTTACTTAATAAGAGTGAACCAAATTGAAAGACTCTTGAGAAGAGGAGTCCAAAGACCGTTAAGATCGGGGTGTGTAGTCGTGCTGTTGGCCCAACTTATTCAGACTTTGTGACAGTCACTAGCTACTCACTCGAATACAGAACCACCGAACCGAAAGAAGCGAAACCGTATACCGAAGAAAAGTTGTTTCTCCATTTTGTTTGGTACCTCTTGTACTTCTCTTTTGGGGAAACATATAATAGACTGTGGTCTACCTAGTGGGATCAGGGACGGTCATCGTTCGAACCATCTTATACTCTTTCCCCTTAACCCTAGTGGGTCTGGAAAGAGCGGGGGTGGTCTGTCGGATGTGAATAACCTCCTTTAGTATTTTAGTATACATAGTCAGGCCAGGTCTATTACGACAGACTAAAGTCCCCTCGGAAAACTTACCACTCATTAGTAAACTCAGTAGAAAACAACTTAGTATTAAAGTAAACGACAGTGCAAAAAAGTTCAACAAGAGTATGAAGTACGAATCTTCGAAGTAGGTTGTGAAAGGTTTAGGCATGTAGTAGGAGGGAGATTCAATGGTTCTCATAGCCCTGGTAAACGGTCACCAAAGGAGTCGAAAGGACATGAAACCTAATTGGTAGACAGACGTATGGACTGTGTGAAGACTCCTTTCCCAAGGGTAGAGGAGACGGTTCAGACACACACACGAGTTAGAGTGGGAGAGTGTGAAGGAGGGGGACTAATCGATAAAGGAGTGAAACGAAAGAGAAAGAACCGAGATTTTTAAGGATATGTGATCACTGGTGTATACTACTAATCCAACTTTTGTTGAAAGAATATCGAAAGGAAAGAGAAAGAGTTTATGAATAGGTCAGAGAGACGAAGGAAAGTGTGGATTCCACCCGAAGACGGGGTAGTGTCATGATATTGACGGTCTAAACAGGGAGATGTAGGGGTGTGAAAGAACGTACTCTACTCTATATAAGGAACTAACAACACAAACATTTTTATAAAAGAAACTATAAACATCGTAGACACAGTGAAGGTTTAAAAAGTAAAGAGAGGATAACAGATGAATTAACCGAGAATAAGTTGTAAGGTAAAGGTTTTATACCCATAAAGACCTCTAAGATACGTTTTGAGAAAAAAAAAAAAAAGGAAAAGGTATGGAGAGGAAATCACTTGGGTAAATAGCAGTACCAAACTTGATAAAGGTGAACCGGGAGGAAAGAGAGATCTTTGTATGGAGTAGTAAAAGAGTTTGAGTTTTATGATATTTTATTTTACTTTAGAAGGCAATGTTGGTTGGAGAGGGGGATCAAAGGACAAAACTAGTATGTTGTGATAGTGAGGCAAATACGACGGTAAGTGGATGACCCGTCATTCAAAGTACTCCTGATCAAACAAGTAGGGAGAGAGAAGATTGTTAAATTTATTAGGACCGTGTCCCAGTGGTCCTATATTTTACACGGTTTAATTACTTATCATCTTACTTACCTACTTAGGACCAATAGAACCAAACTTTTTACGTCTGTAAACCGAGTAAAGGATAATGGAGTGATTACTTTTAACACTGATTCCTGGAATTCAAATGGAAACGTCGTAGAGAAGAGATATGAAAGATAAGGCTGACGTCAGTGAAACCACTGGATGTAACGAGTACGAACCGGAGACAGAAATCGGGATGCACCAGAAAGGCTACCGACCTTCGTCAAAGAGGGAGGAGGGTTAAGGAAAGTAACGAACATCGTCCGTAGTATCAATCTCGTATGTAAAGTATTCCTGAGAGATTTGACGTGAGAGTAGTATCGTTATTCAACTAGTACAATATGAAAAGGAAAACCGTCGTAAATTACAGAAAAAGAAATAATAATTTTATTAACCATTTATTTGTCTACACTTACTCATTTAAGGTGATAGTCTCAATTGAAAAATTTCACGTTGAGAATGGACTAACAAAGGGATGTTAATTTTGGAACTAAATTACGGAGGAGTTATGTGTTATTTAATTCGACTTTGAGGAGTTAGTTACAGATGGGATAATGAAGGAGGAGTGGGTCCTGTAACAGGTTTTGGTGGAACGGTTTCAATATTGTGAAGGGGATTAAATACAGGACATGAGATTGGTTTCCCTTTGTTTTAAAATGGATGGAACCCAAAAATCGACTCATAGAAATGGTTTTTTCTTTCTAATTGTTTTCTTTTGGTTCATCAAATAATTACGGACGACGTATGGAGTGAACTCTCCTTAGAACTGTTTTCATTGAGTTTCACTACCGATCTTGAGACCGAAAAATATCGCAGAAGTTGGTTCTTGCTATGTAAACATCTCTTTACTGTCCTCCTTCTTTTCGTAAAATGAGGAGGTTCCTCCCGTTTGACGTTCTTCCATTTATATAACCTCTCCAGATTACAGTCATTTAGAGGGGAACATCGAGTCAGTCATCTCTTAGACGGACGTTAAACGTCCCCTGGACCCAAACTAAGGACCCAACCTCTCTAGGGGACCTCTTCCTTTACTGTTGGGTGAAGTCCTAAGAACGGACCTCTTAGGGGACCTGTCTCCTCGGACCCTCCGATGTCAGATACCCCAACGTTCTCAGTCTGTGCTGCATCACTGATTTGGTGATGGTTACAACCATTCCAAACAAACGTTTAAGGAAACCACGGAGATCCGACGACTTTCAGATAGAGGTCATTTTTTCTCTTAGATATAGAACGGAAATCCGTCTTTTCTATCATCCCTCTCGACAAAGACGTAAACGAGGAAGAATTAACGGAACTCGAGTTTTATTATCACTACAGTCTCCGTGTAAAATTCCAGTGTATAAAACTAAAGGAAGTGGTAAGACCGAACGAGATAGTAATGTTAAAACTTATCAAACAGAAGAAGTTTTCGTGAAGGATAGAAAAAGAGACGGTCTTTTAAGATAGATGAGATGTTCTGGAGAAAAGTTCTCGAATCGTACAACTCGTTCCCACTTTGTTTACTCATTCTATCCTCTTTTACTTCTTTAACCCTTAACAATAGAATATCTAAATGGAAAAGGATTTGGAGACGGACTTGATACATGTGACGATAAGTTTTAAGGACGGTGATAAGACGAGAAATAGCCCCTGGATACTAATCGTAAATCGTACCATATCATCATCATCATTACAATCAGCGAGTCAGAGTAGGTTGAGAAACACTAGAATACTTGACATCGAACGGTCCGAGGAGACGGGAACTTTAAGAGGTCCTTTCTTATGACCTCACCCCAACGGTAAGGGAAGAGGTCCCATAGAAGGGTTGGGTCCCTAGCTTGGACCCAAAGGGTGTGACGTCACCTAAAAAAAAAAAAAGTGGTATCTAGCACAAATTTTAACAGATCAGTTTTAAAAGATCGGTCACAGTATCGTATACCTAGATCAAAGAAGGTTGGAGTTCAACCAATGTCAGAACGTCTCCACTTGTCGTTCCTGTATTTTATACATGAAAAACGTACGCCGTTACCTACTTATTTAATCCCCTTGACCTTTTAAAAAAGGGAAGATTATAAAACGAGTTTAAGGAAGAGGTATACTAAAGAACCGAAAGAAATAACGGACATTGTGGAAATAAGTGGTCACGATCGTAGTCGAACATAGTCAGAACAGTGAAAATTAGAGTATGTATTTAAAAATATATTTATATCCGACATAGTATCGAGAGTCCAACTCTCTTTTTTGGATCTCGTAACGAATTCATAGTGCCTAAGACCGGAGTAACCTACATGAGAATCTCAGTTGACCTTCGGAAAATGGTGTCATCAGTGATCAATGATGTTTCACTGGTGGGTTCGTACCGAGATCCGATATGTTTCGGTCAGTGTGTCTACATCGGGAACAAATCCACGAGTGTTGGACTTTGAAATTAAGTGTCAAGAGGAGGATCCTAGCCGGTTCTAGTTTTCGAGACCGACGGTCAAGAGATGAGTCCTTCGGTAATTAACTGTGAGGAAGTGTTTGTCTCGATTGAGACTAAAAGGAAGACGAAGTCAGTGATAAAACAGAACGTATAGGAGGACGGTATTTGTCCATCCTAGTTTCCGACGTAGTGAATCAATTGAAGGTGCGGTGGGAATTCAAAGGGGACCATAAAAACAGAGACGGATGGTCTGTTCTCAAAGGAAAGGTGGAGTGTGTTCCCATATAAGATAACACATACTCTCGTTGTTCCTACGTTCGACTGTGAGACCTCTCCTACGATTTGTTACAGTCCCTTTATGATTTTCTGTAGGATATCTCTTTTAGTAGGCGAATGGATTCTAATCTTGGTGTGTCTGTTCGGTTTTTACGGAATCATCCTTCCTCTGTATCTTTGCCTTCCAGTCTCCCACATCCCTACTCACTGACTTTCTTTATTTATTTATTTTTAGTTCACTGAGTCTCAGGTACTTAATGTATTTTCGTTACTTTTATTTTGTCAGGTGTGCCTACACACCACTAATCCATTTTCACCCCTTCGAGACACTTTAAGATCTGGAAGAGAATAAGTTTAGGATAGGTTAAGACTTTCATGAAAGTAGGTAAAATTATGAAATTCGTATCAAAGAGGAAAAGTAAGTAAATATCTTGTCTGTAAGTATTCTTGTGACGTGAAAGGATACTACTGATTAGATCCCTTTTTTCGCCCCCGTAAACGAATCGTTATTAACGGTCTACCGTCGACCCTGTGTTTGTGGGGGTCCGTAGTGTTTCTTGATTTTTCATATCAGATAACGTCCACTATCGTTGTGAATTTCGTTAGGTTTACTACTGCTTGTCTAAACTCTTGTCACACCTAACGAACAAACCGTAATTGACTCTGGATTTATTTTTAAGTGAGACTTAGTAGTCCCCTTTAATTACTGTAAATTTAGATAAGAAGATTCTATTCCCATTTCGTAAGGATCTAACATCGACCCCGAAAACACAGGGGTCTTTTTTAATCGGACATTTGAGGAGACTGTTCCGAGACTTATTGAGTTTACTTATGTCGGAGTCAAGTCAAACCTTAATTTAATGGTAAATGTCAAGGCGACCGTAGACAGAATACGACCGGAAATCTGTTCTGTGAAATAAAATAAATAAATAAATTACCGATGTCTTTCGAAGGTACAAAGACCTATACCAAATCTAAGACGGTTGTTCTGTCCGAACATACGTTAAACTTTCTGTCCTGTAGTTGGGGTTAAAAGAAAACGGTCTCCACTTTCGGTGTATCGAGACCGTGTACACTCAAGAATGATCCCGTCAGATTTAGGTAAGGGGACGGTTAGTAAGTAAAATCCCCACACCCCCGTCGACTCTGTGACCGTTGGTAACAGACGTAAAAAGACTGGAGATCACCGTCGTTGATGAACTGAAAGACCTAGTACTACCGTAGACACTAGAGTGTAAACGAAGGGGTCAGAAAGGTTGTCTAAATATTCGTAGATCGAGGGATATAATTTAGGTAAAGTGAACTTTATGGACCTTCCAAAAATAAGAGACTTTACTTGGGCGGGGAATGGGGCGAGGATACCAATTTTAGAGTCTTATAAAAGAGTGTGTATCGTCAGTTGTCACTGTCGATGAAATAGACAGTGAAATAAAAATTTGTAGAAATAAGTCTATATTAAGTGTACGGTTTAAGTAGAAAAATTTCATATATTAAGTTGTCGAAAACATATAAGTCTTAAGACGTAGGTAGTGGTGTCAACTGACTGAAATCTTGTCAGATTATGAGGGAATACTAATATGTCACCTTCACTCTTTATCTAAATTTCCTGATCTAGACTATGTATCTCACGGACTACTTGATGCCTTACTCCAAGTACTGTAACATGTCCTCTACCCCTAGTTCTTGTAGGGGTACCTTTTCTTTACGTTTTTTCGTTTTACCGACAGACCCTCCTGAATGTCTATCGACACTTTTCTTCTCTTCGTTTTTCGTTTCCTCTTTTACTTTCTATATTCATAGACTTACGTCTCAAGGTTTCTTATCGTTCTTCTCTATTCTTTCGTAAGGAGTCGCTAGTTACGTTTATTTATCTTCTTTTGTTGTCTTGCCCTTTCTGATCTCTAGAGAAGTTCTTTTAATCTCTATAGTTCCCTGTAAAGTACGTTTCTACTCGAGTTATTTCCTGTCTTTACCATACCTGGATTGTCTTCGTCTTCTATAATTCTTCTCCACCGTTCTTATGTGTCTTCTTGACATGTTTTTTCCAGAAGTTCTGGGTCTATTAGTGTTACCACACTAGTGAGTGGATCTCGGTCTGTAGGACCTTACACTTCAGTTCACCCGGACTCTTTCGTAGTGATGTTTGTTTCTATCACCTCCACTACCTTAAGGTCAACTCGATAAAGTTTAAGACTTTCTACTACGACACTTTCACGACGTGAGTTAGTCAAGTCGAGTCAAGTCAGTGAGTCAGTTCAGACTGAGAAACGCTGGGGTACTTAGTGTCGTGCGGTCCGGAGGGACAGGTAGTGGTAGAGGACCTCAAGTGACTCTGAGTGCAAGTAGCTCAGTCACTACGGTAGGTCGGTAGAATAGGAGCCAGTAGGGGAAGAGGAGGACGGGGGTTAGGGAGGGTCGTAGTCTCAGAAAAGGTTACTCAGTTGAGAAGCGTACTCCACCGGTTTCATGACCTCACAGTCGAAGTCGTAGTAAGGAAGGTTTCTTTAGGGTCCCGACGAGAGGAAATCCTACCTGACCAACCTAGAGGAACGTCAGGTTCCCTGAGAGTTCTCAGAAGAGGTTGTGGTGTCAAGTTTTCGTAGTCAAGAAGCCACGAGTCGGAAGAAGTGTCAGGTTGAGAGTGTAGGTATGTACTGGTGTCCTTTTTGGTATCGGAACTGATCTGTCTGGAAACAACTGTTTCATTACAGAGACGAAAACTTATACGATAGATCCAACCAGTATTGAAAAGAAGGTTCCTCATTTGCAGAAAACTAAAGTACCGACGTCAGTGGTAGACGTCACTAAAACCTCGGGTCTTTTTATTTCAGACTGTGACAAAGGTGACAAAGGGATAAATAAAGGGTACTTCACTACCCTGGTCTACGGTACTAGAACTAATAGACCCAGCACTTCTGGAAAAAACATGTCAAGAAGACACATAAGAACGGTGGAGAAAAATTATAGAAGACGAAGACAATCCAGGTATGGTAAAGACAGGAAATAGGTCGGGTAGAAACGTACTTTACAAGGGAACCATAGAGATGAAAAGAACTTCTTTAGAGATCAGAAAGGGTAAGACAAGAAAAGGAGATAAAGAAACGTAACTAGTGACTTCTTCAGAAAGAATAAAGAAGAACGATAAGAAACCTTGAGACGTAAGTCTATGAATATAGAAAAGAAAAGAGGAAACGAAAAGTGAAGAGAAGAAAAGTGTCGATAGACGTTCAGGAGGGGTCTATCCGTAAAACGAAAAATGGTAAAGAAAAGGTACCCCTACCAGAACTAGGGACAGAGGAAATGTTACAGTGTTTGGAGTAAGGTATCAAGTAGTCCGTGAGATAGATAGTCTAGATCCGGGAATATAGATAAAGAGTGCAGGTGACATATTAGTATTCCCTAAACTAAATCCAGTATGTTATACGGTCGTTTAAACCTTTTGAGTCATCACCGGAGTCCTGACCTTTTCCAGTCTAAAGTAAGGTTAAGGTTTCTTTCCGTTACGTTTTCTTACGAGTTTGATGACGTGTTAACGTGAGTAGTGTGTGCGATCATTTCATTACGAGTTTTAAGAGGTTCGGTCCGAAGTCGTTATGTACTTGACACTTGAAGGTCTACAAGTTCGACCAAAATCTTTTCCGTTTTCTTGGTCTCTAGTTTAACGGTTGTAGGCGACCTAGTATCTTTTTCGTTCTCTTAAAGTCTTTTTGTAGAGAAAGACGAAATAACTGATACGGTTTCGGAAACTGACACACCTAGTGTTATTTGACACCTTTTAAGAAATTCTCTACCCTTATGGTCTAGTAAACTCGAAGGAAAACTCTTTGGATATACGTCCAGTCCTTCGTAGTCAATCTTGACCTACACCTAGTTGTCCGACCAAGGTTTATCCTTTTCCTCCTGCAGTTCCAAAATATAACGGGGGGACGAATAAATTGAAGATACGTCTCATGTAGTACTATTTGCTACCTGACCTTCTTCGTGTTCGACCTTAGTTCTAACGGCCCTCTTTATAGTTATTGGAGTCTATACGTCCACTGTGGTGAGAATACCGTCTTTCACTTCTCCCTGATTTTTTAAGAACTACTTTCACTTTCTCCTCTCACTTTTACAACCGAATTTGGAGTTGTAAGTCTTTTACTTCTAGTACCGTAGACCAGGGTAGTGAAGTACCCTTTATCTACCCCTTTGTCACCTTTGTTACAGTCTGAAATTAAAACCACCGAGGTTTTAGTAACGTCTACCACTGACGTCGGTACTTTAATTTTCTGCGAATGAGGAACCTTCTTTTCAATACTGGTTGGATCTATCGTATAAGTTTTCGTCTCTGTAATGAAACGGTTGTTTCCAGGTAGATCAGTTCCGATACCTAAAAGGTCACCAGTACATACCTACACTCTTAGTCTGACACTTCTTTCGACTCACGACTTCTTCACTACCAAAACTAGACACCACAACCTCTTCTGAGAACTCTCAGGGAACCTGACGTTCCTCTAGGTTGGTCAGGTAAGATTTCCTCTAATCAGGACCCACAAGTAACCTTTCTGACTACGATTTCGACTTTGAGGTCATGAAACCGGTGGAGTACGCTTCTCAACCGAGTTACCTTTTCTGGGACTACGACCCTCTATAACCCCCGTCCTTCTCTTCCCCTGGTGTCTCCTACTCTGTCCACCTACCGTAGTGACTGAGCTACCTATACTCACGTTTATTTAAGGCCCTCAACCACTACCTGTCCCTCCGGACCACACGACACTAACTACCCCAGTGTTTTTTAACCTGTACTGACTCGCTGACTTAACTTGACTTGACTTGACTGTCTACTCATTCAGTTTTCCTTATTTGACTACTTAGTCTTTCTTTTCACAATGACCCTCGTTTCTTCAGCGATCCCCCACTTTCTCCCACTATAACGTCCGTGTGTCCTTCTTAAGTCAGGTACTATCTTCGTCCTTTTTAAGGAATAGAGGTAGTTCTACCTTCTTTTTGTTAATACCCTATCCTCCCTCATCGTTGGTACAGTCGTGAATCTCACTGGTAGTTAATCGTTGTAAATTTGTAATTAAAAATTTTTGTAGAAAGTCTTAGTACTTGTGAAGTCTTGCAAAGTCAGGTAAGTCAAACTATTTATTCAGATGTTTTACTTCAGGTTTAAACACTAGAACTGAAGAACTTAAGTACTCCGGTTAAAGAATTTGTACGTATATTGAGAAGTAGTAACAAAACGAAATCTTTCGATCAGAGAAATTTTTAGAGAAGTAGTTGCAAAATTATAAGAAGTGAGTTTCAGATTGACCCTGTCTCCCAGTAACCCCTTATATGGAGGAATTGAAAGAAACAGGAGGACCTGGTGTCCCAAATTATCAAAACGTGACCTCTAAAGTAATGGGTCAAACGTGACTAGGCCAGTTGACAAAAGTAATAAAACTTTATAAGAAATGACAGGATCTCTTCTAAAGTAGAAGGGTGTGAAGAACGTACTTCAAAAAACAGGTGAACGTTACGAAATCCGGATGTGAAGATAAGGTAAAGGATCGTATCATAAGTGAACCAGTTAACGACAACTTTCCAACGACCCCTTTGACTACAACTATATATTATAACTATAATCTTTAGTATAAAAGATAAAAAGTATATATTACAAGATTATCCATTAAGTCTTCTTCCTCTCAATAAAAATCGAGTCTCCCCAAGATCTCACCACAAGTAATTTGTCCACTTTAGGGTGGAACTCTTCTTTTTATATCCTACAATCTGTATGAACCGTCTCCTACTCCGTTTCCTGGTCAGTTCCTTTCTTTTATCGTACTAATTGCTTGTCTTCTATAAGGTAGGGACTCAAACCGACCTCGTGTCCATGTCTTTTCCTTTTCACATTTCAATTAAACATTTACATTTAAGTCTGGACCAATTCTGCACTAGATTTAACCTCTATATCCAGTTTGTAACGGTCGTATCTAAGCTTTAATTGTCTGCAATAACTCAAAAAAAAATTCTACCCTCCACTCTCCACAATGTACTAATCTTGGTACGAAACATTTCTATCTACTCCGTCGATACACAGATCCTCTGTTTCGACTTTCCGACACTGGTCGTCAACAACGGTTGGAACACTTTGTAGAACGAAACCCTTTCCAATTTGATCTCTGTATAGGTACCAGTTACAGACAAGAAATAGGTAATCTGAAGAAAATTTTACATTAACAAATTTGTTCACTTTTTTTTCAGGGTTTATTTTGTTCCAGTCTTTAAAATAACTGAGGAATTTGTAAGTGATTTACCCCTTTCGTTACTGGAATGAAAGACGACTCTGCAAGGACTTTCGAACGGTTTCACCTTTCGAAGTCTTATAGGACTAGTAAGTAGTTCTCCAGGCTTAAACAATGAGTATTTTCCTAGTCATAAGAGGTCGACCCTTTTCAGGATTACTGTAGTCGATTTACAAAGTGTCACGGGATTTGTAACAAAACTTGGGAAAGATTGGATAGATTCAACTAAATAAAATTGTCTTTTCATCGGTAAAATAAAAGAATAAAAAGTTACGTAACCAATAAATAGACGAATTTACAAATAGGGTACAAAGAGAAGATCACTAGAATTCATGTAAAAAAAGGTATAAATAGAAGGATTTTATATGAAGGATGTGTCCTCATATCCTGTCCCACGTACGGACGTGCGACAGAGAAGTCAGTACAGCTTGAGAAACATTGGGATACCTGACATCGAGTGGTCCGAGGAGACAGGTACCCTATGAGGTCCGTTCTTATGATCTTACCTCACGGTACGGGAGGAGGTCCCCTAGAAGGACTGGGTCTCTGACTTGGGTATAGAGGACGCAGAGAACGTAACGTCCACCTAAGAAATGTGACTCGGTGGTCCTTTCGGGGTATCCACTACCATTCCGGACGAATTCCCTGTAATATTTCTATAATAGTTTGAATAACTTTACATCTTACACTATGACGTGTATTTAGATGGAATGAAAGGGATAAATCTTCTAAGAAGTAAAATTCTCATTCCTATTTTTAGAGACTTTTACAATTTCGTCTCTATTTAAAAAAAGAATTAAAAAAATCATCTCCCACAACAAACGAAAGTGTGTATTTTATTTTAACGAATCTCCCTTTATTTTTCCCCCTGAATATGACCAAGTACCTACTAAATATTTAATAACTTCTTTATGTATTTTTGGTTGACGTAAAAGTTACGTGACAGGAATCCTTTTTTTTATATCTTTAATATTTCAAATTACGTTTCATTGAAATGACATTTTAGAAATCATTCAGGATAACGTAGAACTCGGTGTTCACTAATAGGGTCATATTAGGTTACTCCATGCCTAAAAACTAACAAAAGATGAGAGTCTTCTTTACTTTATTTTAAGATGTCAATATCATTGATCGAGTGAAAGATCAATTCTTTGTTTTCGTTCGACTAAATCGATATAGTTAAAGTCCTCTTTTTCTGTGATTTCGTTTCGTGTAAAAATCCTAAAGATATTTTTACTAGTACCAAATTTAGGAAGGTTTTCTATGTTGAAATTGAAGAAAACGAAAGTTATTCCATCGGAGTTGACCTGTATCTTGTTGTCTGACCAAGGTTTAACCCTTTCCTTATGCAGTTTCGACATATAACAGTGGGACTAATAAATTGAATATACGTCTCATATAGTGCTCTTTACGACCCGACCTATTTCGCGTTCGACCTTAGTTCTAACGGTCCTATTTATGGTTATTGGAGTCTATACGTCTACTGTGGTGGGAATACCGTCTTTCACTTCTTCTTGATTTCTCTGAGAACTACTTTCACTCTCTCCTCTCACTTTTTCAACTGAATTTTCAGTTGTAAGTCTTTTGATTCTAGTACCGTGGACCAGGATAGTAAAGTACCATTAATCTCCCCCTTTGTTACCTTTCTCACTCTCTGAAATAAAACCCCCCGAGGGTTTAGTAACGTCTACAACTGACGTCGGTACTTTAATTTTCTACGAACGAGGAACCTTCTTTACGATACTGTTTGGATCTGTCGTATAATTTTTTGTCTCTATAATGAAACGACTGTTTCAAGACAGATCAGTTTCGATACCAAAAAGGTCATCAGTGCATACCTACACTCTCAACCTGACACTTCTTTCGACTCGCGACTTCTTAACTTCGAAAACTTAACACCACAACCTCTTCTAAGAACTCTCAGGGAAACTGTTTGGTCAGGTAGGATTTCCTCTAGTCAGGACTTATAAGTAACCTTCCTGACTACGACTTCGACTTTGAGGTCATGAAACCGGTGGACTACGTTTCTTGACTGAGTAACCTTTTCTGGGACTACGACCCTTTCTAACTTCCCCCCTCCTCTTCCCCTACTGTCTCCTACTCTACCAACCTACCGTAGTGACTGAGTTACCTGTACTCAAATTCATTTGAGGTCCTCAACCACTACCTGTCCTTCCGGACCGCACGATGTCAGGTACCCCAGCGTTTCTCAACCTGTACTGACTTGTTGACTTGACTTCTATTTAGATTATTATATCTCCCTCTCAAGTCTTAGGAAGACAATTAGGAACTTTTCTGTTTATTTTTATTAACTTCTGTAATAAACTTGTCATTGTTATTGTAGAAATAATATTACCTTAATGTGTATAAAGACACAGGAGTATAATATCATCAGAAGGGAGTATCGAGTTATCCATTTCTTAGACGGACTTTCCGTCCTCTTGGCCCAAACTAAAGACCCAGTCCTTCTAGGGGACCTTTTCCTTTACCGTTAAGTGAAGTCACAAGAACAAACCTCTTAGGGTATTTGTCTTCTCGGACCGTCCAATATCAGGTACCTCAACGTTACCATCCTGTACCGAATTTCCGATTTTGGTAACGAGTAAGGGTTTTAACTAATAAATCACTTACTTAGTTCATTGTTATTTAAAGTTTCGTATCCATAGTACCTCGAGTATAAGAGAGTTCTGATACGTTAAATCAATTTGTACATTTTCTTGTTGTTGTTTTCTACTTATTTATTTGGGGGTATATAAACCCCGAAGAGGCCATCGTGATCACCATTTCTCTGAATTCTCTGTACCTAAGGTAGGGAGCCAGTCCTTCTATGGGACCTCTTACTTTATCGTTAGGTGAGATCATAGGAACAGACCTCTTGAGGTACCTGTCTCCTCGGAACACCTGACGTCACGTACCCAAACGTTTGTCAGCCTGTGCGGACTCACCGAATTGTGGTATTCATTCCAATTGAGATGACATGTAGTTTAGGACACCTTTTTACGTCTTTGTCATAAAATTTCCTTTACATGTCAGAATTTAGAAATATGACCCTTTCATATCATCTTTAAATCAATATTTTTCTTGTCTCTAATTTAATGTTTAAAGTTCCTTGATACTCTCGTCTAGTTACTTGATCTTTGTGAACGTGTTCGTATAAGTTTTCGTCTCTGTAATGAAACTGTTGATTCCAGACGATCAGTTCCGATACCAAAAAGGTCATCAGTACATACCTACACTCCCAACCTGACACTTCTTCCGACTCGCGGTTTCTTAACTAAGAAAACTTGACACCACAGCCTCTTCTGAGAACTCTCAGGGAACCTGACGTTCCTCTAGGTTGATCAGGTAAGATTTCCTCTAGTCAGGACCCTAAAGAAACCTTCCTTACTACGATTTCGACTTTGAGGTCATGAAACCGGTGGAGTACACTTCTCAACTGAGTGACCTTTTCTGAGACTACGACCCTCCCTAACCCCCGTCCTCCTCTTCCCCTGCTGGCTCCTGCTCTACCGACCTACCGTAGTGACTGAGCTACCCACACTCAGACTCACTTGAGACCCTCAACCACTACTTGTCCCTCCGGACCGAACGACGCTAAGTACCCCAGCGTTTCTCAGCCTGTGCTGACTCGCTGACTTGACTTGACTTGGTACACATGGTTCCGTTCTACCAGGTATTATTGTTTTTGTCCTTTTTCGCGTATACGTTTAGTAATCATCTCATATATGTATCTAAAACGGGATTAGTGTGACCTTATAATTTGTCATCTTTTTTCCTTATTTTCTTCGTACCTACGTTCTCCAATCTATGCAGAACCATGATTGGAGAGTACATCTTATTTAACCTCTCATAGATTTTCTTTTCCATGAGTTTCTGTCATAATTATGTGAAAATTTAAAAATAAAACTCTGTTGACATCTAAGTGTATAGTAAAAAATTCTTCATTATCTTTAGAACATGACAAGTACATAATGAAGGTCATCATTATAGAACGTTTTGGTATGGTGTCATAATGTTCCTATAATTGTGACTAGGTTTGGAAGTCAGAATGAGTCTGAAGGGTTTAAACTGAACATGAGTAAAAACACCCACAAGATACATTAGAAAAGAAATCACTCTTAGGAACAAAATAAAATAAAAAAATATATAAAACGAAATGTCATGGTATAACCAAGATACATTAAAATAGTGTACATATCAAAGACACACCTCGTGATATCAGTTCTGCATCTCGTCGGGTAGATTTCCTTGCGAGGACGACGAAGAAACACTGGTGTGGAGGAGTTCGAATAAGGATTGACGACTGTCGATGATAGACGAGATGTAAAGATATCAAAGTAATAAAGTTCTTAGCATACATGTACCTTAGTATATCATATATTAGAAACGACTGTCTTAAAAAAGAGACAATGACGAATGACTAAGTAGGTACAAAAATGGATATAATCAGTTTATTGTTTTTAGTTATATATTACTTTATATTAAATCTATTTTCTTGGACACTCAGAAGACATTTCTTTTTGGAATCCTTCGACTTCGTAAAGTAACGGGTCAACTTGAAGAGATTGTGTGAACCGGGTCATCATACAAAGGATACGGAGTACAAAGAAGAGTGGAATTATAGTTTATTTTACAAGAATTAGGTTAGGTTTGTAGACGTGTGTTGAAAGCAATAAACGATTAAACGACAGACCAGGAACCTTTAATTAGTTTTCGATCACTTCCACTACCTTATGGTGAACTCAATAAAGTTTAGGATTTTCTATTACGACACTTTCACGCCGTGAGTTAATACAGTCGTTTAAACCTGTTACGTCGTCACCGGTGTCCTGACCTTTTCCAGTCAAAAGTAAGGTTAGGGTTTCTTTCAGTTATGGTTTCTTACAAGTTTAATACTGTGTTAACGTGAGTAGAGTGTACGATCGTTTCATTGTGAGTTTTAGGAGGTTCGGTCCGAAGTTGTCATACACTTGGTACTCGAAGGTCTACAAGTTCGACCAAATCTTTTCCGTCTCTTTGGTCTCTAGTTTAACGGTTGTAGAAGACCTAGTAGTTTTTTCGTTCTCTCAGGGTCTTTTTTGTAGATGAAGACGATGGTATGGTGGACTGGACGGAGGACTCTTTAGACATACGTCCAGTCCTTAGTTGTCAATCTTGACCTGTACCTTGTTGTCTGACCAAGGTTTAGTCCTTTCCTCATACAGTTCCGACATATAACAGTGGGACTAATAAATTGAATATACGTGTCATGTAGTACTCTTTACGACCTGACCTTCTTCGTGTTCGACCTTAGTTCTAACGGCCCTCTTTATAGTTATCGGAGTTTATACGTCTACTGTGGTGGGAATACCGTCTTTCACTTCTCCTTGATTTCTCGGAGGACTACTTTCATTTTCTCCTCTCACTTTTTCAATTGAATTTTCAGTTGTAAGTCTTTTGATTCTAGTACCGTAGACCAGGGTAGTAAAGTACCGTTAATCTACCCCTTTGTTACCTTTCACAATCTCTGAAATAAAAACCCCCGAGGTTTTAGTGACGTCTACCACTGACGACGGTACTTTAATTTTCTACGAATGAGGAACCTTCTTTACGATACTGGTAGGATCTGTCATATAATATTTCGTCTCAGTAATGAAACGGTTGTTTCCAGGTAGATCAGTTTCGATACCAAAAAGGTCATCATTGCATACCTATACTCTCAACCTAATATTTCTTTCGACTCACGACTTCTTAAGTACGAAAACTTGACACCACAACCTGTTCTGAGAACTCTCAGGGAACATGTTATTCCTTCAGTTTGTTCAAGTAGGATTTCCTTTAGTCAGGACTTATAAGTGACCTTCCTGACTACGACTTCGACTTCGAGGTTATAAAACCGGTGGACTACACTTCTTGACTGAGTAAACTTTTCTGGGATTACACCTCCTTCTAACTTCCGTCCTCCTCTTCCTCTACTGTTTTCGACTCTACCAACCTACCGTAGTGGCTGAGTTCCTGTACTCAAACTCGTGTGAGGTCCTTAACCACTACCTGTCCCTTCGGACAATACGACGTCAGGTACCTCCAGTGTTTGTCAACCTGTGCTGACTCACTGACTTGACTATCACTGACTTGACTATTAATGACTTGACTTACGTACTAAAGTTTCGGAATTTTAAATCATGATGAAAGAACAGGAAAATTTTCTCTTTAGTACGAAACTGAAAGAATAAATAAATTGTACTTAAATCATTTTAAGTGCACCCCTTTAGTAACTTTGAACTTTGTTTACTCTGAGAACGTCTATTAAAAGTAAAGTTCAGACTAAGTCAGTAAAGGTAAAGATCAATCGAAGTGGTCTTACTTTCAGACATTTGACAGTATATAAACGAATGTCGTTAAGAGAGCTCCCTTTTTTAGTAAAGAAAAGAGACTTCACATTGAGAAATCCACCTCCTACAACACTCACAAATGAGACACCATAGACTCAAGAGGAAAATTGAACTTAAGCGGAAATAAACTGGTGTACACTACCCAGGATCCTCGCCCCTTCCTTCACCATTCCCCTATTTTCAGTCCAGGGCCTCGACCGTGTTTACACTGTCTCTTAAGTTTAAGTCAGTAAAGATTAAGTATTGGATCTGAACAGACCTTTGGGTCTACGACACGAGGCTAAAGGCTGAAAAGTAAGGAACTTCAGACAGATACTAAACGTCTGTACGACTCTCACTACACTTATATTTTCCGTAAGTCTCGGTAACAAAGTCGTCAACGAACCGAGTAGACATTTCACGTAGAACGACGCGAAACTAACGTCACGGGTAGTTCAAGAGGGCCACGTGTACACGCCACGACGAACGGTAAGTAGACACGTTGAAGACTACCGATGTCGACCTTAAACATGTATTAGAGGTAAAAATTTCAATGACGTCACGTTTTTCGTAACGACAAATAAAATACATTTAGGAATACAGTACTAATATTACAATGTTATTTACGACGACATATATACAACATATTTCACGAAATAGTGTTAAAAAGAGGAGACCAAACCCTGTATTTTCTCTGAAAACTCATCCTTAAGATCGTACACAAAGAGGAAATTAAGAGTAATGTGGTTGATCCCTCATCCACACTAATGACAGTAAAATGTTTAACACTGACTCTGATCCTATACAATCCAATAGACTCCTCATTTTCTCTGACTATTTCAACGATCTCACCTTGAATGAAAGAAAGGATAGTGTGATCTTATTAAGTAGTTATAAAAAGACTCACCGAACCTAAAATTGTTCGTAAGTTTGGGTTATTTGTTTGTTTATTTTTCAAACCGATGTACTATTTTATAGACCTTTTAGATTCAATTAGATACAACGGGTTCAAAGAAGTGTTGATATGGAGAGTTTTTAAAATTATGACACTATATCACGTTACATTCAGTAGGTTGGGGGTTTCTACATCCTAAAGGAAATAATTTGAATATTTGTAGATGTCTCTTTATGATAGGGTTACATGTCCTAAACTCTTTATATGACGAAGGTTTCATATATCTGAAGAGTTATTTCACGCAAACAAAACCCCCCCCCCCCTTGATCGATTAAAAGTTTTCGACCCTCAATGTTTTAAGGAAGGAGGTGTTACGTCTCCTTTGTAAATGCATCTCACTGACGTTCATACACGACTCCCAATGTACACAAAACAAGAGTTATAAAAGAATTTTGGTGTCCTTCCCTAATCCAAAATATATAAGAGAGTCTAGAAGTGTAGAAATTTCCGTCTGTCTCCTTAGTCCCATACGATACTAAATAAGAGGTCTCCTAAAGATAAACGTAAAATATTTGGAAAGACAAAACCATATACAAGAAGATGGTTCTTCGGATCTTTTCTGAAGTCTTGTACCGTTCTGAAACTATTTTTCTTCCGGTTAACAGGGGGTGTCACAAAAAGAGTGATAACCGTTTTTTTTTTTTTTTTTTTTTTTCCCCACCCCACCCGGAACCATGAGTATGAAATAAAGAAAGGTGAGAGGAGGTAAAGTGTGTGTGGATATATATTTATGTGTAAGTATACGTGAGTGTTTGTTAAGTTTACACGTTTCGTCTTCATTTCATACCTAATACTGTTATATCCATATTACGAAACTTTAACGATCGGAAGTCGTAAACTTTCCTTCCACTATGTATACTAAAATAGTAAGATTACATAAAGAGAGTTAAACATATTTATTTATAAATAGTACGAAGGTGATACAAAAGTCCTAAATATCATCTTTATTCCTCTGGTTCCCATTTGTTCTATCTTTCTCAGGGACTTCTGTACCTCGAATTTCAATCCATACTTGTGACTCGACCTGTGACTTCACACCTCTTCCCCAAGTCAAGTGTTTCCGAAACCCAGTCTTATACCCCTAAATAGGAACAGATTCGCTGAATCGTCGTCATCGTCGTCGTCCTCACTCCTTCCAAAGAATTTTCTTGAGAATTTGACTGTCCTTTCCTACTTGTACTCATCCACTTTTACTTCTTCATTATCGTAAGGTGTGGATGGGGGGCGGTTACTTTGGGATCTTGATTCTAAGACATTTATTACGAACTTTAGACTGTCTCCCAGCCTTCTATCTGTCGTATTTACTGGTTCCATTTCACTCGATTCCGATCTCGATATTTCTGACCTAACAAAACAGTCTTAAAACATATAACATTCTGTTACACTTCAAAAGTATGTCAAAATGTTTCCATCACTGTTCTACTCTAAACATAAAAGTTTTTTCTCAGAAGACTTTTAGTTGTGTGTCTTTAGGGAACGTAAGGATATGTGCTTATTACTCTTTCATCTTTTTCTTTAATTCCTTTGTTAAGGTAAGTGGTAACGTTGCTTTTCTTATTTTATGAATCCTTATATAGATGGATTTCTTTGATTTCTGGATATATATCTTTTGATATTTTGTGAC